>CM060338.1:37215558-37218058 GCA_030674155.1 Stramonita haemastoma | reverse complement strand
TCAATGCTGTTCATGGGGCTCCTTCCGGAGCAAAAGAAATACTCCACCACTGCTTTTGCCTGACTGGCTTTTTTCTTTTTCTTCATCATATCCTTATTTTTAGATACCCCTTCCATCATGCTTCACACACACACACACACACACACAACACAACACACACACACACACGCACAAACGCACGCACGCACGCACACACGCGCACGCACATAAATACACACACATACACACATACACAGACAGACAGACAGACAAGACACAGACACAGACACAGACACCACACACAGACACAGACACACATACACACAAAACACACACACACACACACACAACACACAGACACACAGACACACAGACACACACACAACAACCATCTCTCCTGCAGCAGACACTATTGTTCCTGTCAGACACTGTCTCCAGGGATCTGTGTTCTGTGTGATGCTCACTGCTGTTGTTGCTGTCGTTCAATGCTGTTGTTGTTACTGTTGTTCACTGCTGTTATTGTTGTTATTCATTGCTGTTATTGCTACCGTACGCTGCTGTTGTTGTTACTGTCGCTTACTGCTGTTGTTGCTGTAGTTCACTGCTGTTAATGTTGTTGCTCACTCTGTCGTTGCTGTTGTTTACTTCTGTTATCGTTGTTATTCATTGGTATTATTGCTGTTGTTCACTTCTGTTATTGCTGTTGTTCACTTCTGTTATTGCTGTTGTTCACTTCTGTTATTGGTGTCGTTCATTGCTGTTGTTGTTGCTGTTATTCACTGCTGTTGTTGCTTACTGTTACTGTTCTTGTTTATTTCTGTTATTGTTGTTAGTCATTGCTGTTCTTGCTGTCGCTCCTGTCTCATGGGAAAACCACACCACTGCTTCTGTCTGGAGCGCCGCAAAAGAACAAACAAACAAACAAATAAAACCAGATTCAGTGAATTATTTATTTTTTTTATTTATTTATTCTTTTATATCGAGGATAACAGAATAAGCAATCATGTGCTTTTTTTCATCCGGTCCCGTGTGTATGCAGTTTTGTAAATATTGTCATCTGTTCCCACGGCACACGATGGCCTACTCTTACGAAAAGCGGAACAGGATTTAACGTGTGCGCAGATGTTCTGCCTGCGTTCGCACACGGGGCCTCGGTTTAAAGTCTCATCCGAAGGACTTTTGGGGAGAGTGGAGTCAGCACTGATGTTAACTCCAGGAAGAAAATTTCCTCGACGGACTCGAACCGGGTCTTCAAATTGCCAGCGCAATGTTCTGACCACTAGGCTATCCGCCCCCTAAGAGGATACATGTGTGGTTTAAATCATTGCGCCTGTTTACAATCCCTGCCCTAGAAAGTAAATGATATGTGCTTAAAGGAAAACCGATATTTCAGTTAGAAAAAAACTGCATATTGCTATCTTAGAAGAAACCAATATTTCAGTTAGAATAACTGTATATTGCTATCTAAGACTTTATTGTTGACGCAGCTGTGGCCCTGTTTTTATCATCCTCATCTATCACTGTGCACCCCGGGTTCTAGGTATGGCTGCTAATCAGATTTCACTTTACAGAATAATCACATTTTTTAAGGGGAAATATGAGAGTATAGGGAGATTAAAAAAAAAGCCAACAAACTTTGATGCACTGTTTAGAATGTTGTGGTTACTACTTCTGCTTGGTATGCAAATTCTTACTAGGATAGCCCAGACCACAGCTGCAATGACCAAACTGAAGGTCCTCTGGAACAAGAACATAGCCATCAGGTGCGAGATTATACTGATGGGTTCCTTGATCATGTGCATATCTTTGTATTCGTGTGAAACGTGGAAATAATATCAGAAATCAAATGAAGGTTACAGGAAATAGAGATGAGATGCTTTCGCAAACTCCTTGGTATCTCATGCAAAGTTCACATCCCTAATGAGGAAACGAAAACACAATTAAAAACACCATCAGACCACATGAAAAGCTCCTGACTTTAGTGAAAAAACGCAAACTAAATCGGTATCGGCATGTCACACAAACATGTAGACTGGCCAAGACTGTCCTTCAGGGAACAGTGCATGGAGGGAGACGCAGAGACAGACAGAGAAAACGATGGAAAGACAACATCAGAGCGTGGACTGGCCTTGAGTGGAAAGATTTGCTACGAAAAGCAGAGGACCGTGAGAATGCAAGAAGCTGATCCATGGTGATCCATGGTCTACAGGACTACAGGTTGTGTGTAGGTGAAAGTGAAAATGGAAATAACAATTTGACTGTATTGTTTCTTGAGTATTAAAGTGGGAAACATGCCCATGACTCAGCGGTGTCTTGAAGTCGTACCCTTCAGCTCACAAGTTTGGTTTTTATTAATAATAAGTTATTCCGTTTGCCTATCTATGTAAACATAAAATACAATCAGCTTTCCAAATTTAATGACGTGCATAAATAGTACATGCCGGGAATTCTGTTGCAGCTCTAAAATCCAGGACAATGCATAGGTCACATGACATAAGGAATGAATTTGAGCTAAAGATGG
>CM060338.1:37208058-37210558 GCA_030674155.1 Stramonita haemastoma | reverse complement strand
TATGATGGACATGTGGTTTTGTCATTATGCTGGATGGACATATGGGTTTGTCATTATGATGGATAGACATGTTGTTTTGTCATTATGATGGACATGTGTGTTGTCATTATGTTGGATGGACATGTGGTTTTGTCATTATTTAGGACATGTGGTTTTGTCATTATTAGGACATGTGGTTTTGTCATTATTTAGGACATGTGGTGTTGTCATTATGTTGGATGGACATGTGGTTTTGTCATTATTTAGGACATGTGGTTTTGTCATTATTTAGGACATGTCGTTTGTCATTATTTAGGACATGTGGTGTTGTCATTATGATGGATGGACATGTGGTTTTGTCATTATTTAGGACATGTGGTGTTGTCATTATGATGGATGGACATGTGGTTTTGTCATTATTTAGGACATGTGGTTTTGTCATTATTTAGGACATGTGGTTTTGTCATTATTTAGGACATGTCGTTTTGTCATTATGATGGACATGTGTTTTGTCATTATGATGGATATGTGGTTTTGTCGTTATGATGGACATGTGGTCTGCTCATTATGATGGACATGTGTTTTTGTCATTATGCTGGACATATGCCATTATTCTGCACATGTGCCATTATTCTGCACATGTGTCATTATACTGCACATGTGTCATTATGCTGCACACGTGTCATTATGCTGCACATGTGTCATTATGCTGCAATGTGTCATTATGCCGCACATGTGTCATTATGCTGCACTTGTGTCATTATCCTGCACATGTGGTCTTGTCATTCAGGCTAGACATGTATTGTCCATCGGAGAGAGAAAGATTGATGTGTGTTAGTGGGGAGGACGAGCATGTATGGGCAAAATTATATTGATACAGCTGTGTTGTTTTTATCCGTTGCTTATGATGCAGTTTCTGTGTTCTCACCCTCTTTATTCATATTCCTCACTGTTTTTCTCTCTGTGTTATCTGTCAGTTAATCTCTGTCTGTCTGTCTGTCTGTCTGTCTGTCTGTCTGTCTGTCTGTCTGTCTGTCTGTTGTTTATGATATAGTCCCTGTTTCTCACCCTCTTTATTCATATTCCTCACTGCCTTTCCTCCGTGCTATCTGTCAGTTAATTTCTGTCTGTCTGTCTGTCTGTCTGTCTGTCTGTCTGTCTGTCTGTCTGTCTGTCTGTTTCTCTGTCTGTCTGTCTGTCTGTCTGTCTGTCTGTCTGTTGTTTATGATGTAGTCCGTGTTCTCACCCTCTTTTCCGTTCTTTCCCTGCTATATTCCCTCTGTGCATCTGTCAGTTTCTCTGTCTCTCTGTGTCTATCTAACTGTGTTTCTCGGTGGCACTTTCTCTTTCCTCTTCTTTTTACATTTAAACCATTTATTTATTTATTACTTTTATATATATATATATATATATATATTATATATATATATATATATATATATATATATATATATATATATATATATAAAATGTATATTTATTTACTTATTTATTTATTCTTTTATATCGACGATAATGGAATAAGCACTCATGTGCTTTTTTACATCCAGTCCCCGTGTGTATGCAATTTTGTAAATCTTGTCATCTATTCCCACCGGCACACGATGGCCCACTCTTAAGAAAAGCGGAACAGGGTTTAACGTGTGCGCAAGATGTTCTGCGTGCGTTTGCACACGGGACCTCAGATTATAGTCTCATCCGAAGGACTTTTTGGGGGAGTGGAGTCAGCATTGATAATAACTCCAGAGAAAAAATCTCCTCGAACGGGAATCGAACTCGGGTCGTCGGATTGCGAGCACAATGTTCTGACCTCTAAGCTACCCTTCTTTCCTTTGGAAAGGTTGTGTCAAATCAATGAAGTAATTGAGGGGTACTGCTGCTTGAACCTAAGACATTGTTTTTGAATCTTCGAGCAGCCCCAAAGATGGATAAATACACATGATTTTGGATTGTAAAACAGGGAGAGGAAAACATTCGGTACAAAAAAACACCCTTCACCTGCATTGCTATCCCCTTACCCCCCCAAAAAAAAAACACAAAAAAACACGAAAACAAAAAACAACAAATAAACAACTAGACAATCACAATGCTGCCATAGACACATCTGCTACATCCCTGATTAATTTGTGTATTCAACTCATTCTGATTGTTCCTCCATATAATTATCATCCTCTGTTTATGTTTACCGCTTTAATTACCTCCACGTACACTTCCACATCGTCTGATTCAGACACTAGTGTTGATGTCAGAAGCTGCAGCAATTAATCATCCACTGTGTGGTTTGGCTGCTGCTGCTGCTGCTGCTGCTGCTGCTGCTGCTACTACTGCTACTGCTGCTGCTGCTGCTGCTGCTACTACTGCTACTGCTGCTGCTGCTGCTGCTGCTGCTACTACTGCTACTGCTGCTGCTGCTGCTGCTACTACTGCTACTGCTGCTGCGCTGCTGCTGCTGCTACTGCTGCTGCTGCTGCTGCTGCTACTACTGCTACTGCTGCTGCTGCTGCTGCTGCTGCTGCTGCTG
>CM060338.1:37195558-37198058 GCA_030674155.1 Stramonita haemastoma | reverse complement strand
ATCTGTTTCTGATTCACACAACTCTGTATAAAGGCCAAAGGCTGGAAACGTTACAACACAGCAACTACATTCAGATCATCTATGTGTCTATGTCGCAGCACCACATGGCATATAAAGACATGTTTGTTTTTTGCAACTTCCTGCCTCTGTCACCAGAAACACTCATTCCATTCCCATCACTATGCACCAGACTGCAGTGATATTTTTTTTTGTTTTTTGTTTATTTATTTATTTATTATTTATTCTTTTATATCGGGGATAATGCGATAAACACTTATGTGCTATTTTCATCCAGTCCTCGTGTGTATGCAGGTGTAAATATTGTCATCTGTTCCCACCGGCACACAATGGCCTACTCTTACGAAAAGAGGAACAGGATTTAACGTGTGCGCAATATGGTCTGCGGTGGTTGGCCCCTTCAGCTCATCCGAAAGACTTTTTAGGGAGAGTGGATGGAGTCAGCACTGATGTTAACTCCAGGGGGAAAATCCCCTCGAACGGGAATCGAACTCGGGTCGTCAAATTGCCAGCGCAATGTTCTGACCACTAGGCTATATCCTGCTCCCTGTTCATATCAGCAGGTGAATCAAGGCAACCACTCCCATTGTGTTGCTCACTCCTGTCAATGCTGCAGCTCCCTCCCACATGATAAACAAAGCCCCAACAAAACAAACACTAACCCATAAACATAAAACAAAAAAATAATACAAGCACATCACTACCGTTCTTTCCCCTGAGCCCAGCCCACAAATAGGTGATCAAGTAAATGTATGGTCTTGTCTTCAGGCTGGGAATGTATTGCCCTCAGGAGAGAAAATGTAACTTGTGTTAATGGAGGAATGACGACGACGTATGGGTGATGCCATGTTGACGCACCAATCTCCATCGTTGCTGTTGAAGGTAGGAGCTCCATGTAATGCAACCACCAGGGTTCGCCATTTTTCTCTCGTCTCTGCTGAGTTCTATAATCTCAGTAGCCCTCCCTATGTTGCCAACCTCAGTGATGTTGGAAATTTATTTATTTATTTATTTATTTATTTATTTATTTTATTTAGTCTTTTATATCGTGGATAATGGAATAAGCACTCATATGCTTTTTTTTTTAAAACATCCAGTCCTCGTCTGTATGCAGTTTTGTAAGTCTTGCCATCTGTTCCCATCGGCACACGATGGCCCACTTTAACGAAAAGTGGAACAGGGTTTAACGTGTGCCCATGATGGTCTGCATGGTCTGCCTGTGTTCGCACATAGGGCCTCGGTTTACAGTCTCTTCCGAAAGACTTTTGGGAGAGTGGTGGAGTCAGCTCTGATGTTAACTCCAGAGGGAAGGAAAATCCCCTCGAAGGGAATCGAACTCGGGTCGTCAAATTGCCAGCGCAATGTTCTGACCACTAGGCTATCCGTCCCCTGTCCATAATCAGCAGGTGAATCAGGGCAGCCACTCCCCATGTGTTGCTCACTCCTATCAATGCTGCAACTCCCACATGACAAAGTAAAACCCCAGCAAAACAAACACCGAACCATAAAAAATAAAACAAAAAAGAGAAAAGCACATCACTACCGTTCTTTCCCCTGAGCCCAGCCCACAAATAGGTGATCAAGTAAATTATGGTCTTGTCATTCAGGCTGGGAATGTATTGCCCTCAGGAGAGAAAATCAACTTGTGTTAATGGTGGAATGACGACGACGTATGGGCAATGCCATGTTGACGCACCAATCTCCGTCACCGCTGCTGTTGACGGTAGGAGCTCCATGTAATGTCACCAACAGGGTTCGCCTTTTTCTCCCGTCTCTGCAGAGTTCTATAATCTCATGTAGCCCTCCCCCTATGTTGCCAACCTCAGTGATGTTGGAAATTTATTTATTTATTTATTTATTTTTTTAATATGTTTTTTTTATATCAAAGATAATGGAATAAGCAATCGTATGCTTTTTACATCCAGTCCCCGTGTGTATACAGTTTTGTTAATATTGTCATCTGTTCCTACCGGCACACGATGGCCTACTCTAACGAAAAGTGGAACAGGGTTTAACGTGTGCGCAAGATGTTCTGCGGTGCGTTCGCACACGGGGCATCGGTTTTTTAGTCTCATTCGAAAGACTTTTTGAGGGGAGTGGAGTCAGTACTGATGTTAACTCCAGAGGAAAATTTCCCTCGACCGGGAATCGAACCTGGGTCGTCAGATTGCGAGCGCAATGTTCTGACCACTAGGCTATCCCCCCCCCCCCCCCCCCCCCCCCCCCCCCCGGCCTCGGTTTATAGTCTCATCCGAAGAAAATGCAGAATGGAGATGGTCTGCCTCGTTTCTGTTTGTCCTCAGAGAACTAGAGAACCCTAGAGAACTGTGGTCATCAGATTGGATTTAATTGTATGCTTCTGTTTGCTTGACCAGTGTCATGTTATTTGAGTGTGCACCTATACATCTTAGCTAAGATTTGTCTTTGCTCTAAGAATTCATGGTATATGCGTTTATCTGTTCTTCTGGCTGGCAGCAGAACA
>CM060338.1:37173058-37190558 GCA_030674155.1 Stramonita haemastoma | reverse complement strand
GGAAAATGCAGTGGTGTACATGACATTGTATGCTGAGTGCATTCCACTATGTGAAGTATTCCGGTTCTAACGTATGTGTTCTGTACATTACTCAATTCATTCACACACACAACCACACACACACACACACACACACACACACACACACACACACACACACACACACACACAACACACACACACACACACACACACGTTAAATCTGTTCCGCTTTTCGTAAGAGTAGGCCATCGTGTGCCGGTGGGAACAGATGACAATATTTACAAAACTGCATACACACGGGGACCGGATGAAAAAAAAGCACATGATTGCTTATTCTGTTATCCTCGATATAAAAAAATAAATAAATAAAATAAATAAATAAATAAACACACACACACACACACACACACACACACACACACACACACACACACACACACACACACACACACACACACACACACACACACACACACACACAAGACCTTACTTCTTCAAATACTCATATTTTACTTGAATGCAATACTTTAAAACATTACCTACCTAGTTTTCATGAAACTTCCCTTGAACAAGTTCTGGAGAATATCATGTTAGTGTTTGCTATTGCTAAGCGTTTATGTTGTTAAGTCCCATTGGGCATTTGTTGTAGTTACATAATCGTTGTTCTATTTCGAATGTTTTTCTTTCTTGTTAATTTAGTGTTTAGCATACAGTTCCCCTTAATATAATGAGGAGATCTTCAGCCACAACTAAACATTGCATAAGAGGACAAACACACACAGACACACAGACACGCGCATGCACGCACGCACGCGGCGCGCGCGCGCACCCGCTAATATTCCCTTTAAAATATATTTTAAAAAAATCTCTCTATCTCTCTCCATTTTTTTTAGTCAACCCACCCCCCACCATTTTCGGTTTCTGTCTCTTTCTTCCTTCCCTTCTTTATCTTATTAATATTTCAATTGATAATGTTATCATTATATTTTTTTATCATAAGGGGGTTTGTTTTTTTACGTATAAATGTGTATTGATGTATGTTTAGTTTTTAACTTTTTTAAAAAACAATTGTTATTACTATTATTATTATTATATTATATTATTATTATTATTATTATTATTATTATATTATTAATTATTTTTTAATTAATTAATTTTTTTATTCTCCCCCCCCCCTCCCCTCCCCGTCCGGTATCACTGTATGTGGAAGGACGTAAACTTGAGGAACTACTACTACTATACTACTATACAACAAGACACTCTATCCTTCGGATTGAAAACTATTAAAATCGAGGCCCCGTGTGCGAACGCACGCAGAACATTTTGCGCACACGTTAAATCCTGTTTCGCTTTTCGTAAGAGTAGGCCATTGTGTGCCGGTGGGAACAGATGACAAGATTTACAAAACTGTATTCACAAGGAAATTAGGATGTAAAAACAGCACAGGAGTGCGTATTCCATATCTTCGATATTTAAAAGAATAATAAATAAAAAAGAATAAATAAACACAACACACACACACATACACACACACACACACAACACACACACACACACACACACACACACACTGCACCGTGCACGCGTGCATGTGTGTGCGAGGGGGAATAGCCTGGTGGTTAGTGATGCGCTCGTGAACTGCTGGCCCGGGTTCGATTCTCGTAAATAACAGAAGACAGAGAGACAGAACAGAAAGACAGAAGACAGACAACAACAGACAACAAAAAACACAATAACACAGACATAAACAGCACTGAGGCAAGAGAATGAGAGAACTGAAGAAGGTTACCACTGATTTTTTCCCCCTCCTCCTTTTCTTTCAAAGTCTTAAAAGTTTGGGAGCACTAGGTCAACTATGGAGACAAAAAAGAAACCGAAAGAAAAAAAAAGCAAAGCGAAAAAAAAGCGAAGAGGAAAAAAACGAAGCAAGCGAGAAAGAAAAAAGAAAGAAAGAAGAAGAAATAAAATGCTGGTAAGAAAGATGAGCTGAGTTTAGCAGGTAGGAGGAAAGAAGGAAGGCAAGAGGATGAAGATTTTAGACAGACAGACAGACACGACAAGCATTATATAATGCATATATTATATATATATTATTATAATATATATATATATACATATATAAAATATATCATATACTAATAATACCATATTGGCAACATCATTGCTACAGGATGCGTAGAAATTTAACAAAATGGCAAAGCAAAGAAAAGCAAAACAAGGGGCAAGGGAAGTCAAGACAAAACAAGGCAATGCAAGGCAATGTAATGCAAGGCAAGGCAAGATCAGGCAAGGGAAGGCAAAGGCAACGCAAAGCAAGGCAAGGCAAAGCAAAACAGATGCAAAGCAAAGGAAGGCAAGGCAATATAAGGCAAGGTAAAGCAAGCAAAGCAAGGCAAGGCAAGGCAAGGCAAGGCAAGGCAAGGCAAGGCAAGGCAAGATCAGACAAGGCAATGCAATGCAAGGCAAAGCAGAGCAAAGCAAAGCAAGGCAAGGCAAGGCAATGCAATTGCAATGCAATGCAAGGCAAGGCAAGATCAGACAAGGCAATGCAATGCAAGGCAAGGCAAGGAGCAAGTCAAAGGCAAGACAAGGTTTAATTAAAAACAAGATCACCAGAGGTACGTGACGGTGTTACGTGAACTAACTCAAAACATAAACATCTTTCTTGAAATATGCAATCATTGATACAAACTATTATAAGCCAGTGTTAAATGCATTCAAACATGAAATTGAACAAATAAGAAATCGACAAGGCTTTACTGTAAAATGACCGAAAAACCCCAAACAAACAAACATCGAACACAAACATTAAAAAATCCGATTGAATAAACAGAGACAGAAAGACAGACAGACAGACAGACAGACAGACAGACAGATCAGACAGACAGACAGACAGACAGACAGACAGACAGACAGACAGACAGACAGACAGACAGAGCAGAGAAGAGAGAGGAGAGAGAGAAAAGAGAGAGAGGAGAGAGAGAGAGAGAGAGAGAGAGAGAGAGAGAGAGAGAGAGAGACAGAGAGAGAGAGAGAGAGAGAGGGATAGACAGACAGACAGGCAGAGACAGACAGACAGACACATAGAGATTTAATGAAAATTGCGTTTAAAACCACGGGAACACAATATCAACACAATAATTCATGACAGAAAAAAAATCGCTTGGCCTTTAGATAAAAAAAATAAAGTGAAAAAGGCAGGCCATCAAAAAGAACCCCTGAAAGAAAAAAAAGTTAAAAAATGAACAAAAAACCCCTACAAATAAAGGCAAAAACAGAAGAAAAAGTCAAAGAGATGTGAGTCTCTCTTAAAATCCTTGAATTATTAAAACTTTGCCAGAACTTGCTGGATCCTGCTTAGCAGTTCCATAGAAGTAAGCCTGGATGGAATTCGTCCTGAACACACCACACACACACACACACACACACACACACACACACACACACACACACACACACACACACACACACACACACACAACACACCATACACATACACACACACAACATACGCACACATACACATACACACACTCACACACACACACAAACACACACAACACACAAGACTAACACAGACACAGACACAAACACACACAGAGACAGAGACAGAGACACACACACACACACACACACACACACACACACACACACACACACACACACACACACACACACACACACACACACACACACAACAGCACGCACATACAGACACAGACACAGACACAGACAGACAGGCAGACAGAGACACACACACAACATCAACACACAACAGACACACACACACACACACACACACACACACACACACACACACAACACAACACACAACAACACACACACACACAGTTGCAAACAAGACGCTGTAGCATAAAAAATGAATAAGGATAGACAGCAGACAGCCACCAGACACAAACAGACATATACACACCACACACACACACACACACACACACACACACACACACACACACACACAACACACACACACACACACACACACAACTGTTGCGAGAAGCTTCGAATAAACTATAAACAACATCACTAACAAACTAAACAGAAGAAAACAAACGGGACATAAAATATAGGACATGTATAAGATCTAACACACTTCTGAAACAGATCATGCCCTGGGGTCTCGGGGTGAACAATGACAAGTTGTGCAGAAAGTTGCATAATGATTCAGTGTGTCCATGGTTGTAGATCTCTGTCTGTCTGTCTGTTTATCTGTCTGCCTATAGTCTGTTTGTGTGTTTGTTTCTCTCTCTCTCTCTCTGTTTCTCTCTCTCTCTGTGGTTGTGTGTTGTGTGTGGTGTTGTGTGTGTGTGTGTGTGTGTGTGTGTGTGTGTGTGTGTGTGTGTGTGTTGTTGTTGTGTGTGTGTGTGTGTGTTTCTTTCTTTATTTCATCATCCTCTGACTAAAAGGTTAAATCAATATTTAAAAAGTACTCCCTGTCTTTCCCCAGAAGAATCATTCACCCGATACGTAGGCTTTCAAATACACTACTACTTGTTATATTTGGAATTATTTGTCTAAAAGAATTTATAGTCTGTTTTGCATAGGCAACCTACGTAGTGAAGAAAAGAAGTCCCCCCCCCCCCGCCCCCAGGAAGTTTCCAGACCCAGGAAGTAGTTCATATCTCCGTTGAACCTGTCCACTTTACATGGGTAACCACTATGTGATCATACAAGAAACGACACAGAGCTAAGTAAATAAAGTAGTTTACATCGTAGTGATCGATGCAGACGGTTGACCTACGTCATTATATTCTATTAGTCCTTCTCTTGGGAGCATAAAACACGTTTCTGGACAACAGGATAGTATATATCTAAAGGCAGTCTGCGAGAATCTTTGCGGATTTTGATTTAATGTCGCCAGATGTATTACCCCTAAAAATGTTCATTTTCAATCTGATATCATCAAGATAATAGTCGTGTAACAAAAAGATTAACTATATATATATATATATATATATATATATATATATATATATTATATATATATATATATATATATATATATATATATATATATTATTTTTATGTGTGTGTGTGTGTGTGGTGTGTGTTTTGTTTATTGAGAGGAAAAAATTAAAATGTATTTATGTAGCAGTAACATGAGAGCAAAACTTATTCATACCCTGGGTGTATTTTTCTCTTTTGAGAAAAGGTCGTAGATGATAGTCAAAGTCACATTCTGTATTAAAATAAACTATATGAGCATACGGCAAAATATACACCCCAAAACATCCAAATCATCATAAGCAATCAACAATGCGATCGTTTCTTAATTCAAAACATTAAGCCACAGAAAACACACCTGTAAAATAGGAAACGACAAAACTGGCATCAATTGTACCCTCTGATAGTGCTTGTCCATTATAAGAGCATATCCATGAGCCTGTGTTTATAAAAGCCAAGAACCTGTTTCCAATCTTTGCAGTTCTGTTGTAGCCAGACAGTATCAAAACCAGTTATGCATAAAACTTCTGCGACTTTTGAAACCAACATTGTTTACTGTGTGTTGTAAATGTATGATTCTACAAGTAATGACTCAGTGTTTTGGTATTCATGCTTTTAGTTTTAAGTCATAATAATTTCACCCTCATTATATTAACATAGCTTTAACAGGGTCTTTTTAAACCAAAGAAAACCCATTTAAGTAATGTTTTGAATAAACAAAATTTGACTGGGTTATCTGTCGTTGAAGAAAGACTCTATTCAATAGTAAAAAAAAGTTGTATAACTGCAGTAAAAGCCATTTTCTTAAGACTAAAACTTTGGAGCAACGCGTTTTTTTTTTTTTTATAGAAAAAGTATAATGTTCACAATAGTTTTGTTTTAAATGGAATTTTGTTTGTTTTGCCACAACTGTATGTCTGAGCATGGGTAACAGCTTGCCCTCGATACTTACTTACCCAGGCTTTGCGCTCTAAAAACTAGAGCGCAACTTCATAGTCTTCCGAGACTGATTAGTGCCTACGACTACTATGTCTGAAAACAGTAGAGTCCAGAGTAGGACAATCAGAACCAGGCTTTATGATAAAACCAAAGCAACATGCATGCAACAAATCCTGACAGAGCTCAGTATAGCTGGTCACCTGGAGAGTGCACGTGACATAGTCCACACAGAGAGCTTTTACCTGTAATGAATGTTCATTACCTGATTCAGGACTACGTTGATAGACTGCCTCGTTCTTCCCTCTCTCTCCTTACTTCCTCTCCTCTCTCTCTCTCTCTCTCTCTCTCTCTCTCTCTCTCTCTCTCTCTCTCTCTTCTCTCTCTCTCTCTCTCTCTCTCTCTCTCTCTCTCTCTCCTCTCTCCCCCTCTCCTCCTCTCTCTCTCTCTTCCTCCCCCTCTCTCCCCCCTCTCTCTCTTCTCTCTCTCTCTCTCTCTCTCACCTCTCTCTCACACACACACCACACCTCTTATGCAAACAGCTTTTATTAGCAGACATGATATGGCTTTTTAGCCAGCCTTTGCCCAGCCCGGAACAAAAACGCCAGTTATTTGTTTACCTGTGATGCCACGTGCGGTGTGTCAAAGTGGCTAGTTTGGGTTGGATTTATTTAATTAGGAGACCGGTGTATGTTGCGTGTGTGTGTGTGTGTGTGTCTGTTTAGCGTGTATGCTGACGTTATGGTCGATATAGCTTGCCCATGTTTTTGGTCGTTATGATGGTAGAATGTCTCTTGTTATGGTTATAAAAGAGTTGGGATTAGGAGAGTGAAATGGAAGTAAGAGTTATTAGAGAAAAAAAGAAACACAAACAAGACAACAAAGCAACAACTTAATGGCTGATGACTCACAGCTTTCAGCTTCCTTCCACTTTCAGCTCCTCTCAGTTGCTAATTAATCCATCCCATCATATCCCAGCCCAGATAGGGGCCAGCTGGTGCTAATTATAGCAAGAACTGACCACACTTGGGACTAGGTAAAAGGAAAGAGTGTGCTAAATTGAGCACTCTTGACTGAGTGATATTAGATTTGTGCGCTGTGGACTATGACATCAACAAGAAATCAGACTGTAATTGCAGCAACAATGATAATGGTGATGATGATAATGATGATGGCAGCAACATCTACAATCAATCCTAATCCAATCATATTGTTTTCAACCCTGCTTGCTACACAAGCCATACAGAGGATGTCATTTCCTCAATGACTGAAATTCAAATTTAAAAGTTTGAAACTATAAAAACATGAATAAAACCAATTATACTGTCATTCCTCGCATCAGTTCCTATCCAACTGTATGGGTCAATATAGGTCAGTCACCTTTTATATGAGGACCATGTAAACGACATATAAAAGGGGATGAAAGAAATGCCTTGTCCCTTAAGTCAACCGTATTCTTTGTAAAGAACTTTGACATCCTAACTTCTTTCAGATTCTTCCAGGAAGTAACAAATATGTCCGATGGAACTTCATAAAACAAGATTTGCAAGGAATCAGCGGTAAAAGGCATGGGTCTGATGTCCTGGATATATCGACAATTGAGAAGCAGATTCAACAACTAAGGTAGAGAGAAATAGTGTTGCGTTGATAGCAACCTAACTGAAACAGAACACGGAGGTATTTGAATAGGTCGTATTTGTATTTTTGCACAATACCCACACACAAACAGACACCCACGTAACTTTGCAAACAAGCCGCAAACAAAACCCATTTCCCTCTGATCTATCTGTCAATCAAGGATAACGGCACTGCACACTCAGGACGCTGGGGCAGACAACTGAAATTCAGTCAGGTCTCTCTCTCCCTAGTGTGTCAGCCATTTGCAAACAGGGGGACAAATCACAGGTTTTCCCTGCACACCCCCTTCCCCACCTCCCCCACAATCCCATCTGCAATACAGACATTCCAACTCTGCACATCCTCCTTCTACCAGCTCCTCTTTCTTTCTTTTTCTTTCTTTTTTTTTATTCTTATTCTTTTATATCGAGGATATTGGAATAAACACTCATGTGCTTTTTTACAACCAGTCCCCGTGTGTATGCAGTTTTGTAAATGTCATCTGTTCCCACTGGCACACAATAGACTCTCTTATAATCATGTCATCCAAATATTGATCTACACCACACACTAGTTTTGGACTTTCTCTTTAAGGGTGTGTCACACAAGACTAAGCATAGAATGTTCAGGGCTGTATATGGCAACGCTCTGGCGGCTCCTGCGATGGCACTGGAACCATTCATACGGGCAATTGTCTTTCCAATGGACCATTCCAGGGACGTGGAGAGGAGGGGGGAGGAGGGGCTGCATGGGTAACAGCTAGCACTCCATACTTACTTACCATCGTTTTGCGCTCTAGAGCCTAGAGCACGATTCAATAGTTTTCCGAGATTGATGGATGCGTACTTTTCTACTTTTCAATTCAGAAAAAAATATAACATAATGATGATGTCTCGTCTGTAAACCTCAAGGAAGAATGATCAAACTGTTTTCTCTGTCAATCTGTTTATGTCTCAATATCTTGGTTTTGTCTCTATCTAAATATCTCCCTGTCTATCTGCCTGTCTCCATTTCAATCTGTCTGTCTATATCGTTATCTCCCTCTCTTTCTGTTTTTATGATCCCTCCTACTTCTACTCTCTCTCTGTCTGTCTGTCTCTCTCTCTCTCTCTCTCTCTCTCTCCTCTCTCTCTCTCTCTCTCTCTCTCTCTCTCTCTCTCTCTCTCTCTCTCTCTCTCTCTCTGTCTCTCTATGTGTGTCTCTCTCTCTGTGTGTCTCTCTCTGTGTCTCTCTCTCTGTGTCTCTCAAACCATCCCCTCCACCAACCCCTTCCTCACTTCCAAAAGATAAAAGTACAAAAAGTTCAGTTCCCACTGTCAACTCCAAGGCACCCCCTCCACCACCCCCTCCCCCAACACCTTTAGAAGCACTGCTGAGAAAGTCTGTCCCCACTGCCAGCCAAGAGCTACTTATTGGTGACTCTGTCCTAAATGCAGTTGGAGACAGAACTTCTCCCCATGGCAGACCAGCGAGAAACCTGTCGGTGCCAGGCCTGACCGTCCAACACCTGCTGAAGTGGCTATCCACCCTTCCTCCTTCTCCACACATCACAGGTGTCACCTTCCATGTAGGCATCAACAGCTGCTTACAAAGTGGCCCAGTTGATTGTGCTACATGGCAACATGTAATCAGAGGACTAGGCCAGGTTTCCCCCCAGGCTATCATAAAAGCCTCTTCAATCCTCCCTCCATATGGCCGACACCATTCCTCCAAATCGGTGAGGGACTCCAACGCCAGCCTCTCCAAAGTCTGTGCTGAAGAGGGGGTGAGTTTTATCAACCACACCTCCTCTTTTCAGACTGAAAGTGGGGCGCCCAAGAAGTCCCTATACAAGTACCTAGACCCCTTTCACCCAAGTCCCTATGGTATTGCGGTCCTTACCAACAACTTGTACCGCATACCAAACTCAAAACCTCTGCTCCCCACTCCAACCCACTCCACCAACCAGAGGCACAAGACTTGGGCCTCACAGTCCATCGAAAGATCTGTAACCAACATCAAAGGACAGCCCCATCCTATGAACGGCCCATGGTCTCCCCCAACACCTAAGGCCCTTCAGCATGCAGACAGCGTGCCCGAGCACAAAGCCTCTCCACGCCGCCACCACTACGATAAGCAGTTCGGCCTGCCGCACGGTGTGCCCCAGTACAAAGCCCCTCCATGCCTCAGCGATTACGATAAAAACTTCGGGCTGTCGCATGGCGTGCCTGAGTACTGTGGCGACTACGATAAGCAGTTCCCACCCCTTCCTTCAGCCAAAAAAGTCAATGCCTGGGGACACTCCAGGAGCCCTCAGGCACAGGATAAACAAAAACTCCTGGAGGTCCTGCTAACCACTATTCAACAGGCCTTTTTATAACCCTTCCTTTAGAGTCTATTGACAACAAACTAGCAAGAGAGAGAGGGAGAGAGGGAGAGAGGGAGAGAGAGAGAGAGAGAGAGAGAGAGAGAGAGAGAGAGAGAGAGAGAGAGAGAGAGAGAGAGAGAGAGAGAGAGAGAGAGAGAGAGAGAGAGAGAGAGAGTTGTTATTGACACCCCTTCCCACCAAGTCGCCTCTTTGGAAGTGTGAAACCTGTGTTCTTTCCTCTTTGTTTGATTCCTGCCAAATTGATTCTCTTATTCTTTATTCAAATTTTTTTTATATTTTCTTTGGTTTGGTTTTTGCTTTCTTCTCTCCAGTTTCTTACATATTTTTTATTATATATATATATTTTTTTCCTTTATTTGTTCCGGATCTTTTTTTATTTACTTCCCCCCCCCCTAAATCTATTTATTTATTTATAATTATTATTTTTATTTTTATTTTTCTTCTTCTTCTTCTTCTTCTTGGCTTGTCTGGACCTGGTGTTTGGTTCTTGTCACCGTGTTGTTTGCCTGGGCCTCTTCAGGCTCCTGTGGAAATTCCATTCTGCTATTTGTGTGTGTGTGTATGTGTGTGTGTGTGTGTGTGTTGTTTGCTTTTTTTTTTTTTTTTTTTTTTTTTTGCTTTTTTTTTTTCCCTCCCCCCCCCCCCCATGGCGCGCGCTGTGTGTGTGTGTGTGTGTGTGTGTGTGTGTGTGTGTGTGTGTGTGTGTGTGTGTGTGTGTGTGTGTGTGTGTGTGTGTGTGTGTGTGTGTGTGTGTGTGTTCCTTCTGAGTGTTGATTGATGCGTTTATGGATTGATGCATTTTCAGACTTATAATGGTGAAAAATGAAAGATGCGTATCAAAGACATTACAGTGTGCATCCCGGGAGGGACCAGAACTCTAGTTGAGTGTTGTACCAGCATCCCGGGAGGGACCAGAACTCTAGTTGTGAGTGTTGTGCCAGTTAAGGCTAACTAAAAGCTTTTTTCAGGCTGTGACAGTGAACGGACTGGTGTGTGTACACACCTAGTACCTGTGTATGAATTACTCACCGGGTATCGCCATCTTGCCAACACAAGCCGAGACATTGTTGAAGCAACATTAAATCTTGAACAAGCAAGCAGAAACATTATGAGTGTGAGCACTGTGTGGTATTGTTCCTGATTGTTGCGGCAGAACCTTGCCAGTTCCTGGACAAAGTGTGCACGAATTTGGTAGTCGGGCATCAGGGATTTGCCCAACAGCAGAGTGACGTGGTAATTGGCACCCTTGTGAAATTTATCACCAAGTCACCCTCAGAAGTATATAAGAACAGTCTTTTTATTTTTATTTTTTTATTTTTATTTTTTTTATTTTTATTTTTTTCTTTCTCTCCTTTATATTGCCAACATTGTTGATTGTTCAATTAGACAATATCTACCGTGTATGATTGTGTCCTTTGAGTAACTATTGAAATTAGTTGTTTGTGTCTTTTGAGTAACTATTGAAATCATTCTTTCTTTCCTTACATCCTTGCATCTCATCATTACCCCAGTGCCCTACTCCCAGCCCCATTATTCACCCTATATAAAGTTTATATCTTTTGAGTAACTAGTGAAATCTTTTCTTTCTTTTTCCCCTTACATTTCATCATTCTCCCAGTGCCCTACTCCCATCCCCATCATTCACCCTATATAAAATTGATTCTTATCTGTCTTTTGCTACACATCATTGTTAGTTCCATTGGATTATACAGTTATATACACTGTATTTGTATCCTTACGTGACTTAGAAATCAGTTTTTTTTTTCTTCTTACATTTCACCCTTCCCCCTATTGAGTGCCCACTCCCCCTTATTCCTATTTATCCCTAATTAATCTTCACCATTTCCGGTTCTTAGACACATTATCACATTTCCAACAAAAATCAACACAAACAGATACATTCAAGACACAACATGTGGCCCTCGAAGGAAGGCCTACGAATTTGCCAATTAAATATAAATCACGCAGTTAATAAAATTGAAGACATATCAACACTTATTAGAAACCATGGCAAACCATTTCACATACTAGGGCTATCTGAATCAAGACTTTCAAAACAAATAGTAGACAGTGATTTATATATCCCAGGATATAAAATCATACGAAAGGATCCACAAAAGCAAAAAGAAACAGGAATCCTCATATACATTAGTGAATCTATAACCTTCAAGCGTCTCATCCATCTAGAGCATTATGATGTAGAATCTGTGTGGCTTGAAGTCTCCATGAAAGGTTCACCACCTATAGCAGTGGGATTCTGCTATAGGAATCCAGCAGAAAGAAAAAATTGGATAGACAAGTTTGATGCACTGATGAACGTAGTCCTATTAGAATCCAGGGAAGTGATACTCCTAGGTGATTTTAATATCGATGTAACAAAAGTAAATAACGCATGGACGCAAATTACTAATTCATTCAACCTTCACCAACTAGTTAGTTTACCCACGAGAGTTACGCCAAATTCAAGCACAATAATTGACCACATCTACGTATCAAATCCTAAAAACATCATAGAAACATGTGTCCCTGTCTATAACTGCAGCGATCACTACCCTGTCTGTACTACTTGGTCAAAAAAAGGAACAAAAATTCCCAAACCTGGCCATAAAACCTTAACATATCGTTCCTTTGCAAAATTCAATGAACAGCTTTTCCTTCTTGAACTAAGTAACTCTATGCTCTCAGAAACATTCAACATTACTGATCCAGACTTGGCTATCGATTTTTGGATAAAAACTTTCACTGAAATTTACAATAAACATGCTCCGCTAAAAACCAGAAGGGTCAAACATGCCCCCAAACCACCTTGGCTTACAAAAGAACTAGAGGAGGCATGCTATCTTAGAGATCTCTTAAAAAAGCATAAATATCATGAAGAGTCAAAAAGATTACGAAACGCCATAAACTCACAGAAACGTCGAGAAAAAAAGAAATATTTCCAAGATTTACTATCTTCAAAACAAAACTCAAAAATTATTTGGAAGGCCATTAATCAAATAACAAACAAACAATCATCTTCCAAATCAAATGTAATCAAAGATGTTACTGCTGAGCAACTCAACAATCACTTCATAAACGTTTCTACTAATGTTGTTAGCAATGACAATTCGAAATCCAATAACCTAAACACATTAAAACAATACTGCCAAGAAAAGCATATTCCCTCAAAACTCCACATACCATTTATTTCTGTTTTTGAGGTCCATAATTACATGATTCACCTCAAACAGTCAAGGACACGAGGTCTTGATGGAATAGACAGCAGAATTCTAAAACTTTCAGCTCCAGTTATCACAGACACTCTCACATATATATATATATAACCAATGTCTTGAAAAGAACTATTTTCCCAATGCCTTCAAAACTGCTAAAGTGATCCCCATCTACAAATCTGGTGACACTTCAGATCCCTCAAATTATAGGCCAATCTCTATTATATCCCTTCTTTCAAAACCCCTGGAAAAACATATAAATAAACACTTAGTCATATAGAAACTAACAACCTACTCCACCCTAATCAGTCAGGATTCAGACAAAATCACTCGTGTCATACTGCACTGACTAGTCTCATAGACAATTGGCTAACAAACATTAATGAAAATAAATTTTGTGGAGTATTATTTGTAGATTTCAAAAAAGCATTTGATACAATTGACCATACATTTCTCATCAGAAAGCTAGACCTGTACAATATATCGTCAAATAGTCTAGAACTACTTGCTTCTTATCTCAAGAACAGACAACAGTGTGTTTCAACAACTACATCCACATCCAATCTAAAACCCATTCATTATGGAGTACCACAGGGATCTATACTAGGACCAATTCTCTTTTCTTTATACATAAATGACCTTCCTCTACATATTGCATCCAAATGTGAGCTATTTGCTGATGACACAACCATACATACAAGCCATAATGACATTGACTCTCTTGCAACCATATTACAACAAAGCTGTAATGATCTTGTCAAATGGACAGATCTGAACCACATGTCTATTCACCCCCAAAAAACAAAATGCATGCTTATCACCACCAGACAAAAGCGACAAAATTTACCTCATAATCAGTTTCCAATACATATAAAAAAGGAAGCAATCGAACAAACCTCTCATCACAAAGTTCTAGGAGTGACAATTGATGAAAATCTCAGCTGGATCTACCACATATCTCACCTATGCAAATACTTGTCCCAAAGAGTATACCAGTTGACTAAAATTAAACACTTCCTTGACTACCATTCAAGGAAATTATTCTTTCAAGCTTATATACAATCCTCAATAGACTATGCCTCAACCCTATGGGATTCTGCCAGTGCAAACACTATGAAACCCTTATCAAGTCTGTATAAACGTGCTCTCAAACTTATCCTCCTGAAGAAAACAACATTACTTGACGTGGATTATACTCAGTTAAGTATTCTCCCCCTACAACAAAGACTAAAATATAACAAGGGCATCCTGATGTTTAAGATAATGGCAGGAGCTGTCCCCACATCCTTAAGAGATAAGTTCCCAATGAATCGTTCCAGAAATACTGAAAAGCCAAGTATCCCAATCCCAAGAATAGACTTGTTCAAGTCCAGTTTACTATACTCAGGCCCTGTACTGTGGAACTCCCTTCCCGATTCAATTAAACAGCATCAATCATTGTCGACCTTCAAAAATCACCTAATGCACTTGATGCATCAAAACTAATGAACCAGTACTCATCCTGTTGGATATATATAATTCTCCCCCTTTCTCTCTCTTCTTCTGTGTGTGTTGTGTGTGAGTGTGTGTGTGAGTGTGTGTGTGTGTGTGTGTGTGTGTGTGTGTGTGTGTGTGTGTGTGTGTGTGTGTGTGTGTGTGTGTGTGTGTGTGTGTGTGTGTTTAAATGTTTTTATATGTATCTTATCTTTGTGCACTTGTAACTGATTTTAAAGAGTAAATTTTTAATATTTTATTTTCATGTCACATTTAGCATATGGTGTATTCTCTATATATGCATAAGTAAAAGATAGGGAGTGTTAAGTGATGATATTAATGGTCAGTTGAAAATTGTGCGCAACACTACCTGGCTAACTCTCTCTCTCTCTCTCTCTCTCTCTCTCCTCTCTCTCTCTCTCTCTCTCTCTCTCTTCTCTCTCTCCTCATCTCTCTCTCTCTCTCTCTCTCTCTCTCTCCTCTCTCTCTCTCTCTCTCTCTCTCTCTCTCTCTCTCTCTCTCTCTCTCTCTCTCTCTCTCTTGTTGCCTAAACATGTTATCATCCATACTGAGAAATACTTATTCACTTTTTGTACTATTTAATAATCACGTGTTGAATGCAGTTGATTTTGTAAATTTTTTTAATTCTCAAGTAAGCTGAATAATTATGTTCATTATGATTACAAAATGGTTATGAACGTGATTTTTATGACCATAAATACATAATCATAAGATTCAGGTATTACAATATGTATGTTTTAATATATATGCCTTACAGTGGATGGATTCCTTTTGTGTTCCGTTACATGACTTGATTAAAATTAGGCATATACTTCCTTTAAAACGAAGTTTATTGATGACATGAGCGCGAACTTGTGTGTGTGTGTGTGGTGGGTGCGTTTGGGTGTTGTGTGTGTGTGTGTGTGTGTGTGGATAATTGTTTTCATTTGTCGTCTCCCCTTGTATTAAAATATTATGATTTGCATGACTTTTTGTTGTTGTTGTTGTTGATAGGTCGTACCTCAAGTTTTGGATGTTTTGTTCTTGTTTTTTTTTCTGTTTTAACTTTGCTGTTTGCTTTTGTTTCTTCTTTTTTATATGAAGTATGAATGTAAAAGAAAGGATAATATTGTCACCTGATATGATTGTTTGATTTGTATCATTCTTCGTACGTACGTACGTGTGTGTGTGTGTATGTGTGTGTGTGTGTGTGTGTGTGTGTGTGTGTGTGTGTGTGTGTGTGTGTGTGTGTGTGTGTGTGTGTGTGTGTGTGTGTGTGTGTGTGTAACCTACGTGTAGGAGTGAGTTTCACGTGTATTATTATCATACTATTATCACTATTATTGATACTATTCTTATTGTCATCATTATAATCATTGTATTATCTTTAGTTCCTTCTGAGTTCATTTTGTTGTTATGAGTTGTAACAATGTTGTAGCTAATTATTTTTGGGTGGACTTTTCTTGGTTGCTAAGTTGTTTATTTCATTATGTTTCTTTGGTTGCTCTTTATCTATTAACGCTTCTCTTTTCTTTTTAATCAAAATCATTTTATTGTGGCTCCTGATTTTTATCTTCTGAATGTGTGCATTTTTATTATCATGTATAATGTCCTTATTCCTTTATGTTGTTTGGCACTGCATATAGTTTTATTGTTTAGTATCTTTTTATCTTGATGTTTTCCCTGAAAAGGGCGGGGACTGGATGTAAAAAAGCACATGAGTGCTTATCTATTATCCTCGAATAAAAGAATTTTGCCTTGCCTTGCCTTGCCTTGTCTCTCTGTCTCTCTCTCTGTGTTTGTCTCTGTGTTCCTCTCTCTGTCCCTCTGTCTGTCTGTCTGTCTGTCTGTCTGTCTGTCTGTCTGTCTGTCTGTCTCTGTCTCTGTCTCTCTGTCTCTCTGTCTCTCTGTCTCTCTGTCTCTCTGTCTCTCTCTCTCTCTCTCTCTCTCTCTCTCTCTCTCTCTCCCTCTCCCTCTCTCTGTATTAATCTGTCTGTCTGTCTGTCTGTCTGTCTGTCTGTCTGTCTGTCTGTCTGTCTGTCTGTCCTCTCTGTCTCTGTATATGCGTGCGTGTAGACGTCTTCGCACCCATATTTCTGCGTGCATGCGTACGTGCACGCGCGCGTGGGTGTGTGTTTATGTGTCTGTGTATTTGTGTATATGTGTGTGTGGGTGAGAGAGAAAGAGAGAGAGAGAAACAGAGAGAGAAACAGACAGACAGAGACAGACAGACAGACAGACAGAGACAAAAAGATAGTCGCATAGTCGCATAGACACACATTCTCTCTCTCACACACACATACACACTCACACACATACACCTACACACACCCAAAACATACACTCACACACACACAAACACCCCCCCCCCCCCCTACACAGACACAGACACATACAGAGACACACACATACACACACACACTAACACACACAAACACATACATTCTCTCTCTCTCTCGTATATGTGTATATATATATATATATATATATATATATATATATATATATATATATATATATATATATATATATATATATATATATATATATATATATATATATATATATATATATATATATATATTAAAAATTCAAATCAAAATCATCATTGATTCTTGCTTCATGTTTTCGTTTCTGAATGGGTGCCTTTTGTAACGTTGCCTCGGTAGTGTATCTCTGTATTATTTCTTACCTGTTGTTGTTGTTCTTTCTCCCCTTATATCAAGGTCATACGCTTTGTGGGACTTGTTTTGATGGTGGATGGTGGTCGATTGATGTTTTCAGTCATCTGTCCTCATCATTTTCTCATGTTTGATCCTTAGTTGTTGCGCTGTCGTTTGTTTGCTTTGTTTGTTCGTTTGTGCTTTTTTTTGTTTGTTTGTTTTGTTTGTTTGTTTGTTTGTTTTTGTTGTTGTTGTTTTTTATATTCAAATCGAAATCGTCATTG
>CM060338.1:37160558-37168058 GCA_030674155.1 Stramonita haemastoma | reverse complement strand
GAGAGGATGATAAATGTGCATGCAGGGGTGTGATAAAGGCCACAGAGGGGTGGGGGTTGAGGTGCTGGTGGTCTGCAGAGTTGTTCCTTAAGAGGATTGTCTCCCCTGTTCACCCTAGCTGTGATTTCATTTCCGTTCCAATTCCTGTGAATGACGTCATAAGCCAGAGTCCCGTGTGCAACAGCACGCACAACGCCTTGCACGCATGTTGAAAAATCGTCCCTCTTTTTGCGGCAGAGAGTTGAGGGGGGGTGGGGGGTGGGGGGGTATGGGGGGCAGCAGGGATGATCTGGGCATATCCAGAAGTAACCTGCAGTACTGGAATAACTCATATAAATGCAATCTGTGAGAATCTCCAAAAACAAGTAGCAATGCCATCACAACAACAGTAGTGATAACTTAACTATCGCTACCTCCACAATGATACCAACATCAGTCATTAGCAATAATCATACTATACAAAAAATGACAACAAAACTACAGCTATGACAGCAATAGTCTTTGCCGCAGTAGCTGTGGCAACAGTTCTTTGGGTGACCATTTGCGTGCTTTGGCTTCAGTACAGTCTCCCAGTTCACTTACTATAAATGTGGATCCTGCCCTCTTTAGGGTCAGGGAATTAAAGCATTGAGGGAGAGGAGATGGGTACTGCCCTCAATATGCTGGCCCCTAAGAAGCTGAGGTCTCTGACGCCTCGCTCCCCTACGCACATAGGTTATGGGACACCTTCAACTTTATGCAAGCAGAGAAAAACTGGATACAAGCATCAAGGTCAATCTGGTGTCTGCATGTCTGTCTCTGCTCTTCTCTCTCTCTCTCTCTCCTCTCTCTCTCTCTCTCCATCTCTCTCTCATCTCTCTCTTCTCTCTTCTCTCTGAGCATGTTCTCCTACTTTCTCATTTCTCTCTCTCTCTCTCCTTCTCTCTCTCTCCTCTCTCTCTCTCTCTCTCTCTCCTCTTCTCTGTCTCTCTCTGTCTCTGTCTCTGTCTCTCTCTCAGGATAAGACACTTCTCTCATATTATCCGTAATCAGAATTGGGTGCTGTCTTGACTCTTAATAAAAAAAAAACAACCCAACAGTAGAAGTCTAAACAAGACTGAGTTTTAATTGCCTATATTTGGTCCTCAGGAAAGAAGGTGGCAGGATGGTTAAGACGTTCGCCTGTTGCCACAAGTAAACCGTGAGGTTCTGGGTTCGATTCCCAGCCTCGCTCTTTCTTTCCAATTTGACGAAAAAAATCGAACTGAATGTTAGACATTCGGATGAGACTATAAACCGAGGCGGTGCGTATGCAACAAACGAAGAACATCTTGCACACACGATAAGAACCCGTTCCGCCTTTCGGAAGAGCAGGCCATTGTGTGATGACAGGAGCGATAACAACAACACAAAAAAACAAACAGCATGTACACAGGCGTCTGTTTAAACACATCCCTGAGGAAAAATCAGGCAGTTTGGTCCCAAAGACTGTTGGGCCTGTAGGCTTATGTGGCAACGTTCTGCCGGCTCCTGCGACGGCACTGGAACAATTTGTATCGGCGATTTCCTTCCCAACAAACCATTCCAGCAACGTGGAGAGGGGTGGGGGTCTGCTACATGGGTTACAGCTTGCCCTCCATACTTACTTACCCAGGCTTTGCGCTCTAGAGCCTGGAGAGCAACTCCACAGTCTTCCGAGACTGACGGATGCCTACATCTGTTTGGTCATGGTCACAATAAACTCGGAATGAAGTGCTGCTGCCTCATTTAGGATGTAGACAGACACAGAAGAAGTCAGTACATTGATACCAGAACTCTTCTTTTTTTTTAAATTGCCCCTACAGACTTATTGATAGATGCACACGCAAAGACACACTAACAGAGAAAGACAAGACAGACTAGATAACACATGACCCAACGCGTGTGCATGCACCTACACGCGTACAGAAAACTCTACACAAACACACAACACACACACACACACACACACACACACACACACACACACACACACACACACACACACACACACACACACACACACACACACACACACACACACCTCTCTGATAATTCCAGATCTGATTCTCTCACGTTAAACAGTGCTATGTAGTTTTTTTCTATTCAGGTCGAGAAAGTTGCGTGTGTGATTGCAGTCACCGCAGCATTAACCCTCTGATCCCCTTTAACAATCATGAAGGGATTGGGTTAAATTCTTTTATATCGAGGATAATGGAATAAGCATCCATGTGCTTTTTTTCACCCAGTCCCCGTGTGTACGCAGTTTTGTAAATGTTGTCATCTGTTCCCACCGGCACACAATGGCCTTCTCATACCAAAAGGGAACAGGATTTAACGTGTGTGCAAGATGTTCTGCGTGCTGTCGTACACGGGGCCTCGGTTTACAGTCTCATCCAAAAGACTTTTGGGGAGAGTGGAGTCGGCACTGATGTTAACTCCAGGGGAAAAATCTCCTCCAACGGGAATCGAACTCGGGTCGTCAAATTGTCAGCGCAATGTTCTGACCACTAGGCTATCCCGGGAGAGAAGAAAGGGGCGGGGGGGGGGGGGGGGGGTGTCTTTGAAGAGGGCAAGGCAAAGCAAAGCAAGGCAAATTCTTTTATTCGAAGGATAATGAATAAGCACTCGTGTGCTTTATTTTACATCCAGCCCCCGCCCTTATCAGGGATATACATCAAGATTAAAATCCCTCTCACTAAACAACAACAATAATAATGATCCAAACACCAAGAGCAAGAAACCATACTAAGTAGCAAACAACAGACAAGAAATAAGAAAGATATACATTAGTAAGGTAATATATTTTTTTTAAAGGCGCGCATTCAAAAACGAAAATAATTAAGAATCAAAGGATGATTTTGATCTTCAAAAAAAAAGGGCAATAAAGACCAAACATGAGAATATAATGAGGTAAACGACTGAAAACATCAATCTATCACCATCTACAACAAAATAAGCCATTCAAATCATAACATTTTGATAAAAGGGGAGAGAGAGAAAGAGAGAGAGCGAGAGAGAGAGAGAGAGAGAGAGAGAGAGAGAGAGAGAGAGAGAGAGAGAGAGAGAGAGAGAGAGATCTATTTTTATTTTCCAAGGGTTACAGATAAGCATTCGCATAAATCATTTTCCTCCGGCCCTTGCCCTGATTAGGGACTATCAACAAATCAAGAAGGAACGCCTTCGCAAAAAGTACAACTACAAAGCAATAATCTGACAATCAGTAAGATAAAGGAACAAGCGGTCAGTAAACGAACAGGTCACTGCAGGTACATGTTTTCTCTTTCTGTTAAAAAACAACAACAAAAAAAAGACAAGAAACGCACACATTTCCTGAGAAAAATAAAATAAAATTTGTCATCAGCCTGAAGACAGCAACTTGCTTAACGCTCATTTATATAACCTATTGTCCCTCGGAGAGATTTACAAGCAGGGTGTGCAAGATATTTACTTTGTAGGCCTTCTCTCACTCCCTTTTCGTTTGTATCGGGATGAAGGTAGCAATAATATATTATGCCGAACAGAACATCTACAATCAATATTTTTTCAAAAGCATGTTAGGAAAAATCTTAAAATTACAATTTACCTTTCGTTTATCTTATTTTGCCTATATATCCATTGGTCCACGTTGCGCTAATGCGTGTCGCCTAGAATTCCCTCCCCTGACCATGAAAAAACACAGTTGCCTTCTTTAAAACTACTAAAATTCATAAAGGATTGTCACCCCATGCTTGGAATTGCCTCCCTTATCAAGAACGCTGTTGTCTTCTCTGTTCTTACTAAAATTCATAAAGGACCGCCGTTTCAGGGGAGTTGATTAAATAAACCCACAAAATAACTTGCACCGCGAAGAATTCTTTCGTGTCTAGTTTTGAATATATGACATCATTTACATCCCAAAATACCATTCTGTCGGTAGATATCCCAAGATCATTATTTTGCTCGACTTCAGAAGACATTTTGTTTGAAACTCAAAGAAATCATGCCGATACATCAGACATTCTAGTGTATATTTTTTTTCTGGAGTGAGAATAAATGAATAATGAATGAATGAGTGAATAACTTTATTTTTAATGGTTACACAGTAAGTATGTACATACTTTTCCATCCCCCCTTGCCCTCATTAAGGAATATGTATTAAAAAAAAACATGTTCAAAGGTAATAGCAACCCCCTATCCCACACACCACAATCACCGACAACAGTTCAACCTATGATTTCAAAAAAAGAGATAGGTAATCATTTAAGAAACCCATAATCCCCCACTGGATACATCGATAATTATTTTTTAAAGAGATAAATATGTATCCAACAAACACTTAATCTCCAGCTGACTCAAACCTTAATGTCAAGACAGTAGTAGTAGGCACCCATCAGTCTCGGAAGACTATGGAGTTGAGCTCTAGTCTTTAGAGCGCAAAGCCTGGGCATGTATGCATGGAGGGCAAGCTGTTACCCATGCAGCAGACCCCCCCTTTCCACGGCACTGGAATGATCCATTGGAAAGGCAATGAACGATATGAATGGTTCCAGTACCGGCGCAGGAGCCACCAGAACGTATTACTATAATTATTATTATCATTATTATCATTATTATTATTATTATTATTATTATTATTATTATTATTATTGTTATTATTATTATTATTATTATTATTATTATTATTATTATTATTATTATTATTATTATTATTATTATTATTATTATTATTATTATTATTATTATTATCATTATTATCATTATTATCATTATTATCATTATTATATATTTATTTATTTATTTATCTGATGATTACCTCTTTGAAACCAGAAAGTGACCACTATGATGCTGATCAACGTCAGCTGTTGTTCAGTATACCAATGTTAACCTTATTTATTTATTTATTTGTTTGCACTTTTGCTTAAAAAACAACAACTTTTGCACCTCTTTAAATCACGGTAGATTTCTCTGCGTAAAACTCGGGCTGCTCTCCCCGGGGAGAGGGCGTCGCCACGACAGCCGCGCCACATTTTTTATTTTCCTATCAGCAACTGTATTTTGTTTCCCTCTCAGAGTGGCTTTTTTCTACAGAAATTTTCAGGAACAACTCTCTTGTTGCCGTGGGTTCATTTACGTGCGCTAAATAATTTTGTGTAACACACGGGACTTCGGTTTATCGTCTCATCCGAAAGACTTGCACTCAGACCTCCACTCATGGTCTAACGGATGGGGGGTGGGAGGGGGAGGTTTGGGCCCAAACGGGATTCGAAACACATGCACATTTCCGACTCGGATTTTTCCTTTCTAGGCAGGGCGCATTACTTTTAGACTACTGATCTAAGCTAAATAAACTGCCCCTTTGTGTGGAGAGATGAAAGATTTGTATGTACTTCCAATCCGTGAATATGTATTATCTCCTTTTTTATTTGCTTTATATGCTGCTGCTGCTGCTGCTGCTGCTGCTGCTGATGATGATGACAGTATTGACGACGAAAGTACAAACATTATCTCTACCAACATCTTCATCTTTCTTGATTGTCCCTCCCCGAATCTTTTTTTTTTTTTTTTCCAAGTTCTGATGTCGTATATTTTCATTATTCACATCTGTCTGTGGATCTGTCTGTCTGTCTGTCTGTCTGTCTGTCTGTCTGTCTGTTTGCTTGTCTGTCTGTCTGTCTGACTGTCTGTCTGTCTGTCTACCTGTCAATCTGTTTATCTGTCCACCTTCCTTTCATCTTTACCAGACCATACTTTCCTCAAAGACTTCAGACAGTGCATTAGTGTAATGAAATCATCCAAAGTATGTGGGTGTCTGGTTTGAGGTTTTTAGTAATTGCGTAAAGGAAGAGTGCATAAAAACATGTACCTGTGTGAGAGTGTGCGTGGGCACGCACGCGCATACGTATATACACACGCGCACACACACAAACACATGCAGGCACAAACACAAACACACGCAGGCACAAACACACCACACACACACTCACGCAGGCATGCAGACACACACAAACACACGCACGCACGCACGCACGCACGTACGCAGGCACGTAGACACGCACAAACACACGCTTAGAAATATACAAACAAACATACAAACATACAAAATACACAAAAGTTCATAAAAGAGACAACAATACTTGCTCTGTGAATGCTCAAAAAAAAAGTATGCCATTTATCTCTATGTTCCCATTTTTCTTTATCTTTTCTCCCATTCCTCTGATTCCCTGATTCTTATCTCCCCCCCTCTCTCTCTCTCTCCCCCTCTCTCTCTCTCTCTCTCTCTCCCCTCCTCTCTCTCTCTCTCTCTCTCCTCTCTCTCTCTCTCTCCCTCCTCTCCCTCTCCTCTCCTCTCTCTCTCTCTCTCTCTCTCTCCTCTCTCTCTCTCTCTCCTCTCCTCTCTTCTCCCTCCTCTCTCTCTTTCTCTCTCTCTCCTCTCTCTCTTCTCTCTCCATCTCTCTCTCTCTCTCTCTCTCCTCTCTCCTCCTCCTCTCTCTCTCTCTCTCTCTCTCTCTCTCCTCTCTCTCTCTCTCTCTCTCTCTCTCTCTCTCTCTCTCTCTCTCTCTCTCTCTCTCTCTCTCTCTCTCTCTCTCTCTCTCTCCTCTCTCTCTCTCTCTCTCTCTCTCTCTCTCCACCTATTTCTTAATCAGCCTGTTTTTTCCCTTTATCTTGCTGTCAGTTTCTCTGCCTGTCACTTAAATTACACTTTTTTTGGGTCTGACTGTCACCCTGACTATAATAATGATAATAATAATAATAATAATACATAGAATTTGTATAGCGCTATATCTTGCAAAAACAAATCAAAGCGCTTGCATTCAACCTACACGACGCACAATCAGCAACTATTTACAGTTTTGACAAATTCGAATGTACACACACACACACACACACACGCACGCACGCACGCAGCACGCGCGCGCACGCACACACACCCACAAACGTTATGCACTTTGGCAGGTGGATGTTGAAGGCAGGGACAGGTAAGAGATGGAAGCGGAAGGAGAAAAACTTAGGTTTGAAATAAGTGTGTCTTGAGGTTGGATTTAAAAGTGTCATAAGTAGGCTTTTGTCGGAGGGAGAGAGGAAGGTCGTTCCAGATCGATGGACCGGAAACAGAGAAAGAGCGGCGGCCAACGGTAGATAGGTTGAATCTGGGTATTCTTAAGGACAAAGTATCTGCCGACGAGCGGAGGGAGCGAGAAGGTGTGTACAAGTGAAGACATTCACAGAGGTAGGAGGGTGCAGTATTGTGGAGACATTTGTAACAGAGGGTATTGATCTTGTAGTTTACTCTCTGTGGTACAGGCAGCCAATGAAGAGATTGCAAGAGAGGGGTAATGTGCTCAGATTTTTTCTTTCTGAGGACCAGACGAGCTGCGGAGTTTTGTATGCGTTGAAGGGAGTGGATGGATGATGCTGGCAGACCAGCCAAAAGAGAATTGCAATAGTCCAGACGTGAGAGAATAAGAGAAGTGACAAGTTTGGAAGTTGCATCAGTGGACAGGTACTTTCGAATTGCGCTAA
>CM060338.1:37153058-37155558 GCA_030674155.1 Stramonita haemastoma | reverse complement strand
TGTGTAAACAGACAGTATTTTTGTTCTATAGCAATTGTGCAAATATCCAGTAACAGGGTGCATTTACGTTCAATGAACACATTGCAAACTCTTACTGGGTTGGACCCGGCAAGAATCAGAAAAAAATCCTTGATTCTGGGACTCGAACCAGCGACCTTCCAGCCCGTAACCCAAGGCTCTAACCACTGTACCATGACGGCTAATAAGGTAAAAAAGGTAAAGGTGTCCCATAACATGTTTGGTCGTCGGGGAGCAAGGAGTCAGAGACCTCAGTTTCTCTAGGGGCTAGCATATTGTGGGTAGTTCCCATCTCCATTCTCTCGCTGCTTTACCTTCCCTGACCCTAAAGAGGGCAGGTACCCATTTACAGCTGGATGAACTGGGGGGACTGTACTGAAGCCAAGGTGCGCAAACGGTCACCCATCCAATCGGCAACCAGGCTCAATGCTGCTTAACCTTTGCTGAGAAAAGCGAGCACTCTGACCACTGAGCTATCTCGTCCCCTAATAGTATTCCTATTCTCTCTCTCTCTCTCTCTCTCTCTCTCTCTCTCTCTCTCTCTCTCTCTCTCTCTCTTCTCTCTCTCTCTCTCTCTCTCTCTCTCTCTCTCCTCTCTCTCTCTGTCTCTGTCTCTGTCTCTCTCTGTCTCTCTGTCTCTGTCTCTGTCTCTGTCTCTCTGTCTCTCTGTCTCTCTGTCTCTCTGTCTCTCTCTCTTTCTGTCTCTGTCTCTGTCTGTCTGTCTCTCTCTCTCTCTCTCTGTGTCTCTCTCTCTCTGTCTCTGTCTCTGTCTCTCACTCTCTCTCTCTCAATATCAATATTATCAATTATATCTAAACCACTTGAAAAACATATACACAAATATCTTAGCCAACATTTAGAACATTATGGCCTTTTAATTGATAACCAATCAGGATTTAGGAAAAATCATTCATGCCACACAGCCCTTACTAGCATTGTAGATATTTGGCACAATAACATAAATGATAACAAATTTTGTGGAGCTCTCTTTGTAGACTTCGCCAAAGCGTTTGATGTCATTGATCATGAACTGCTATGCAGAAAACTATCGCTCTATGGAATATCTGCTAACAGTATGATGCTGATTAGATCATTCCTGCATAACAGACAACAATACATTTCAATCAACACCACAAAATCATGTACACTACCTGTAAAATATGGAATACCACAAGGGTCTGTTTTAGGCCCACTTTTATTTTCTATATATGTTAATGACCTTCCACTCTACATCGAAGAATCATGTGAACTTTTTTGTGATGACACTACAATTCATACTAGCCACAACAGCCTAAACAAAATATCTACCTCATTACAAAATAGCGTTAATGCTTTAAGCAAATGGTGTGATTACAACCATATGTCACTTAACCCCCACAAAACCAAAATCATGCTTATTACAACAAGACAAAAAAGACAAAACATGACAACCAGACTTCCACCTATATCAATCAACAATGAAACTATTGAAGAAGTTGATAACCATAAACTTCTAGGTGTAATGATTGACAACAACCTTTCATGGATGATGCACATTAATAAATTATGCAAAACAGTTTCCAAACAAGTGTACCAATTATGCAAAATTAAACACTTTATCAACATACATGCCAGAAGAGTATTCCTACATGCTTACATTTTATCTTCCATTAATTATTGTTCTACGCTTTTTGATACAGCCAGTGCCAATATCCTAAAACCTCTTAACAGCATGTACAAAAGAGCACTCAAAGCAGTTCTCTTAAAATCATCTACTTTAACTGAGACAGACTATGAAAAACTTGAGGTTCTTCCATTAAAAGATATGTTCACCATAAATAAAGGAATATTTATGCACAAAATCATGACAGGACTTGCTCCACAAACCCTCCAATCTAAATTCCATATGTCTTCCCGATACTCCAACAAAATTCAACTACCAAAACCTAGAATTGACCTGTTTAAATCAAGCCTTGCATACTCAGGTGGCTTACTCTGGAACACGCTTCCGGCACAACGTGAAAACATCCCAGAGTAAAGAAACTTTCAAGAAAGCCATTTATACCCACCTTAAAAATACTTATTAATATGCTGACACAACAGAGCCCCTACTACATGTTATGAATAGTATGTTTATAAACTGAGTGCTTGTATGTTAATTACAGAACAGAACCCCCACTACATGTTTTGAATAGTATGTTTATGAACTGAACACTTGTATATTATTTGGAATCCATGTTATTGGCAATCCTTTTTTAAATTTTTTTTTTTAATAGTAAAACTTTTTTAGTTGCTGTATTAGGATTTGTATCTTATGTGTATTATTATTTGAAAATGTTATCTTGATTTTTCATCATGTATTGCACTATCTGAAAATGCATTAGGTTATGTCTAAATACTAGACTTTTTTATATATAAATGTTTTTATACATACTATTCTTGACGTGTTTTGCCTGCTTGTAGTTACATTGTTGTTTGTTTTTTTCTTTGTCTTTTTGTTTGG
>CM060338.1:37145041-37147541 GCA_030674155.1 Stramonita haemastoma | reverse complement strand
ACATGGAATTTATATAGCTCTATATCTTGTAAAAACAAATCTAAGCGCTTGCATTCAACCTATACAACACACAAGCAATCAATGACAATAAATAGCTTTTTTTAAAGCAAAAGAACACAAAACTTACGCATTGATGTTTCAGTACAAGATAGAATAATGGCTATAATTTGATTTTAAATAAAAATCTCGAAATCGATATCCTGCCCCCACCCGCCTAAAATGGCTCTTACCAGAGTAATACTGGGTCAGGTGCAAAGCGACTCATTTCGTGGCGGAGAGTCACTGATACAAAAATACCAGAGGATTTTTCCTCCGAAGTTAACATCAGTGCCGACTCCATTCCCTCAAAAGTCTTTCGGATGAAACTATAAACCGAGGTTCCGTGTGCAAGAGCACGCAGAACATCTTGCGTATACGTTAAAACCCGTCCCGCTTTTCGGAAGAGTAGGCCATTGTATGCTGGTGGGAACGGATGACAAAATTGACAAAACTGAATAAACACGGGGACTGGATGTAAAGAGCATAAGTTTTTGTTTAATTATCCTCGAAATAAAAGACAAGAGAAAGAAAGAAAGAGAAAGAGAGACAGGGTTTGTATGTAGCGAATTTCAGACAGAATGACCCCAACACTTCACTTGCTTTGTTTATGGGGAAAAGAAACAGAGCAGAAAGATAAAGGACCGCCTTAGAATCAAAGCCAATGATTTGACACCCTTTGTCTGTGTGTGTGTGTGTGTGTGTGTGTGTGTGTGTGTGTGTGTGTGTGTGTGTGTGTGTGTGTGTGTGTGTGTGTGTGTGTGTGTGTGTGTGTGTGTGTGTGTGTGTGTGTGTGTGTGTATGTTTGTGTGTGTGTTTGTATGTTGTTCTTCAATTTAACGTCTATTCACAATCAGTGATATTAGACACAAAAAGACAAACAATTCAGAGAAAAGGAACTGTCTAACAACTATAACCATAATACAATGAAGTAATTGAATTAACACATCAAGTAACTGTATAACTAATGTAACTACAACAGAATAAAAGGCATATATATGTACAATACAATATACAATGTCGAGAACTATACCATGGTGGGCAGAATGCCTTTGCTTAAAATCAATGAATGACACATTTACTTGCACTATAACAAATTACTAACACAACTCTCTTTCAACAGCATAGCAATTTCACAGAGCAATTTACAATTATTCAAAACTTTCTGCAAAGATCTCTCAGGTATGGTGGGAAGGTACTTTTTTAACACTTGACATTCCAAAAGAATATGAAAGTTTGAGATTGCCCCACCACACACACAATGCACATTTCTGGAAAATTTTGTATGGAAAGCATTTAACTTCAATCTATTAATAAGACTTATGACTGGCCTTTGGCGGGATATATCTAACCCGTAACGAGAAAGAGAGAAAGAAATTTAATTCAAAAATAGAAGAGGTACCATAGGAATACCCTGCATTTTCTTGTTTTTTCCTTACATGTTTCCAGCAAGCACTTTCAACAGGTTATAATTCTCATGAACTGACACTGGTACATTCAAGATAGCAGCAGAGTCTGAATGAGCTGCTGCATTTTTAGCTGCTCTGTCAACCTTTTCATTATAAAAAATATTGCAATGAGATGGTACCCAGCAAAAGGTGACACTGGTGCCTCTTAAAATGAGAAAATGTATAAGATGATTTATTTCAGTTATAAGATCTTGCTTAATATTAGAACCAGAGTTTTTAAGAGATTGTAACACAGATTTTGAATCAACACATAACAAAACCTGTAAAATAGGCAGAGGAAAGTCAATTAAGTAATGTAAGGCCATCAGAATGGCAGTTAGCTCTGCTGTAAAAATAGAATGATTCTTTCCAATATGGTATAGTTTTTCAACCTTTAAGGAGGGAATTATGAAGGCTGCACCTCCATCATTACTATTTAGAAGAGAACCATCGGTATATATTTTAAGATGTAAAGGGTAATTAACTGCTATGTGCTCTTTTACCTGAATACTGAGAATGTGACTACCTTTTTCTTTTTTACAGGTAGAATGGTCAATGTCAAACGAAGCTTTTTGAAGTTCCCATGAAGGACTAGGAGATAAATGAGGCGAGGACTGTTTCATTACTCTGGGATTAACTTTTGACTTTTCAAAAAGATCTGCTGTGAAAGTGCCAATTGTAGTAAGAGAACAAATATTTTTGGCTCTGTTAGGAAAATGCTCATCCGATCTCAGGTAGATTTCATGATCAACATTGTTTTCAGTAGCTGAGCTTCTTATTATGTACTTTGCCAGCATCAATTCGCGATATTCATCCAGAGGCAGAACTCCTATTTCTTTGTAGGTGCCTAAGGATGAGGCATGTGATGGTAACCCCAAAGCAAGGCGAAAGGCTTTACAATCAAGACTCCTAAGTTTTTTCAGTAAATATTTTGGAGCATTAAAAAAGACTTGTTGGCCGTATGTTAGTTTAGAACGAACGAGAGCCAAGGATAGATGTTTAAGAACTGTGACGTC
>CM060338.1:37135041-37137541 GCA_030674155.1 Stramonita haemastoma | reverse complement strand
AAGTGCAACTAAATCGTGTCAGAGTCTTCCCCCGCAATCAATAGAAATGTTCAAGAGGTCCATGATGGCACACACACACACACACACACAAACACACACACCACGCACACTAACACACACACATACACACATACACACACACAAGCACGCGCGCGCACACACTAACACACACAGACATACGCACACATGCACGCGCGCGCGCACACACACACACACACACACACACACACACACACACACACACACACACACACACACACACACACACACACACACACACACACACACACACACACAAGGGGACGGATAGCCTAGTGGTCAGAACATTGCGCTGGTAATTTGACGACCCAGGTTCGAGTCCGGTCGAGGAAATTTTTCCCCTGGAGTTAACATCAGTGCTGACTCCACTCTCCCCAAAAGTCCTTCGGATGAGACTTTAAACCGAGGCCCCGTGTGCGAACGCACGCAGAACATTTTGCGCACACGTTAAATCCTGTTCCGCTTTTCGTAAGAGTAGGCCATTGTGTGCCGGTGGGAACAGATGACAATATTTACAAAATTGCATACACACGGGGACCGGATGAAAAAAAGCACATGATTGCTTATTCTGTTATCCTCGATATAAAAGAAAAAAACAACAACACACACACGACACAGACACAGACACAGACACAGACACAGACACACACACACACACACACACACACACACACACACACCACACACACACACACACACACACACACACACACACACACACACACAACTTGTACGCTCAAGTTCAGCACTTAACAGTGAGAGTCAATGCTCTGGCATCCGCTGCAGTGCTTCCCCCCCCCCCCCCTCGCACTCTATGGCAGCAGAAGCAAGGAAGGAGAAGGAGAGGGGTTTTTTCAGAATGCCTCAGACATGCCACTTGTCCTTACTCCTCTCTCACACACATACACATACACATACACATACACATGCGCACACACAGACACAGACACAGACACAGACACACACACACACACACACATACACACACACACACACAGACACACACACACATACACACAGACACACACACACACACACAGAGACACACACACACACACACACATACACACACACACAGAGACACACACACACACACACACACACACACACACACACACAGAGACACACACAATACACACACACACACACAGAGACACACACACACACACATACACTTGTATGATCAAGTTCAGCACTAAAAAAATAGTCATTGCTCTGTCATCCCTCTATGGCAGCAGAAGCAAGGGACATGATAGGAGAGGGTGTTTTTTATTAAAAATTTTTTTTTTTTAGAAAGCCTCAGACATGCCACTTGTCCTCACTGCCATCTCTTTGAATGTTCTGCTTTTCTTTTTCTCCTCTGCTGCTTTCCCTCTTTCTCCTCCCCCCCTTCTTACAGATACACACACACACGCACATGCGCACGCATGCACAGACACAAACGCGCACGCACATGTGAGCGCCATGCATGAATGCACGCATGCACGCACATGCACAGACATACACACGTACGCACACACACTAATATGTATCCTTAATTATAAGAGTCTATTCAGTTGTGTCAAATGGGTCTATGTGACATTTTATAAACAAACACACACATCACACACACACCCGCACGCACACACACACACACACCACCACACACACACACCACACACACACACACACACACACACACACACACACACACACACACACACACACACACACACACCAACAACACACAACACACACACACACACACACACACACACACACACACACACACACACACACACACACACACACACACACACAACACACACACACACACACCACACACACACACACACACACACACACACACACAACACACACACACACACACTACACACACTTAAACACACACTCATCCCTCCCCCCCCCCACTTTATCAATTCCAAACGAAGTCATTGGGTCACCTAGGCCCACTGAAGCAATCGTGAACTCTGTCCCTTGTAAATGAGCCCGGCAGAACACATGTATTTCCTTGCTATAGTTTGCATATTGAATTTGCTTTTCAAACTGAATGCTATGTTTATAAAGACACACCGAAGCCAGATACGCAGGGCCTAACTTGTCAGACGCTTAACGGCAGCGCAACGCATTTTCGCTCATACGACAGACAATCATATGACCAGATAATTATGATAACCTCCTCTTTCACAGAAAGGTACATGCACATAGTGGTCTGCATACTTTCCCACAATTAGGGGTATCAGTCTTAGTCAAAAGAACTTCAGGAATAATTCTGGAGTCACTGACAAGATCAGTTTCGGAGGGAAGAGGTGGGGGGGGGGGGGGGGGGGCATATAGAACAGACGGCTAGATGGCTTGATGAAAAAAGCAAATCGATGCTTACTCAATGTACCATCTGAAAATAGAATGTTGACTTGACTTGACTTGACTTGACACGTTAGTAGAGACTGGAACCCCCCCC
>CM060338.1:37120041-37122541 GCA_030674155.1 Stramonita haemastoma | reverse complement strand
ATGCTTTTCTAAAGGTTTAGATAAGGTAGATAAAATCGAAATGGGTCGATAGTTGAAAGGGTCATTTGGATCTCCGGATTTAAAAACAGGTACAACTTTAGCATCTTTAAACATTTGAGGATAGCAGCCTTTTTCAATACAGAGATTATAGATATATGTAAGATGTTCTGAGATTACTTGTGCAGAATATTTCAAAATTTTGTTATCTAAGTCGTCTAAACCACGGGATGTTGTTTGCTTTAATGAACACAACTCCTTGTGCACTTCATGCACACCGATATATTTGAAGAACAGTTTAGACTTTATTGATCTGGAGTTACAAAATTCTTGTAAAAGAGGTAATTCATTGAATTTAGAGTGGTCAACACTTACAATTTTTTCAGCAATAGTACAAAAATGTTTATTAATGTTTTCTGCAGATAGACCTGTATGTGATGAAGTGCACGATGAGGATGGTTTACCAGCTAACTGATTAATTGCTTTCCAAAGAGACTTAGGGAAGAGAGAGAGAGAGAGAGAGGAGAGAGAGAGAGAGAGAGAGAGAGAGGAGAGAGAGAGAGAGAGAGAGAGAGAGAGAGAGAGAGAGAGAGAGAGAGAGAGAGAGAGGAGAGAGAGAGAGAGGAGAGAGAGAGAGAGAGAGAGAGAGAGAGAGATCCAATGAAAACCCTTGGATGCATTCACAACAAAGGCTACAATGGCGACAACTCGAGAAAAATAAATAATAATTTACATAAGCAGATGTTTACGGGGGACGAGATAGCTTAGAGGTCGGAGCACTCACTTTCCCCAAGCCAGGGTTAAGGGCATCGAGCGTGGTTGCCAATTAGATGGGTGACTGTTTGCGCGCCTTGGCTTCAGTACAGTCCCCCAGTTCACCCAGCTGTAAATGTGTACCTGCCCTTTTGAAAGTCAAGGAAGGTAAAACAGCAAGGGAGAGGAGATGGGCGCCGCCCTCAATATGCTGGCCACTAGAGAAGCTGAGGTCTCTGACGCATATCTCCCCTACATAGGTTATGGGACACCTTTACATTTATATGTTTATTGCATTTGGAAGGGGAGGTAGTTGGGGGTAGCCTAGTGGTTAGAGCGTGGCGCTCGTAATCTTGCTGCCCGGGATCGAGTCACCACAGGAGAACCAGTTTTCGAGGATTTTACCTGGGAGTTACTATCAGTACTGACTCCACACCCGCGAAGTGTTTTAGATAAAACTATAAACCAACGTTGCGTGTGCCAACGCGTGCAGAATGTCGTGTGCAAACTTTAAAAAAAAAACGTTTTGGAGGAGTAGGCCCAAGCCATTTCAAGCCGGTACGAAAGGATGACAACATTACAAAAAAAATCACACAAATGCACACGTTTTGTGTCGAGACACCATCCCCGAAGTCGGAGTGCGGCTACTGTAACGGCGGTTAAAAACGGTCGTATACGCATTATCAGCTACTGTAACGGCGGTTAAAAACGGTCGTATACGCATTATCAGCTACTGTAACGGCGGTTAAAAACGGTCGTATACGCATTATCAGCTACTGTAACGGCGGTTAAAAACGGTCGTATACGCATTATCAGCTACTGTAACGGCGGTTAAAAAGGTCGTATACGCATTATCAGCTACTGTAACGGCGGTTAAAAACGGTCGTATACGCATTATCGGCTCCTGTAACGGCGGTTAAAAACGGTCGTATACGCATTATCTCCCCATTGGTAAACCTCGGCACTCTGCTTGCTACATGAAATAAAAGAATAGATAGATAAATAAATAACATATGAATTCATGAATACATAAATAAAATAAGTAAATAAACAAATAAATAAACGCTCACACACCAAACGTACCAGCATGCAAACCCACAGACAAACATCTTCGCCTTCACTTGTCCCGTTGTCCCGTGGACTGTGGGGGCACCACTGAAGATTTTGCAACCAGCTTCCTCCACTCCCCACGGTCTTCCGCCCTCCTCTGTAGATCGTTCCACCCAAGGAACACAAGCAAACATACTCACAAACAAAAAAACCCAAACAAATAAAGTTATATTTATTGATTTGATCATCTATTCATTTACTTATTCATTTATCTTTTTAATCTTTCATTTCGAGGATAATGGTGTAAGCAATAAAGTTCTTCTTCTTATTTTTTTTTTTTACATCTGTGCAGTTTTGTAAACTTTTATAATCCGTTCCCACCAGCACGCAATGGCTTACTCTTCCGAAAATCAGAACGGTTTTTAACATGTGCGCAAGATGTTCTGCATGCGTTCGCTCACGGGACCTCAGTTTATAGTCTCATCCGAAGAACTTTCAGGGGCAGTGGAGTCGGCACTGATGTTATTAACTCCAGAGGAAAAAAATCCTTTTCAACGAGACTCAAACCCAGGTCAGCAGATAACAAGCGCAAAGCTCAACGCTCTAACCAGCCAGGCTATCCCGTTCCTGGTTTGAAAAAAGGCAGCACCAACTGTCAAAAGACCCAGGGATATTTATTTCATACCAGAAATCACACACA
>CM060338.1:37102541-37117541 GCA_030674155.1 Stramonita haemastoma | reverse complement strand
TGTGTGTGTGTGTGTGTGTGTGTGTGTGTGTGTGTGTGTGTGTGTGTGTGTGTGTGTGTGTGTGTGTGTGTGTGTGTTTCCAATTTTGACTCTAAGTCAATTTTTTTTATTTCCAGACGGTACATTGAATAAGTAATACATTGGCTTTTGTTCGTCTATCTAAAAGCAAAACTATTTTCATAAAAAATATCAGACTACAATATTATTACAACCCATGATAAAATGTACCAATTTAAAAAAACAACAAAAAATATATACACTACAAAACTGACTGACTGACTGACTGACTTCACACACACACACACACACACACACACACACACACACACACACACACACACACACACACACACACACACACACACACACACACACACACACACACACACACACGGACAAATACGCACAAGCGTATACAGACATTCTTAAAAAGAATTTTAAAAAGAAATCGTAACAGATTATACCAGGATACATTATCACACATTAATTCTCGATCATACTTTATAAAAATTATTTTTGTTTAAAAACTGGTGTGTGTGTGTTTTATTTATTTATTTATTAATTTTTTACATCGAAGATAATGGAATAAGCACCCATGTACTTTTTTACGTTCAGTCCCCGTGTGTATGCAGTTTTGTAGATCTTGTCATTTGTTCCCACCGGCACACGATGGCCCACTCTTATGAAAAGCGGAACATGATTCAACGTGTGCGCAAGGTGTTCTGCGTGCGTGTGTGTATGTGCGTGTGCATGTCTACGGTCTGTGCGTGTGTGTGTTTGTGAACGCGTACTCGTGTGCATGTATGTGTGTGCGCGTGCGTGCGTGCATGTGTGCGTGCGCGCGTGCGTGCGTGTGTGAATGTATGTGTGTTTGGCGCATGCATGTGTTTTTAGGAATGCGTGTTCGTGTGGGTGTGTGCGTGCGTGCGCACGCGCGCGTATGTGTGCGTGTTTGTATGAGTGGACGTGTGTGTGCATGTGTGTGTGCTTCGCGCGCGCACCAGTCCGTCCATGCATGTACGTATTACGTGCGTGCTTGCGCGCGCAGGCGTGTTCGCGCGTGTGCATCCGCGCGCTTGCGCACTTGCTTGTGCACACGTTCGCGTGTGTGCGCGCGTGTGTGCGTGTATATGCGCGTGTGTGTTTAAGTACGCGCGTGTGCGCACGCGATACCGACTCACCGAAAATCACAGTTACTGAATGCCATCAAATAATCTAATTCATTCCGGATTATTTCTTTCGTATTACATATATTGATGTTATTGCGTTGTAGGCTTTTGTTTACAACTTTTACTCACAGCAAATTCCTTTGCGTGAAATTTGCGCTGATCTTCCTTGGTGGAGCGCATCGCCACAGGAGCAGCGCCACATACATTTTATTTTTCTTTTCCTGTCTGTGTGTTTCCCGCTGAGAGGATTTTTCCCCCCAGAATTTTACCAAGGACCACTTGTTCCCTTTTTTTTAAAATTTTACCTGCGCTAAATGAGTGATGTACACTGTATCTCAGTTTATTGTTTCATCCGAAAGACTAGCACCCAAGCCACCACTCACGGTCGAGTGGATCGAAGGAAAAAAGTCTTGGGCACAAACGGGTATGGAGTTACCACACACTCTGAACCTGGACTTTTCGGTTTTTTAGGAAAATGCGTTACCTCTAGACCACCACTCCCCCCGTGTTACTTATGTGTTCATGATATCTTTTTTGCTTTTTACGTCTGTTTTTTTTTTTCTGTTTGGTTCTTAATTCTTTCACTCTTTTTCTTGTGTTTTATATCATCACATGTACCATATGTCTCTAAAATGTGTCTACCTATAACAAAAATCAAGCAGAAGCCATAACGCACAAACACGTGTACGCGAAAGGTTATACATGACCGTTTATTTCTACAGAAAGAAATATGCATGTGTACACACGCCTTTGTATAAACATGATGTTCGCGCGCGCGTACACACGCACGCACGCACGCACGCACGCACGCACGCACGCGCGCGCGCGCGCGCGCACCACAATGAAACAACGAATATTTCAAACAAAACTAAATAAAAAATAATTTCAATCTCGACAACATTGCTGACTATTACGGTTAGCAGAAAAATATAATGTTTTATATTAAATTCTAGCAAACCAATGAATTGACTTAAAATGAGACAAAAGAGCACACACACACACACACACACACACACACACACACACACACACACACACACACACACACACACCACGCACGCACGCACCACACACACACACACACACACACACACACACGCACACGCACACGCACACACACACACGCACACGCACACGCACACACACACACAATCACTAAAACAAGAAATAATTCAAACAAAATTCAATGAAAAATAATTTCAATTTGGATAATATTGCTGACAATTTCAGTTAGCAGAAAATCCAACGTTTTATATTAAATTCTAGTAAACCAATGAATTGACTTAAAATGAGACAAAAGAGCACACACACACACACACACACACACACACACACACACACACACACACACACACACACACACACGCGCGCGCGCGCGCGCGCACGCGCCCTGTTATATATACACACATACATAATCATAATATAATCATATAATAAATATATACACATTTATATTTTTTCTTTTAGGCCTCAGTTGCATAAAGGGATCATGGAGCACCATCTTTTCATTTTTATTTTCATTTCCGTGAGTGCTTCACACGTCTCTCTTCATAGGCGAAAAAAACCAAAACCAAAACAAAATCCAAAACATTATACCCCAAACTACAAGGAAAAAACAAGCAAACAAACAATTTATCCCGTTTTTGGTAAATATTTATCCATAACACAACCTGTAAATCTAACCTCCAAAACAAGTCACCATCCTCCCCACCAAACATATCTTGAAAGAAAAAGTTTTCCTACAAGCAAAGTCACTGTTTTATTTTCCTTTTTTAAAAAAATGCAATTTTCTCACGGTAAGTAACCACGTTTTTGTCACGGTAAATAACCACATTTTGTCACGGTAAATAACCACATTTTGTCACGGTAAATAACCACATTTTGTCACGGTAAATAACATTTTGTCACGAAAAATAACCACATTTTGTCACGAGAAATAACGACATTTTGTCACGAAAAATAACGACATTTTGTCACGAAAAATAACATTTTGTCACGGTAAATAACCACATTTTGTCACGAAAAATAACCACATTTGTCACGAAAAGTAACCACATTTTGTCACGAAAAATAACGACATTTTATCACGATAAATAATCACATTTTTGTCACGGTAAATAACCACATTTTGTCACGCTAAATAACCATATCATTGTCACGCTAAATAACCACATTTTGTCACGATGAATAACATTTTGTCACGATGAATAACCATATTTTGTCACGATGAATAACCACATTTTGTCACGATGAATAACCACATTTTGTCACGATAAATAACCATATTTTGTCACGATAAATATCCACATAATTTTTTGTCACGATAAATAACCACATTTTGTCACGATATTTTTGTCACGATAAATAACCAGATTTTGTCACGATAAATAACCACATTTTTGTCACGGTAAATAACCACATTTTGTCACGATAAATAACCACATTTTGTCACGATATTTTTGTCACGATAAATAACCAGATTTTGTCACGATAAATAACCACATTTTTGTCACGATAAATAACCACATTTTGTCACGATAAATGACCACATTTTTGTCACGGTAAATAACCACATTTTGTCACTATAAATAACATTGTTGTCACGGAAAATAGCATTTTTGTCCCGCTAAAAACAAAAAAAGCATTCACGTCACGAGTGTAGCCTTGATAAGGAAGCAGTTTCATTCTGGGAAACCGAATATCCAGTTCTCCTGGCATTCTGACCAATACCGATTTATCTTAGTTTAGACAGTGTGTAGTTAAATCTGATAATTGAGTATATCTTTAAGGAGAACAAAATCGTCACATTCATACACGAAACAATAAGCAAATGATAAGGATAAAAACAGGTAAACATTTCAACTCGGCTTTAAAACTTCGGTTATGAATTTAGCTTGGGAGGCCTCAGTTACATGCAGATCGAGGAGTACCATCTTTATCTGTTTATTTTTTCCCGTTTTTTTGTGTGTTTTTCTCAACTTGTAAAATTTCTCCTTGGTATAATTTTTATTTTCTTTTTAATCTCTTTGTCTATTGGTGGGTGCTTCACATGTCCCTCTTCATTGGCCGAAAAAAATAAAAAAATCCCCGCAAAATAGTTAACAGCTGTGTCACTTTCTTTTCTTTCCTTTCTGTTTTTTCTCTTTGAACCCCCCCCCCTCTCTCCCCTATCTTCCCTACTGTACGGAGCATCAACTGCCCTAGTGTGAACTGCTGCCTGTGTTCTATTCATGTTCAGCTGCAGTGAACAGTCGCCTGGGTTTGTTGGTGCTCTAGTGTGTGCTGCTGTGTGCGTTTAGTAACATAAAAATAGGGATTTACATATGTCTGGGTTTCTGTTTTGCTCGTGTGTGTGTGTGTGTGTGTGTGTGTGTGTGTGTGTGTGTGTGTGTGTGTGTGTGTGTGTGTGTGTGTGTGTGTGTGTGCGTGCGTGTGTGTGCGTGCGTGCGTGCGTGTGCGTGTGTGCGTGTGTGTGTGGCGTGTGTGTGTGTGTTTGTGTGTGAGTGTGTGCGTGTGGCAGTGCAAAATGTTTAACATTTCATCCATTCTTATATTAATCTATTTTGTTGCCTCTACTCTACATCCATAACCTACGTATTTTTCTATCATCAGAATCTTTTTCTCTGAGAAGTGGTGGGAATAGTGGTCAGTCACTTATGTCAAACTGATCCCTTGGGTATTGCATTATGGGCACTACAAGACAGATGCCCATTTCCTGACCTCACATCAGTGGCCAGAACAAGACTTAACACGGACTAGGAACATCAGTATACTAAGGTTAATGTTGGGGTCGTCTATTAAATGCATAACTACCGACACCATTTCACCCAAATTTACGACACAAAGCAGGCAGTAAACCTAAACCAATACCCCTCCCTAAACAAAACAAAAGAAAAAAAAAGAAACCAATAAAAACAAGTACTTCTGCAAACTGTCTTCTAAATACATAACTACTAACACCCTTTCTCTCCAATTTACAACAAAAAGCCAGCTTTAAACCTAAAACAACACCCCTCTCCAAACAAAAAAAGCTGCAACTAAAACAACATTTCTATACATCTGCAAATATTTAAGGCCCATTTCAAAATGTATTTGTAAATCAGAAAACGGGAAACAAGCCCTCAAATGACCTCCAGCCCAGCTCATGTCAAATACCTTCTTGAGGCTTTATACACTTTACGTTATAACAGAACAACACCAGAACAACAGCTGTTGGGATTTTACACACTTTACGTTATGGCAGAATAAAAGTAGAACAGAAGCTGTTGAGATTTTATACACTTTACACAACAGCAGAATAAAACTAAAACAGCTTTTGAGATTGTATACACTTTACGTAATAGCAGAATAAAACAAACAGCTGTTCAGATTTTATACACTTTACCTAACAGCAATAAACACTGAAAACAGCTGTTGAGATTTTATACACTTCATGTAATAGCAGAATTAAACTAAAACAGCTGTTGAGATTGTATACACTTTATGTAATGAATAGCAGAATAAAATTAGAACAAAAGCTGTTGAGATTGTATAAACGTTACGTAATAGCAGAATAAAACAAACAGCTGTTGAGATTGTATACACTTTACGTAATAGCAGAATAAAACGAACAAAATCTGTTGAGATTGTATACACTTTACGTAATAGCAGAATAAAACGAACAAAATCTGTTGAGATTGTATACACTTTACGTAATAGCTGAATAAAACTAAAATAGCTATTGAGATTTTATACACTTGATGTAATAGATAGCAGAGTAAAACCAGAACAACAGCTGTTGAGATTGTATACACTTTACACAATAGCAGAATAAAATTAGAACAGCTGTTGCTGACATTGTATACACTTTTCATAATAGTAGAATAAAACTATGATAAAAGCTGTTCAGATTTATATACGCTTTACCTAATAGCTGTATAACACTAAAACAGCTTTTGAGATTTTCTATATTTTACATAAAAGCAAAAAATTAAAAAAACTAGTAAAAAGCGATTGAGATTGTATACACTTTACATAATAGCAGAATAAACTGAAACAGCTGTTGAGATTTTATACACTTTATGTAATAGCAGAAAAAAAACAGCTGTTGAGATTTTATACACTTTATGTAATAGCGGAAAATCTAGAACAAAAGCTATTGATACTGTATACACTTTATGGAATAGCGGAAAAACTAGAACAAAAGCTATTGATACTGTATACACTTTATGTAATAGCACAGTAAAACTAAAACAGCTGTTGAGATTGTATACTTTACGTAATAGCAGGATAAAAAAAAACAAAATTTGTTGAGATTGTATACACTTTACGTAATAGCAGAACAATATGAAAACAGCTGTTGAGATTTTATACACTTTATGTAATAGCAGAATACAACTAAAACCGCTGTCGAGATTGTATACACTTTCTGTAATTAAAAGCTGTTGAGATTTTATACGCTTTACGTAATAGCAGAATAAAACTAAAACAGCTGTTGAGATTGTATACACTGAACGTAAAAGCAGAATTAAACAGTGCTGTTGAGATTTTATGCACTTTTATGTAATGAATAGTAGAATAAAACTAGAACAAAAGCTTGTGAGATTGTATACACTTTACCTAATAGCAGAATAAAACTAAAACAGCTCGAGATTTTTTACACTTTATGTAATAGCAGAATAAACATAAAACAACTTTTGAGATTGTATACACTTTACCTAATAGCAGAATAAAACTAAAACAGCTCTTGAGATTTTTTACACTTTATGTAATAGCAGAATAAACATAAAACAACTTTTGAGGTTGTATACACTTTTTCTAATAGCAAAATAAAACTAAAACAGCTCTTGGGATTCTTTACGCTTTATGTAATAGCAGAATAAAACTAAATCAGCTTTTCGGATTGTATACACTTCACTAATAGCACAGTTAAACTAGAAAAAAAGCTTTTGAGATTGTAAACACTTTACCTCATAGCAGAATAACACTATAACAAAAGCTGTTCAGATTGTATAGACTTTACATAACAGCAGAATAAACTAAAATAGCTTTTGAGATTTTATACACTTTATAAAATAGCAGAATAAATCTAGAACAAAAGCTGTAGCAATTGTATACACTTTACGTAACAACAGAATAAAACTAGAAAAAAAGCTGTTGAGATTGTATACACTTTTACGTGATGGCAGAATAAAACTAAAACTTCTGTTGAGATTTTATACAATTTATGTAATAGCAGAATAAAAGTAGAACAGCTGTTGAGATTTTACACACTTTACACAATAGCATAATGAGACTAGAACAACAGCTGTTGAGATTTTACACACTTTACACAATAGCATAATGAGACTAGAACAACAGCTGTTGAGATTTTACACACTTTACACAATAGCATAATGAGACTAGAACAACAGCTGTTGAGATTTTACACACTTTACACAATAGCATAATGAGACTAGAACAACAGCTGTTGAGATTTTACACACTTTACACAATAGCATAATGAGACTAGAACAAAAGCTGTTCAGATTTTATACACATTACCTAACAGGAATATAAAACTAAAACAGCTGTTGAGACTTTATACACTTTATGTAATAAATAGCAGAATAAAACTAGAATAAAAGATGTTTAGATTTTATACACTTTACATAATAGCAGAATAAATTAAAACGGCTGTTGAGATTTTATACACTTTATGTAATAGATAGCAGAATAAAATTAGAACAAAAGCTGTTTAGATTTTATACACTTTACATAATAGCAGAATAAAAAAAGAAAACAGCTATTGAGATTTTGTACACATTATGTAATAGCGGAAAAACTAGAACAAAAGCTATTGATACTGTATACACTTATGTAATAGCGGAAAATCTAGAACAAAAGCTATTGATACTGTATACACTTATGTAATAGCGGAAAATCTAGAACAAAAGCTATTGATACTGTATACACTTATGTAATAGCGGAAAAACTAGAACAAAAGCTATTGATACTGTATACACTTATGTAATAGCGGAAAAACTAGAACAAAAGCTATTGATACTGTATACACTTTATGTAATAGCGGAAAAACTAGAACAAAAGCTATTGATACTGTATACACTTTATGTAATAGCGGAAAAACTAGAACAAAAGCTATTGATACTGTATACACTTTATGTTATAGCACAGTCAAACTAAAACAGCTGTTCAGATTGTATACTTTACGTAATAGAAAATAAAACTAGAACAAAAGCATTTGAGATTGCTTACAATTTATGTACTAGCAGAATAAAACTAGAACAAAATCTGTTGAAACTGTATACACTTTATGCAATAGAATAAAGTGGAACAAAAGCGGTTGAGATTGTATACACTTCACGTAATAGCAGATAAAACTAGAACAAAAGCTTTTGAGATTTTATACAATTTACGCAATAGCAGGGTAAAACTAGAACAGAAGCTGTTGAGATTGTAAACTAGAACAAACGGGGAATTGGGCATCAGAGTATTTTTTAACAAACTACTTTTTATAATTTTTCTTTTAAGTTATTTTTAATTCCTGGTTACATTTCTAAGGATAAATTGTAAGATTTTGTGTGCGCATCCATTAATTTTTTTGGCCAACCATTAAGGTAGATGCATTCCGATCTTGCAAAAAAATGTCTAAACAACAGTTTGCATGAACTTTCGAAATTTTGTCATCTCTTCCTTCCAGCAAGCAGAACGGGTTTTTAGCGTGTGTGCAAGATGCTCTGTGCCGGTTCACACACAGTACTGATATCAAGTCTGTTATGACTAGTAGTATAAACCACAGATGTAGACTTCAATTCCTGTTTACTTATCGGAATTATCTTTATAAAAAAAAAAATCTCACTTTCAATTCCTATGTCATCACTTCTGCATGATTAACGCCCGATTAAACTCCACCTTCAGGGTGTTAACCTTTATTACGAAGCGTGTGCACCGCAGACTACAGTCATGTATCCAGCACACAACTCAAAACCCCAACAAAAACATCGGGGAGTAATCCCCTGGAACAGGTGCCTTGGTTGAGACCCAAACCCAGGACTGTCAGATCACAAGCACAATGGTCTAACCACTCAGCTACACCCCCTCCCTTTTGATCAGATGGAAAGGAAAACATTTTCTACTAATAACTATTGGGTTGTAGAAAACTGATGAATTTGAAAAAACAAAATCAATCTTCATACTATTAATCATCGTGAAAGCTTTTTCGTTTTTTTTCCAGAAAATTCTTAGACTTGTGTTAAAAAAAATATTAAGGACCCCCCTCCTCCTCCTCCACACACACACACACACACACACACACACACACACACACACACACACGCACACACACACACACACACACACACACACACACACACACACACACACACACACACAATCTTTTCCACCCTACCCCATAACACAAAAGAGTTCATTCCCTAATCAGTTCTGATTTACCCCCTTCCCGTACTATACACACACCAGGACTCCTGTACTATGGACTGGTGTTCAAAGAATTACAGAGAACATCCCGATCACTGGTCCTAAAACACGCTGAACAATCTACAAGACACAACACCATGACAAGAGATCGGAAAAAAATGACCACGACTAAAAGATACCCTCAAATCTGGCTTACACAGAAATGGAAGAACAACATTCACAATGCAAAGCCTGAAGCAAAATAGACGGACTCCCCAAAATGCATGTACAGAATAGCAGCCAGGACACAACTACACAACCTCTGGCAGAACGGCAACCCACTCACTCAATAAAGCTGTCAAAGACATGGACGTGATGTGGCATTGAGTGGCACAAGACAGGAACTGAGGATGGATTTCTATAAAGGTCTATACCCCCTCCCCCCCCCCCCCCCCCCTGGAAGATAGACAAACGTCTAAGTGCTAACAGTTTTATGACTGGCTTTTTTTTCTCGCATGATTGTTAGGTAGGTGGTGGTGTCAAATCTATACCCCCTCCCTCCGCCCCCTCGCCCCCCCCCCCCGGAAGATAGACAAACGTCTAAGTGCTAACAGTTTTATTACTGGCTTTTTTTTCTCGCATGATTGGTAGGTAGGTGGTGGTGTGTCAAATTTACAAAACCACACTTGAGGTTTTGACCCGCATGTTCAATTTCGTTAACCTAAAATTTTGCTGAAAAAAAATCTGTAACGGCTTGTTATAGAGGTAAAACAGTGGAATAACTCCCTTACATCAAACTTTTTTTTTTATTCCGGTGATACAACCATCAAGGGTTAGCTCAAGATTGTCTTTTTTCGCAAGTCATTTCTCTTTTACAAATGCTTTCACAATTACAACAGAGTGAAATATTTTAAAACCACGTTTTCCTTTTACTGCTGTTCCCTTATAGAACTGTCTTCCCATACCGCAGAACGGAGTCAGAGTTAGGAGGTCAGAGTTAGGAGGTCAGAGTTAGGAGGTCAGAGTTAGGAGGTCAGAGTTAAGGTTAGAATAAGGATGGTCAGGTGTTAGGGTTTGCGGTATGGGGCAAGAACTACTAGGGTTAGTTAGAGTTAAGCGTTAACAGCACAAGGGAACAGCACTACAGGGGAAAGTAGCAGAAGAAAAGCTAATACTGTTTCTTGAAACACACAAGAGTCGTTCGGTGTTCAACTTTGTTCTTACGCAAATCGCAGCAAAGTTAGGGGAAAAACAAACTACGGATGTAAATTATCGGAGGTATACCCAGTCAAAGACTATAGCAAAGATGTGCAACACCAAAAATTATTATCCGATCTTTTACGCATTAACTCTCTCTAGATTTTATGTCAGAACATTTTGTTATAATTTATGATTGTTTTGTATGAGTATATTTCATGGGGAAAAAGATTTTGAATTTTTCTGCAATTGGTTACCACACCATATTATTGACGCTAAAAGCCAGTAATAACACTGTTTAAAAGAGAATAAAAACACTGTTTAGATATCTTCCTGCCCAAAGCAGTCAGAACAACTTATTCCTCTGATATTCCTACGTTGTTCATGAAAACTGCACTTCTTGCATTCTCGTACAGAGCCTTGATGACTTCAATTAGGCAGTTGTCAATGTTGAAGTGCCTGAGTACTTGCCAGAGGCCGTCATGCCATACCCTGTCAAAGGCCTTTTTGAAGTCTATAAAATTGTGGTACAAGTCTTTTTGGTGTTGGAGATGCTTCTCTATCAGAATTCTCAGGTTGAAAATTTGTTCCATTGTGCTGCGTTTTGGTCTAAAGCCCGCTTGTTCTTCTGCCAGGAGTTTTTCTGCTTGGTTTTTCAGTCTGTTGAGGACTACCTGCAGCATGATCTTGCTAGGATGGCTTATGAGACTGATGGTTCTGTAGTTCTGGCATTGCTTGAGGTTTCCTTTCTTTGGCAGGGGTATTACAAGAGACTGTGTCCATTCTTTTGGCCATTCTTTGGTGTCGTGGATCTTCTGACAAAGGTCTGTGAATCGCCTTGCTGTTTCATTCCCTCCATTTTTTATGAGTTCAGCTGGGAACTCTTCAAGACCACGGTTGGAGTCCGCCAGGGCTGCCTTCTCTCACCTGTACTCTTCAACCTCTTCCTCGAAAACATCATGACAGAGACACTGCAAAACCACCACACTTCCATCTCCATTGGTGGAAGACCCCTTTGCAACCTCAGATTTGCAGATGACATTGACCTCATGGGCAGCAGCAAACAAGAACTGCAAATCCTCACAGACAGTCTAACAGACCGAGCGAGCGCATACGGCATGGAGGTCAGTACAGAGAAATCGAAGATCATGGTCAACAGCGCGAGTAATGACAGCACGGAAATAAAGATGAATGGAGAAATATTGGAAGAAGTGAGCCAATTCAAATACTTAGGCTCCATCCTAACAAAAGATGGCACATCAAACAATGAGGTGAAAGCTCGCATTGCAACAGCAACATCTGCTCTAGTCAGACTCCAGAGGATCATCAGAAGCAACAACATCAGCTTCTGCACCAAATACCACCTCTACAAATCCCTCGTAATATCTATCCTCCTATATGGCTGTGAATCATGGACTCTGACAGCAGAGTTAGAGAGAAGAATCCAAGCATTCGAGAACAAGTGCCACAGAAGACTCCTCAAAATATCATACAAAGAACACAAGACCAATAACTATGTGAAAGAGGAAATCAAAAAGCGTGTGGGCCCCCAAGAGCCTTTGCTCTCCACCATAAAGAGGAGAAAGCTGATGTGGTTTGGTCACACCACAAGACACAACACCCTAGCAAAAACCATCTTGCAAGGAACAGTCGAGGGCAAAAGAAGAAGAGGCCGCCAAAAGAAATCATGGGTTGACAACATCAAAGACTGGACTGCCCAACCCCTGCAACGCCTCCTACTAGCCACACAGGATCGTGAAGCATGGAAAAAGATCTCCGTTGCGTCTTCTCTCATGTCCCCCCTACGTCCTTTGGGACATGGGACTGAGTGAGTGTGAGTGATTCCTACGTTGTTTGGCGTGGTCGTGACTTAAATCTCACCACATCTCAGAAGTACATGAACAAATATGGATACTTTCTACATACTACCATAGGCGAAATTGTGAAGAAAAGAAGTTTACATTCTGACTGCAACTGATTCATCCTGAAGTAAAGAACTTTACACATTAACACCCACGATTCAACATAAAGAAAAGAACGCGACACATTGAAGCCAACTGTATCATCATGCAAGAAAACTTTTAAACTTTTGACACCAGCCAAGTCGGTATGAAGGAAAGAACTTCATATATGCGTTGATAGTATTTCAAAGTAAAACAAAGGAATTTTATAATTTGTCACCAACTAAATAACCACGAAAAAAACTTGAGAATATTGTCAACCAAATGAATTCAGATAAACATGGATGCAGATGCCAAGTAATACAATTGAAAGAGACTTTTCAATACCAACTAAGTCAGTGTGAAGAAAGAGCTTTATATGTTTATAACACCCAAATCGATATGAAAAACAAAAAAAAAAGTAAATCCCTCCCCCCCCCCCGATTTTTTCCAACTAACTCAGAATGGGAGAAAAAGCTTTACCCTTTGATACCTAATTCGATATAAAGGAAATGATTCCTTACACTGATAGAAACTATATATGAAGGAATTAACAATAAAAACTTCGATACTATTGATAATGTAAAGGGACAAAGATACAAACTATTTCAAGGGGACGATGTGGCCTGGTGGTTAGAGCGTTGGGCTCGCGATCTGAAAGACTGGGTTCGAGTCATCACCCAAACGCCTGTTCAAGGCGATGATGTTTACAGCCAGAATTAACATCATGACCGACACTACTGCCCCGGAAGTCAATCAAGTGAAACTGTAATATACCCATGTCCCGAGCACGAACGCACACAGGAAATTTTATGCACATATCAAAAACTGTTCAGCCGTTTGGAAGAGTAGGCCATTGTGTGCTGGTTGGAACGGATGACAAAATTTACAAATCTGCATGCACACGGGGACTAAATGTAAAAAGAAAAAAAAACTGGGGACATTCGGTTTTTTTTATGAATGAAAAATATTGAAAAGAGAAAGGCAGTGATTTTATACCCTTATACCAACTAACTCGAAAGAAAGGAGGCATTGGTATGCTATGATACCAGCTAGCTCAGTTTGAAATAAAAAATGTACACAGTTAACTCAGTATGAACGAAAAAGCTGTACACACTGATACCAAGTACCTCAATATAAAAAAACAACAAAGAAAACCTTTGCATCTTTAGAACTGAATATGAAGAAATATCTATACACCTTGAAAACTACTAATCATACCTGGAGAAAAGAAGTTTTTTATCGATGCCAGTCGATAAAAACAACAACAACAACAACAATAACAACAACAATAATAATAATAATAATAATAATAATAATAATAATAATAATAATAATAATAATAATAATGATAATAATAATAATAATAATAATAATAATAATAATAATAATGATAAAAATGAAATGTGCACAACGCTATATCTTGTAAAAACAGATCAAAGCGCTTGCATTCAACCAGTTTTAACGCATGAAACCAATAATTTAGATTTTTAACAAAGTCAAATGTACACACACACACACACACACACACACACACACACACACACACACACCACACACACACACACACACACACACACACACACACAGGCTATACACTTTGGAAGGATGGTGGATATTTCGGCTGTTTACAGGAGGGGCAACTTGAAGATGAAACAGGAGGGGAAAATCTTAGCTTTGAAATAAATATGATTCAGCGTTACACACACACACACTAACACACACTAACACACACTAACACACACACACACACACACACACACACACACACACACACACACACACACACACACACACACACACACACAGAGGTAATACACTTTGGCAGGGTGGTGGATTTTTCGGCTGTTTACAGAAGGGGCAACTATAAGATGAAACAGAGGGGTGGGGAATCTTAGCTTTGAAATAAATATGATTCAGTGTTACAGGTAAAAGCTTTAAACTGTGCATCAGCTGTGAAGGGAGGCAACTACCTCACGATAACAGACTATTCAAGCTTATAAAACAAAAATTTACTACTTTCATCTCAACAGCGAAAAATTCACCAATTTTATATTTTGACACTAAGTAATCACAGCAGAAAAAAACTTTGCAATTAAATATTAACTTAATCAATATGAAGGGAGGGAATGTCATTTTCAATCAAATCAATATCATGATTTCGCTATTTTGAAAAATCCTTTTTCTTTCTAAACCTTACAGGTAAGCAGATGTTTTAAAAAAAGTAAATGAAAAAGCAGGGCCGAGTGATTTCAGGGCTTTTGCAGAATGTTCTGGCTTAATACACATGAAACTAATAC
>CM060338.1:37092541-37097541 GCA_030674155.1 Stramonita haemastoma | reverse complement strand
AGATCGAATTGATCAGCATGGGAACAGCAGAACAGGATGAAACAGAAGCAGCAGCAACAAAAAGAAAAAGCATTTGCCTAATAATTTTTTCTATTCATTTCTGCAGATTTTTGTGTTTTTTTTTTAACGAAAGGAAAAAAATCAGAAATTAAAAATTCGGAGGAAGACTTTTTATAAAACACTCATTTGCCACATATACAATGCATGTGGTCCAATAAATGAGCGCACTATAATCTCCGAGATTTGTTGTTTTGCTTGCTACCTTCGATTTGTTATCACTGTAATCATGCCATGTGACTAAAGTCATTACGAAACTTTACATTGATGAAATGCAAAAGCCGAGTCACTGATTGTGTTTGACTCAATCCTGCAGGTGCATGAAGTGAAAAGGTTCCTATCTAAACAACGAGAGCCGTGTGTAATGAATTACGCATGGTGATTATTTTTTATTATTTTTTTTTTTTTACAATGTCCCTGTTTTATGGTAAGAAAAGATCTGCCAAAAACTTAATTCTCTTCGCGTATTTACGCAGGCAGAAGATCAAATAAGTACGTTAAAGGTCTCGCAACTAATGCCTGTGTGTGTGCGCGCGTGCGCGTGCGTGCCTGCGTGTGTGTGTGCGAGTGTACATGCATGTGTGTGCGGATGCATGTATGTGTATGCGAGTGCGTGTGTGCATATGCGCATATATGCGCGTGCGCACGCGTGTATATATGTGTGTGCGTGTGTGTGCGCGAATGTGTGTGCACCTACACGTGTGTGTGTGTGTGTGCGTGTTTATGTGCACGCGCATGAGCGTGTGCGTGTGCGCATCTTTGTGCGTGTGTGCATACGTGAGCGCGCGCGCGTGTGTGTACGTTTTTAAATCACTAAACGTCTATTTACAAGATTGAGATTAGAACAAAAAAAGAAGAGGGAGGGAGAGAGGGAGAGAGGGAGAGAGGGGGAGAGGGAGGGAGAGAGAGAGAGAGAGAGAGAGAGAAGAGAGAGAGAGAGAGAGAGAGAGAGAGAGAGAGAGAGAGAGGAGAGAGAGACAGACAGACAGACAGACAGACAGACAGACAGACAGACAGACAGACAGACAGACAGACAGACAGACAGACAGACAGACAGACAGACAGACAGACATTTTTTTCTGTGGTCAAACATGAAGTACACATGCTGTTTTTAATCTCGTCTTCAATAAAAATGCTTTTAGGAGGGGGGAGAGAGGGAGAGGGAGAGGGAGAGGGAGGGAGAGAGAGAAAGAGAGAGAGAGAGAGAGAGAGAGAGAGAGAGAGAGAGAGAGAGAGAGAGAGAGAGAGAGAAGAGAGAGAGAGAGAGAGAGAGAGAGAGAGAGAGAGACAGAGACAGAGACAGAGACAGAGAGACAGAGAGACAGAGAGACAGAGAGACAGAGACAGAGACAGAGACAGAGAGACAGAGAGAGACAGAGACAGAGACAGAGAGAAGAGAGAGAGACACAGAGAGAGAGAGAGATACAGACAGACAGACAGACAGACAAACAGACACAGAGACAAGGTGATGTTAAAACCTGTTGTGCTTTTCAAAAGATTACGCTATTCCTTACTCACTGTAAGAACGGACGGCACAATCCATAGATATATCAATGATTAGCATGCGTACTGGTATTGTGTTTAGCCATCATTCGTAACATCAGAAAGTGGTCACCTGAACTGTGGGCAACAATGGTCGCATAATACTACCAAAATCTCACTATTGGTTAGCCTCAAGAGCTCTATCAGAGAGGAAAAAAACAACAAAACAAATTATAAGTAACATTTAACAACATTCTTAAAGATTTCCTCAAACATTCCGCTCAGTTGTACTCACCTTCACTCTGGGAATCGTAGCGGTGATGCTGATGGTATACCGTAGGGGAGGCTGAAGAGGTGAGAGAACAACAAAGGTTTTTCTTCTTCTGTCCGGTGCTACTGTAAACGTCTTTTATGCTCTGTTTCTCTTCTTCCTCTTCTTCTTTTATTAATGTTCAGTGGTTAGCAGTTTGACCATTATTAACTTTTTTGGTGAAGTGCAAGTATGTGTGTACCTAATCACAATTTCGTATTAATATTATCTTCTTCCTCAATCACTTTACACCGTCAGATGTGTCGGAAAAATAATTGTACGTCCTTTCCAGCTCCTCTCGTGGGCGGTACAGCTTGGTTTTTGCAGGGTTATCTCCATCGGCCACACCATCTTCCTCAGGTCGCTGTACAGGGTGCATATTTTGAAGGATGTGATGCCAGTCTGGTTTTCTTTACCACACGCGCACAGGGGGTGGGGGATGGGGGGTGGGGGGGTGGGGGGTGGGGGTGGGGAAATCAGTTTCAGTTTTGTTGACGTGGCTGTGGTGATTTAGCTGATCTCATGCTGACCTCTGTACTGTCCATTCCTTCGTGTTGCATAGTCAGCTCTGAGCTTTCTTTGCTTTCTGTGTCGTCAGTCTCTCTCACCTGTGCCCAGTTGTTCTGGACAGGTTGTGATGGCAAGTCATCTGGCCAGCTGGGTTCACCTGAAAAATGACATTTAGGGATGTCAACTACACGAACATACAATACACCAATGCCCAAACTATATAATAGTCCTTAGGATGAGACTTAACTGCGGTCCTATGCGCGAACGCACGCTGAACATCAGTGCCGACTCCACTCTCCCCGAAAGTCCTTCGGATGAGACTATAAACCGAGGCCCCGTGTGCGAACGCACGCAGAACATCTTGCGTACACGTTAAATCCTGTTCCGCTTTACGTAAGAGTGGGCCATTGTGTGCCGGTGGGAACAGATAAGATTTACACAACTGCATACACACGGGGTCTGGATGTAAAAAAGCACATGAGTGCTTATTCCATTATCCTTGATTAAAAAGAAAAAAAAAGTTGGTTTGTGTTTTCTTATTGCAAACTTACACCAATAGCCTCAGCTCGCACTTTGTGTTTTTGATATCATGACAAAAATCGTCTTAGGAAATCTGGTTCAGTGCTAGCAAAAAGCAGCTAAAGGATGTGGATTTGTGACAGCACCAGTTTGATATCAGAAATAACACGTAAGTTTCGTTCAAAGAGTTCGATATGTGTGAACATACGATTTATTTTTTTGTTCTATAGTAATTGTTCAAATATTCAGTTACATGGCGCATGTATGTTGTTCAGTTATTTTTTTTATTGATGTAAAATCCTCCATATCCCTAAAGGGATGACAGGAAATATATATTTTTAAAATAAATTTTTGACACTATTGAGCCATTTATTTTGTGACAGAAAATGAAACATTTCATTCATGACTCTACAGAAATAGATAATACTTTAAATCAAGGTCCTTTTCTTCTTAATGCACTGCATAGCTCCTGGCACTCATGTTCAACATTTTTTTGTCAGTAGCAGTATAAGATTGCATACAAAAAATATTTTCCCCCAAATTCCTGAAAGATAATAGCAATGGATATATATCTAACAGCGTTAATTCTTTCGTAACTACTCTTCTTTGAGGAAAAAAAAAACTTACATGTTCTGCTTTTTCGACGTTTTCATTAAAAATTATGCTGCGCTGGTATTTGAACCCTCTAGTTTTCTTTCTCTCCAGCTGGGAATATGGTCTGCACAGCACGCAGCCCTCTCGTTTGAATTGGCAAAAAAAAAATCACTGGACAACTCACTCTGACTACTTCAATGGAGACATGATTTGCACGTGTGAAGCAGCAGTGTCCACTGTTCAGGTTTTAAGGTTGAGTTTAACTAATTTATAACGTTTTACCGTTAGCTTCTGCACTTTTTTTAGACAGTAGCTTGCTTTTGGTAACTTTTTAAATTTTTTATTTTATTTTTAGAAATAGTCGTATATTGTCTGTCTGATTGTTTCGTTGACTGTCATTCTGTCTCTGGTAGTGCATGAAGTGTAAACTGTGAACACAAATTCCACAGAATGACTTTATGAATTGATGTGTGTGTATGTGTTACGCATTTTTTTTGGTTTATATATTAATTTATTCTTTTATATTGAGGATAATAGAATAAGCACTCATGTGCTTTTTTTATATCCAGTCCGTGTGTGTGTGTGTGGATCTGTAAATCTTGTTGCCTGTTCCCACGGCACACAGTGGCTTACTCTTACAAAAAGTGAAACACGATGCAAGTGTGTACCTTTTATTTTTTTTATTTATTTATTTTATCTTATTCTATTCTTTTATATCGAGGATAATGGGATAAGCACTCTTGTGTTCTTTTATATCCAGTCCCCGTGTGTATGCAGTTTGTAAATGTCATCTCTTCCCACCGGCACACGATGGCCTACTTTTACGAAACCAGAACAGGATTTAACGTGTGTGCAAGATGTGCTGCGTGCGTTCACACACGGGGACTTGGTTTATAATCTCATCCGAAGGACTTTGGGGGAGAGTGGAGTCAGCACTGATGTTAACTCCAGGAGGAAAATCTCGTCAAATGGGAATCGAATCAGGGTTGTCAAATGTCAAAATTTGCGTGCGTGCGCGCGTGCGCGCGCGAGTGTGTATGTGTGTGTGTGTGTGTGTGTGTGTGTGTGTGTGTGTGTGCGCGCACGCGTGCGTGTATGTGTATGTGTGTGTGTGCGCGTGCTCATGCGCGTGTTAGCCTATGTATGTTGACCATGAATTCGTACAGGGTGTTTTGTTAACTGTTTAAAAATGCTTTCAAAACTTCTTTATCATAGATTATACGATAGTTAAAGAATGATCCTATCCTTAAGAAAACCATCAACAACCAGTACAGCCACAAACAAAAATCGTTGGGAAAAAAAAGAAAGAAAAGTACCACTTAAACCTATTTCAGACTTCGAGATTCTTTAAGACGTCGTTTCTGTCAGAGCTCTTTCAACATGCTACAGCTTCAACCTAGCTTCTTCCTTTGAAGTTGCTGGGGGCACTGTCCTAACACATTTTTTCTCTCTGGTGCCTCATAGTCAAGCTGAACAGACCCTGGCAAAGCTCACCCCTTTCCTCCTCCTTTCCAGGTTGCAGGGTACA
>CM060338.1:37062541-37067541 GCA_030674155.1 Stramonita haemastoma | reverse complement strand
TCTGTAGTTATATATATATATATATATATATATATATATATATATATATATATATATATATATATATATATCTGAGAGAGAGAGAGAGGGGGGGGGGGGAGAGAGAGAGAGAGAGAGAGAGAGAGAGAGAGAGAGAGAGAGAGAGAGAGAGAGAGAGAGAGAGAGAGAGAGAGAGAGAGAGAGAGAGAGAGAGAGAGAGAGAGAGAGAGAGAGAGAGAGAGAGAGAATGCGGGTGTGTCTATATCACCAAGTAGTGAAGGACATTAAACAAAACAAAACAAAAAACAAAACAAATCTTTCAGAATCAACGTGCATACAGACAAAATCAATGCAGTACCTGCAAACTTCTCCTGAAGTTAAAAAGTAATCAAATGAAGTTGGAATATGTTGTTGCTGTTGGATTTAATTTTTTTTTTTTTTTACATGAAACCAACTTTTAGAAACATGGTCCGACCAAAATTTGGCACTTTGTTTGAACTCGATTTGCTAAGAAACAGCACAGATACAGACTAACAAAATTCGACGCCAGTGGTGCCGAAAACCGACTCGAAACAAAATTACCTGATCAGGTGCCAAGGATTTCATTTGTCAGACTAATAATTGCATATGTCTTCTTTTTTTTATCTTATTGATAATATATAAGCATGCTGGTGGAGATACGAGCAGGCGTCGGGGTGATATATAGATAAACTGACTTACGACATAAGCCGAGGCCCCGTGTGCGAATACACGCAGAACAACTTGTGCCTACGTTAAATCCTGTTCCGCAGATGACAAGATTTACAAAAACTGCATACACACGGGGACTGGATGTAAAAAAAAGCACACGAGTGCTTATTCCATTATCCTAGATATAAAAGAATAAAAAGAAATAAATTATATACCTAGTGGAATTGAACTTCGGAACTCTAGCCGAGGAACGAAAAAAATCATCTAATGACAGAACCACACTATATTAGAACATCGTGGCTTTTGTCAAGAGGCCTTCAGACATTAGAGCATCGTGGCTTTGGTAAAGAGGCCTTCAGACATTAGAGCATCGTGGCTTTTGTCAAGAGGCCTTCAGACATTAGAGCATCGTGGCTTTTGGCAAGAGGCCTTCAGACATTAGAGCATCGTGGCTTTTGCAAAGAGGCCTTCAGACATTAGAAAATAACGGCTTTTGTAAAGAGGCCTTCAGACATTAGAGCATCGTGGCTTTTGCAAAGAGCCCTTCAGACATTAGAACTTCGTGGCTTTTGCCAAGAGGCCTTCAGACATTAGAAAGTAGTGGCTTTTGTAAAGAGGCCTTCAGACATTAGAGCATCGTGACTTTTGTAAAGAGGCCTTCAGACATTAAAGCATCGTGACTTTTGTAAAGAGGCCTTCAGACATTAGAGCATCGTGACTTTTGTAAAGAGGCCTTCAAACATTAGAGCATCGTGACTTTTGTAAAGAGGCCTTCAAACATTAGAGCATCGTGACTTTTGTAAAAGAGGCCTTCAAACATTAGAGCATCGTGACTTTTGTAAAGAGGCCTTCAGACATTAAAAGAACTTGGCTTTTGTAAAGAGGCCTTCAGACATTAAAAGAACTTGGCTTTTGTAAAGAGGCCTTCAGACATTAAAAGAACTTGGCTTTTGTAAAGAGGCCTTTAGACAGAAAATCATGGCTTTGCCAAGAGGCCTTCAAACATTAGAACATCGTGGCTTTTGTAAGGAGGCCTTCAAACATTAGAACATCGTGGCTTTTGTAAGGAGGCCTTCAGACATTAGAACATCGTGGCTTTTGCAAAGAGGCCTTCAGACAATAGAACATGGTGGCTTTTGTAAAGAGGCCTTCAAGGTGATTTATGCCTAGTCTGAAGACAATGCATATTTCCTCATCTGTGGCATTGTCCAAGAAGACCTGTCTTCTCTCATAGCATTGCATGCATATTGATTTCTTCGTCTGGGTGCTATGTCTGACCCGCTCCATTCTATCCATTCTATGTAAGGGGTGAGGGATATCTGCCTAATAATATCCGCCCATACAAGGGCGACTTGGAAGGACTTTCAGACAGCAGAGATGCCAATCTGACTGCATCGAATATCAGACAATTCGGATCACACGAATATGAAATTGGACTGAAAACTATTGTATTGTGTCTGTGGTCACGACAGGATGTTTTTTGTTTAGCGGGAGGAATGGTTTTGGGTCTGTTTTAACAGGGAAAATATGTGGCTATTGCACAGTATGATTGTTATATTTTTCTATCACTTATGCAGTGCCTACTGCGGGTTTTTTTGGGGAGCGTGTGTGTGTGTTTTACTTCGAAATATTGTCAGACAGCTCTCTTGGTGGTAAGTGAGTAGTACTATACTACTACTACTACTACTACTACTACTACTACTACTACTACTACTACTACTACTACTACTATACTACTACTACTACTACTACTACTACTACATACTACTACTACTTCTACTACTACCACTACTACTACTACTACCACTACTACTACCACTACTACTACTACTACTACTACCACTACTACTACTACTACCACTACTACTACTACTACTACTACTACTACTACTACTACTACTACTACTACTACTACTACTACTACTACTACTACTACTAAAATCATGGAACTTATATAGCGCTATATCTTACAAAAAAAAACAAATCAAAGCGCTTGCACTCGACCTATACAAGACACAAGCATTCATTAACAACGAATAATTTTAGCAAATTCGAATATATATATACACACACACACGCACATATGGGCTGACGTCTGTTGTGCGTGAGATATCAATTTACCATGTCTTACAAACAAAAAAACCTGGCGCCCATGCAACTGAGAAGAAAAGAGGGTGGGGCGAGTGCAGAGGAGACACAGCTCTCTTTCTTTTCGCATGTCTCGCCTTCGATTATTAGATTTCCATATCGCCTTTGGCGCAGACACCCAAGAGACAGAATGATAACATCCAGTATGATAGGCATGCGCCTGTCTTGATTCTATTCGTGCATTTAGAAATGATTTACTACTACTATGGAACTAGTTTGCATGAAATAGCTAAATGGAATCCGCCAGGATGCAAAGTTACTTCTATTGAAAATAAAATAAAATAAATTGTTTCAGTCTGTAAAACTGACATGGGATTGACCAATTTGGTCAGTAGAATGTATTGGAATGCAATGTTGCTGATACATGGTAGTTTAATAGTGTGGTTGGGAACACAGCCCCCCAACCCCCCCACTTCCAGCAGAGAATGATGGGTCCATGTTTGCCGTTTAACAGCTGTGTTCTTTCATTTCCCCTCTGCTGTCTCCTAGACATGGGTAGAGGTCTGGATATCTGTCTTTTGTGTTGTTGTTGTTGTTGTTGTTATTGTTGTTGTCTTCAATTTAACGTCTGTTCACTCTAAGTGATATTAGACGAGAAAAGTGGAAGGTGTAATGAAAGTTATTGAAGTGAGTGGAAGAGGTGGAAAGAGAAAACGTCATAAGATAGCATTCATGGTGGTATTTTTGTACGCTAAAATAAAGAAAAAGAAATCTTTGATTACGTATGCCAATTAGCTCCACTATGGCTTTTTGGTGATTGGCGGGGATGTAAACAACAAGGTTGGATTGGTATTACGTAGTGAATTGACCATTGAATTAATCAGAACATTAATTTATTCTTTTACTCATGTATTCATGGCCTGTTCATCGTCTCTGATATATCTCTCTTCTGCTGTTGCCATACCGGTTAAATGCAATCCCTACATCCCAGCAAAAATGTCACGTCAGAAACTCATGGTCAGAAGTCTGTATGTTTGTCAGTCGTGTTCGATGATGACCTCCAAAACAGCAGAGGAGGCAGCTGCTGTTTCAGAAATGGGGCAAAAATTTGATTATAGTGGAGATGCCTTGCCCAGAGCACACCCCCACTCTCTCGGCCAAGGGGCATCGACAGTCAGCGTTGGAGATGTTCTCCAAAGGCCAACTAGCCCCCAGGGCTGCAGCGCATAAGGACTGTGCAAGTCAAGCCTCCTAGTTAGAAAGTCATAGTCGATCACTATAGACTAAGCTGTAAAGTGGAATTCCATGAGCGGGAAAGAAAGCCACTGATCATACAGCCTGTCACTTTGCTGTTGCCCCCAGCGTCATTGGTTTTATCAAGAACTGGGATAAAGCCTAGGCGCTGAAGGTCAGATGTCTACAAGGACCTTAGAAATGCTAGGCCACGGCGAGGCCACTAGGAAGAGGAGCCCTGCGCTGCTGGGTTACTGTTCAGCGTTAGCTAATGCTTGTTCTGTGCTAATAATAATTATGCGCAGGACACCGCAGACTAAGTCCCTAGCAGACGACAATGACAGCTTACTCGTGGAGCCTAAGAGGGCCTGGAAGTGTGTGTGTGTGTGTGTGTGTGTGTGTGTGTGTGTGTGTGTGTGTGTGTGTGTGTGTGTGTGTGTGTGTGTGTGTGTGTGTGCGTGTTAATGTGTGTGTGTGTGTGTGTGTGTGTGTGTGTGTGTGTGTGTGTGTGTGTTAGTGTGTGTGTGCTTGAGTGTGTGTGCGTATGAGTGTGTGTGTGTTTCTGTATGTGTGTGTATGTGTGTGTGTATGTGTGTGTGTGTTTGTTTGTGTGTGTGTGTGTTTGTGTATGTATGTATGTATGTATGTATGTATGTATGTATGTATGTATGTGTGTGTGTGTGTGTGTGTGTGTGTGTGTGTGTGTGTGTGTGTGTGTGTGTGTGTGTGTGTGTGTGTGTGTGTATGTGTGTGAATTTTGGAGTCTGTCTCCGCAGCACTGTGAAAAAAACAAAAACAAATACTTTGCCACTAGGAACCTGAGAACTGTATTTCTATGTAAAGTTTTCTTGGACTGTGACACCGTTTTCTGAAGTTTGGTTGTGCTCTTTTGGTGTCCTGTTTTCTCCAGAAGATCTTTTTATTCTCTCTTTCTCTAAAAATATCATAGCGAGTTATGATCCCCTGTGTGTCTGTGTTAGTGTCTGTGTGTATGTTCAAGACATTCGTTT
>CM060338.1:37042541-37047541 GCA_030674155.1 Stramonita haemastoma | reverse complement strand
AAATGAAAGAATAGATAAATACACAGCGCGGGTTCCAGCCACTACTGAGACAATTGCATGCGTGGAATAATTTTTTCCCCAGGAGTACCAACCGACTCCTCTTCCCAAACCGAAAGACTGTAAACGGATGACCAATATATGGTGATGAATGCATGTAGAATATATTGCATGTACTTTCAAACTCATTCCATTTTACCGCAGACTTAAGCTATCGTGTGCCGTTGTGAATTTTTTTTTTACATTTTACATTTTACACCACTTTAAGTCAGGGTACGTTTCTCTACGTGAAATCCGGGCTGCTCTCCCCGTGAAGGGCGTGTCGCCACAAGAGCAGCGCCACCCATTTTTCTCTTTATCTGTCTGCAACTGTATTTGTTTCCTTATCAGTGTAGGGTTTTTATACAGAAATTTTGCCAGGGACAACTCTCTTGTTGCCCTAGAGTTTTTATTTTTTACGTGCGCTAAATAATTATGTGTAATACACGGGACTTCGGTTTATCGTCTCATCCGAAAGACTTGCTACCAGACCACCACTCATGGTCTAATGAATGGGGGAAAAGTTTCGGGACCAAACGGGGTTCGAACCACCGGACACTTTGACTCAGGCATTTTCCTTTCTAGACAGGCACGTCACCTCTAGACCACCGACCCACCAATAGAGGGAATAGATGGCAACATAAAAAAGGGATGGACGAAAACAAACCAAACAAACAAAATTCAACACTTGCACACCGGAATCGTGTTTATATGCCATTTCCGTCGTCGGAATTCAATGATCTTAAATGACACGCATCTGTTTCATAAGCAAAATCCAATTACTGGGAAAAAAAACAACAGAGCTCTAGCCGAAAAAAGAAAAAAAACAACAACAGACTCTGTGTATGTTTTCCATAATTATGTGTGTCTGTGTACCTATCTGTCTGTCTGTCTGTCTCCTTTCCACTTTCTCCCTTACCTTACTCTACTAGAGAGAGAGAGAGAGAGAGAGAGGAGAGAGAGAGAGAGAGAGAGAGAGAGAGAGAGAGGAGAGAGAGAGAGAGAGAGAGAGAGAGAGAGAGAGAGAGAGAGAGAGGAGAGAGAGAGAGAGAGAGAGAGAGAGAGAGAGAGAACAGACAGACAGACAGACAGACAGACAGACAGACAGACAGACAGACAGACAGACAGACGACAGACAGACAGACAGACAGACAGACAGACAGACAGACAGACAGGCAGGCAGGTAGACAGACAGACAGACAGACAGACAGGCAGGCAGGCAGACAGACAGAGACGGAGATAGAGACAATGATAGAGACAGAGACAGACAGACAGATAGATACAGACAGACAGACGGACAGACAAACAGAGACAGACAGACAGACAGACTAGCAAACAGACAGACAGACAGACTTTTAGAGCCTGTCTTTCTACAGGTTGCAGAGTGCATGCTACTTATTCATGTTATACCGCCCCAAAACATATGTTCCTTTTTATGTATCCGACCTTTCTTTCTTCTTTAGGCTCAAGAGCTGAACTTTATGCACAGATTCGAAAGAATACAGAGCGAGCATAAAGGGGGACAATAAAAACGGGGAGAATTTTTTTTTTTATTGTGCTGGATGGCGATTGTAATCATATTTGGAATATCTGCATTGTAAATAATGAATAAGGTTGTGTAAGCTTTCTTGATGACGACGAATATAATACGATTTATTGCTTGGGATTGTAAGTTTTTTCTTGTTATTGTCATCGCAATAAACACCTTTGCAGCAGCTACAGAATGTAAAAGAAGCATTGGCGCATTACAAACCTGATGCACTTTATTTTTCTAGACTAAAGTACAATCGTATTATCTAACATGTTTGTATTGAAACTAGAATATACGTTTATTTTGTAGCATGATAAAATCACGCTTCTTTTATTCCAAGATACCTCAGGAACAACCGAGACATATTCATCAGGGTCAGGTTCTATATTAGAAGTGCAGAACACTTTAGTTTTGATTATTGATGATGTACACGACATATGAGATGTATGCAAAGCAAGTTTGCTTTATTGAAAGTTAGAATGATACACGTGATATTTTCCCTTGGAAAACAGAACGGTATTCATTAAAGAACCCATACCAAAAATAAAAACGACCAAAATAAGAAATAAAAATAACAACAACAGAAAGATAAGGTAAAAAAGATCAGGTACTTTTACCTTTACAACAGAAAGACCTTCGATTAGTTAGGATTTTGTTTGAATTGGAAGAAATGAAGACGGTTTACAAGGCAACAAATTAAGTAAGAATAATACATATATTATAATAATAATGATACTAATAATGATGATGATAATAATAATAATAATAATAATAATAATAATAATAATAATAATAATAATAATAATAATAATAATAATATCAATAACAATAACAATAACAATGATTACAATGATAATGATAATAATAATAATAATAATAATAATAATAATAATAATAATAATAATAATAATAATAATAATAATAATAATAATAATAATAATAATAATAATAATAACAATAATAATAATAATAACAACAACAACAACAACAAGCAACTGTGCCGAATGTCAGAAAAAAGCTCGTGAGAGACAAGGTAATATATGGATGCATTTTAGCACAACGGAAGAGACAATGACAATGACAATGACAATGACAATGACAATGACTCATTCCAGAGAGGCCATGGTCCCATTTGAAGGGGTAGGCAACACTGTCGACATTGGTTGTACATTCCACACTTATGTAATATACCTCCAACACATACTTCACTTTTTTTTTTTAGTCTTAAGTGATATGGTGACATCATCGTTTCTATGAAGCTCGTAAAAAACACACCAACATATTACGCTAAACATCCAAACACTTTTAAGTATGAACAACCCTTTTCTTCACCAAAATAAATGGTCTCTGCTCAATGTTGTTAAAATGATTCATTTTATCAGAAATAACATGTAAACTTTGAGAGTTTGATATGTGTAAACAGACAATTTTCTTTTTTTTCTATAGCAATTGTTCAAAATATTCAGTTACATGGTGCATGTATGTTGTTCAGATATGATTTTGTTTATTGCCGTTTTGTAAAATCCTCCATATCTCTAAAGGGATGACAAGAAAATAAATAATCTGAAAATTTGAAATTCTTTGTTTGAAAGATGTATACAGGTATATAGCAACATTTTGTATTGTCTTTATTTTTGGTAGAGGACAACAAAGTAATGGAGGTCTCTTGTAAAATTTAGAAGGAATGTATTGTAATCTTAAGTCTTCAAGCGCTGGGCAACAAGAAAAAAATTGTACATAATCTTTTCTCTTTAGTTTACACATGGGACACGTTATATGTATGTCATTTTTTTTTTGATCACGTACCATTATATCGGTGACTTAAAATCAAACTTGTCAAGACATACCTTACAAAATTATTCATATTCATCTCTACATTGTGTAATAAGAGGATTTGTTTTGAACAGTTTATACAAAGAAAATCTATTGCTGTTTTGAAAGTGGCTTTCCCAATTCTGCCATCTATCGTACGATTTTTAGAGGCCAGAAAACTTTTTACACAAACAACACCCTGATTTAGCCACACAAATGCAAAACCATTTTCAGACAAACACTTTTACACACTGGTCACCCATGTTTTCTTTCCTCTCTCATCCAATTTATATAAAAGTTTATATGCTTGGGCAGAGAGTCTGTTTTCACACATTTGAGCCACTTTTACCCAATATCTAATGCTCTTCACATAAGAATTCAAATACAATGGATGTATGTCCATCTCATCATAAAGTAAATCGTTTGGTGTTCGTGTTTGCCTGTTAACAAGTAAGAATCGTTCCAATGCAAATGACTGTAATTTTTCAATTTCATGCCCTGCAAAGAAAGCTCATATTTCTGCACCAAACTGAACAATTGGCTGCCCAACTGCATCAAACAACTTAGAAAACAATTCTGCTGAGGTATTGTCGAATTTATTCAAAACATTAATACATTCATTGCTGCTTGTTTACCTCTGCTTTCAAGATCTTGGCAGGCAAAAGTAAAACTAAGGTTAGCTTGATAATATCATAACTAAATAGATAAATAAATACATAAATCTCTCCATTTTTATTTTCTGTTTTTTACTTTGTGATACACACACGCGTGCGCGCAGAATTTCCTGTCAAATATATGGCCTGATAGCAAATGAGAAGAGGGAGGACGTCTTAGAATGCTTCTTCTTTCTGCTTAATTAAGGCACATCAGATTTGCGCAATTGCATGATTGATAAAGTAACATGATATTTCTAGCAAGAAAAAACGTCTGAAAAACTTCAGAAAAAAACATTAATTTAAAACGAAACAGAAAAAAATACAAGCATATAAAACACTGATTTAAGAAACCGCTGAGTGGACACGTCTGCAGGGGCATAAAGATAAACAGGGTTAAAAGCACTAATGAGTGATTCTGGCTCAAACTCAGAGCTGTTTGTGGCCTAATCTAAGATTGGTTTAATTTTCAAGAACATTTTCTTCTTGCCCGTTGAATTATATTTTTTCTCTGTTCATACCATAGTTTTAGAATGTCCTCTGTCGCAATTTGGTCAGTCACGTCTAGGGTATCAACACATTTATTTATTTGTTTATTTTCTCTTTACTTGAAACTTATTTTGTTTGACTGCTCTACACTGTTGGGTGAATTCTCTCGAGTTTCATTCCTTGTTTTTGTTTATTTACTTTTAGGCATTCTTGTTTTCCCTAGTAATTATTGTCTCTTTGAAATCTTGGTGTTTAATTTCTCTCTTTTATTGTGAGTACTTTTTTTCTTCTCTTTTTCTATGATTAGCAGGCTCTGTTTTTGTTGTTTTGATTTTTTTACATTGAGTAATTCTGATAATTATTTTATAGCTTAAAATTGTTTTCGGTTTCTTTTGTTTTGTTCTTCCTGGCTTTTATGTAATGTAGGTTTAGATCGCTTTCATATCTTTCGTGGATATCAGCTTGATACCCGTTATTCT
>CM060338.1:37025041-37032541 GCA_030674155.1 Stramonita haemastoma | reverse complement strand
ACAGAGACAGAGAGACAGAGAGGCAGAGACAGAGACAGAAACAGAGACAGAGAGGGACATTGACAGAGGACGATGGAGACTAGTGGGGTGGTACAGTAGCATTCTTTTAATTTGACAATAACTGATGGCGGGGCTTGGAGTCTGGGGGGGTGAGGGTCCTGGTTGACAGAGGTTTGTACTGTGAAAACACATTGAGTGAGGGATTTTGCTTTGTTATTATGATAAAAAGCAAAAAAGAGGAAAGACAGTTAGTAGATACAAGAAAATCTTATTTTCTACCTCTAGACTTCCCCACCCCGAAAATTTTCCGTGGTAAAATGTGCACTCTATACGTATGTCAGCACCCCGGAAAATTTCAGTAGCTATGACTTGATGTGAACTAGCTAGCTTCCCTGACTACAGTTAAAGGGAAATCACTCCCAAATTAATGGAGATTACTCTTCTGTTACTTGGCAACATCAAGCTGCAGGAACGTGTAAAAAATCGTTTTTTAGCTCATATTTTTTTCTTATTTTGCATGACTGCTTGGACTGTACTTGTTCAAAATGACTAACTCCTCTCATTAATGACTTTACACAGCTAAAGAATTGGCAAATACGGTTTTAGACGAAGCTGACAGGGATGAAAACGATCTTGTATGATTCAGGAGATCGTAAATATGAAAAATACTACTGAGATTTTGCCGCGACTTATGTGTGACGGTATTGAGATGGGAGATACTTAGAATGACAAGTGGGATGAAAAAAAGTGTTTTCATATATTTTTTCATAAGTTTGGACATATTTTTGTCTGTTAAATATCTTGCTAACTACTTTCAGTTTTGCTGAAAGCAATCTACAATACATATACTGTCATTGGATTGAATATCAGGAATATTTATTCGGTAATTTCCGAGTACTAGGAACATGAACATAGCAAGTGGTAGATATAAATTGTGTTCCCGCGCGGCATATAGGGTACACTTACACTGGGAAGTTAAGAAGTTAAAAACATGCGAGCGTTGCATTTGTAGAAAACCAAGTATTTTATTTTCAAGGGAACGGAATAGTAACTGGTAAAAAGGTAAAAGGTAAAGTGTCCCATAGCCTATGTGGTCGTAGGGAGCGAAGTCATCAGAGACCTCAGCTTCTTAGGGGCCAGCATATTGAGGGCGGCGCCCATCTCCTTCTCCCTCGCTGTTTTACCTTCCCTGACCCTAAAGAGGGCAGGTACCATTGACAGCTGGTGAACTGGGGGATTGTCATGGCCCATCTCTCTGGTGGCCAAGACGTCTTAAAATATTAAAATTTTGTGAATTCCTGATTTGAGGATACTAACGATGATCCTGTCCAGGGTAGGTGGAAAAGGAAGGGGGTTGGGCAGAACAAACGATAATTAGCTACAGTGAGAACATAATATATAAAATATTGAAGTAGTAAAGTTAAAAACAAGGAATGAAAACGTGTGAAATGCATCAATGATAAAAGACATTTCCACCTATTCTCCAGATCTATTTTAAGACAACAATGTCGGAAACGACATAACTTTTATTCAGAAATGCATTATTTGAAATAAAACTAGAAGTCAACAAAAAAGGAGATTTAATAAACTGGTTAATAACAATCTATTCATGCAGAAATCCAAGAGGATTTGTTTTTACACATAAATCGAATGAACACACTCATTTGTTTTTGTCTGATTCGGCTATTTCTTTTGTAATAGATTGAAGTGATTTCGTGGACAAGAAAAATCTGTTATTTCATACATTACGTCAGCAATTTATGACTTCTGAGATAAAACAGAACGCTAATCGTGCAAGATTTATACTTGTTTGGATTTAGGTATGTAGTTCCTTATTTTATTTACTCATTCATTTGCTGACATTTACCACTGAATTGGCTTTTATGCTTTATATATCTTTATTTAAAAAAACATGCAAATTTAAAAAAACCACATAAAAATTATGTGTGCATGAGAGAGAGAGAGAGAGAGAGAGAGAGAGAAGAGAGAGAGAGAGAGAGAGAGAGAGAGAGAGAGAGAGAAGAGAAGAGAGACGAGAGACAGAGACAGACAGACAGACAGACAGAAGACAGACAGACAGACAGACAGACTGACAGAGACAGAGAGAGACAGAGAGAGACAGAAAGACAAACAGACAGAGAGACAGAGACAGGAAGGGGGAGGGGAGATCTAACATGCCGAAAATACAGACAGAAACATGGAGAAAATAACACAAAGAAATTAATTTCACACAGCAAGATTTACAAAGCCAGGGGGCAAAGAAATAGAAAAATAGGCAAGCAGGCAGGCAGATAAGAAGAAGACAGACAGGCAGGCAGACAGGAAGCCAGACAAGAGCAGGCAGGCAGGCAGGCAGGCAAGGCAGATAGCAAGAAAACAGGCATCATGCATGCAACAGACAAGCAGGCAGGCAAAGCAGGTAGGCAGAAGGCAGACAGACAGGCAGGTAGGCAGGCAGGAAGCCAGAGAAGAGCAGGCATGCAGCTGCAGACAGAATACAGGCAAGGCAGGCAGGCAGGCAACAGACGCGAAGAAAACAGGCTCATGATGCAGGCAGACAAGCAGCAGGCACAGGAGCAGGAGGCAGACGACAGGCAAGAGCAGGCAGGCAGACAGACAGGCAAAAATGTTTTGGGAAGAAAACTAAGCTAGTGTATCAATCGTCAGCATAACCAAATTGCTCCCAGTGGAACGGAGAACATTCCACAGATTTTTTCCATCTTCCCCCCGTCTGTCAACATGCTACAAATTTATCATGGAGCTTTCGTCTGTTCTGTTGTCTGTCTTTGTCTGTCTATCTGTTTGTCTGTCTGTATGTATGTCTATGTTTTTGTGTCTGTGTCTTTGTCCTTACACTCTCAATATATCTCTTCTATGTCTGTCTCTGTCTATCGGTATATATGATTGTTTCTCTATGTCTCTCTGTCTTTGTCTGTCTGTCTCTGTATGTCGGTCTCTGTCTTTCTCTGTCTCTTTCTCTCAACCTCTCTGTTTTCTCTCTTCTATCTCTCTGATCCCCGTATCTCTCTCTGTCTGTCTCTCTCTGTCTCCCCTCCCCCCCCCCCCCCCCCCCCCCCTCTCTCTCTCTCTCTCCTCTCTCTCTCTCTCTCTCTCTCTCTCTCTCTCCTCTCTCTCTCTCTCTCTCTCTCTCTCTCTCTCTCTCGGATAGCCTAGTGGTCAGAACATTGCGCTGGCAATTTGACGACCCGGGTTTGAGTCCTGTCGAAGAGATTTTTCTTCTGGAGTTAACATCAGTGCTGACTCCACTCTCCCCAAAAGTCCTTCGGATGAGACTTTAAACCGAGGTCCCGTGTGCGAACGCACGCAGAACATCTTGCGCACACGTTAAATCCTGTTCCGCTTTTCGTAAGAGTAGGCCATCGTGTGCCGGTGGGAAGTGATGACATTGATAAAACTGCATACACACGGGGACTGGATGTAAAAAAACACACGAATGCTTATTCCATTATCCTCAATATAAAGAATAAATCAAATCAAATCAATCAAATTCAAATCTCTCATCTCTCTCCTCTCCCCCTCTCTCTATGTTCTCTCTACCCCTCATCTGTCTGTCTTTTCTTTTCTCCATCTTCCCCTTTCCGATTTTTGTGTCTGTCTTTCCTATCTCTCTGCTGTCTTTTGCTCTTTTGTTTCATGTTGTCTTTCCTCTCTTGTCTGTGTCTCTTTGTTCTCTCTCTATCTCCTGTTATTTCTCTGTGTCTCTGTCTGTCTGTATGTCTGTCCTGTCTGTCTGTCTGTCTGTCTGTCTGTCCTCTCTGTCTGTCTGTCTCTGTCTGTTTCTCTCTGTCTTTCTCTTCTCTCTCTCTCTCTCTCTCTCTCTCTCTCTCTCTCTCTCTCTCTCTCTCTCTCTCTCTCTCTCCTCTCTCTCTCTCTCTCTCTCTCTCTCTCTCTCTCTCTCTCTCTCTAGGGCAATGACAATAAACTGTTAAAGCGTTAAAACTCTCTCTTCTATCCTGTCTCTCTGTCTCTTCTCTGTCTCTCTCTGTCTCTTCTGTCTCTGTCTGTCTGTCTGTCTGTCTGTCTGTCTGTCTTCTGTCTGTCTGTCTGTCTGTCTGTCTGTCTGTCTGTCTTCTCTCTCTCTCTCTCTCTCTCTCCTCTCTCTCTCTCTCTCTCCTCCTCCCTCTCCTCTCTCTCTTCTCTCTCTCTCCCCCCTCTCTCAAGCACATAAGTAAGTAAGTAAATAGACAAGCCATCATTTCAACTTACATGCCACATACTGCATACTACACACAGGACCAGTTCAGTGCAGTGTCTCAACGACCCGACAGGGAATTACAGGGGACGTCAGGTTTTGTTCAGCCAAAGTTAAGTTACGCACTGTCTACAAGGAAGCTTGGCCTCGATCCTGCATGCGTGTGCACACGTTTTCTTTTTTCTTTGAAGTCCCCTCAGTCTTCCTCTTCTATGTATGTTGGAGGTGGTCGTCTCATTCTTTCAAGTCATCTTTTCTTTTCTAAGTGCTTTTGTCGTCCATGTTTCATCGTCCTTTGTGTCTGTTGCCAGACTTTGTTTTCTATTAATAGTGTTGTTAGGTTGTTTGTGTATCTGCTTTTGGTGGAAAGTCGTTTGGATTTTAGTTTGAAAAAGAAAATGTGTTCTGTTGCTTTGAAAGCGAGCGAGAGCGAGAGAGCGAGAGAGCGAGAGAGCAGAGAGCGAGAGAGCGAGAGAGCGAGAGAGGAGAGAGAGAGAGAGAGAGAGAGAGAGAGAGAGAAGAGAGAGAGAAGAGAGAGAAGAGAAGAGAGAGAGAAGAGAGAAGAGAGCGAAGAGAGAGAGAGAGAAGAGAGAGAGAGAGAGAGAGAGAAGGGAGAGAGACAGAGAGAGAGACAGAGAGACAGAAAGACAGAGACAGAGACAAGAGGACAGACAGACAGACAGACAGACAGAGAGACAGAGAGACAGAGAGAGAGAGACAGAGAGAGAGACACAGAGGAGAGAGAGAGAGAGAGAGAGAGAGAGAGAGAGAGAGAGAGAGAGAGAGAGACAGAGAGAGAAGAGAGAAGAGACAAACAGAGACAGAGAAAAGAGAGACAGAGAAGAGAGAAAGGGCAGAGAGAGAGAGAGAGAGAGAGAAGAGAGGAGAGAGAGAAGAGAGACAGAGAGAGAGAGAGAGAGAGAGAGAGAGAGAGAGAGAGAGAGAGACAGACAGACAGACAGACAGAACAGACAGACAGACAGACAGACAGACAGAAGACAGACAGACAGAATAGACAGAAGACAGACAGACAGACGAGAGAGAGAGAAGAGACAGAGAAGAGACAGAGAAGAGAGAGAGAGAGAGAGAGAGAGAGAGAGAGAGAGAGAGAGAGAGAGAGAGAGAGAGAGAGAGAGAGAAGACGAGACAGACAGACAGACGAGGAGAGAAGAGAGAGAGAGAGAGAGAAGAGAGAGGTGGGCTCGGCCTAAGCAGGTTCTGCTTGCTCATAACAGTTATAAAAAAGGTAAAGGTGTCCCATAACCTGTGTTGTCGTAGGGGAGCGAGGCATCAGAGACCTCAGCTTCTCTAGGAACCAGCATGTTGAGGGCGGTGCCCATCTCCTCTCCCTCGCTTCTTACTTTCCCTGACCCTAGAGAGGGCAGGTACCCATATTTTTTGTACAGCTGGTTTGACTAGGGAGACTGTACTGAAGCCAAGCGCGCAAACGGTCACCCAGCTAAGTGGTAACCACGCTCGATGCTGCTTAACCTCATCTTGGGGAAAGGGAGTACTCTGACCACTGAGCTATCCCATCTCCCAATGACAGCCATACTGTCAGGAAACTTCGAGCACAAGGTCTAGCAACTCCTGAAGAAGTTCCGAAAGAAGTCAGTGAAGTCACGTCATGTCAAAACAGTCATTGTTGTGCTGGAGTCACCTGTTTCGTCTTTCTTCTGTATCTTGATTGCATAATGGGATTTTTCATGCAGAGTTCCAATCCTCAAAAGAGTCAGAGGGATTTTTTTTTCAGACTATGCCCGGCTTGTGCCCAGAGTGAGTTTGGTATGGGATTTGTGGGAGGACTGGGTCTCCCACACAGTCGAGGTTCATCCATTTTACGGATGCGATTTAGAGAGTGCTGCTTAAATGATCCGAACAACACTGCAAGTGCTTGAATGTCTCTCGGGTCCAGTTGACGTTGGGATATATTATAACAGAAAGTGTGGAGTACAGCCCTGTCACAAAGTCTCAAAGCAGATGTTTGTCTCCATAGCAGCATTATAACATCCTCCTCATTGTCATTGACCATCATGCGATACAAGAAAATGGTCTCTGATTCGATGGCTCACAAAAGTAAAAGCAGCACAAAAAAAAAATCCCCCAAACAAAAAACAACAACAAAAATTTCTTTCATCATGACGGCAAGTTTACCAAGAGTAACGCAACTGTGCTTTCCTGTAACTATCCCTTGGACATTGAGTGTTTTTCACCCTAATCTGCCCGCTACATGATCATGTTCTAGTTTTGCGTAACCACATGACTCAGTTTCCATATATAATTACACAGGCATTTTTCCTACCATGACTTTGTCTTTGCACAAATTTTATCTACGAAGTGTTGCTAATTGAGCATGCCATCGCTGGATTCTTTTGCATATTTTTTCCATATAGTTTATTGTGTGTTTCCTTTATGTAGTCTTGCATCTAGCCCTTTAACAGAGCGATCATTTCTGTAGGTGAGCAATGAAGCGATAATGAAGACCAAGACAGGGAGGGGGTGGGTGGGTGTAGCCCAGATGGTCAGAATCTTGTGTTTGTTATATGACGGCTTGAGATTAAGCCACCACTTAAGGACCTGTGCGAGGATTGTTCCCCTTGAGTTAAGGTCACTACCGACTTTACTCCCCTAGATCCTTCACTTTGGATGAAAACTATACACTGAGTGCCATGTGCAAACGTACGCAGAACATTTTGCTCACACTTTAAAAATCCGTTCCGTACTTTGGAAGAAAAGGTTTTACGTACAAGTAGGAACGGATGACAAAGTCAAAACAGAAAATAAGAATTGACGACATAATAGAAAAGAAAAAATAGAGTGACACGCACACTGACGTCATCTGTAAACATTATACCCGAAATCGTAATGTGGCTGCCTTAACGGTGTGTAAAAACAGCGCATACACAACTTTTCACCATTGGTGAACCTTAGAGCTCTAGCCGAGGAATAACCCCCCCCCCCACCCCACCAGAACCCCAAAATGGTCGTTTATCTTATTGAAATGAATTGTATTGAATGTTGGATGAATAGTGACATATGCCACATTTATTATTGCAATACAAAAAAGATACATACATGACGGATATTGAGATATAAAATGATGCATGATCAAAATAATTTGAATACAATATTGTGATAAGTTTTTTAACAGAAATGCGTGGGACTTGAATCAAATAGAAAGAACAGAGACCCACTGATCTAAAGCATGGAAATTGGTACCTACGAAAATCTTCAATCAATCGTAAAAAAGCGTAAACCTAAATGGTACGGGCATGTCACAAGATCAA
>CM060338.1:37012541-37022541 GCA_030674155.1 Stramonita haemastoma | reverse complement strand
AGTCATAGCATAGCATAGCATGCATAGCATAGCATAGCATAGCTATATGTTTTGTATAGTATAGTATAGTATAGTATTGTATATTATATAGTATAGTATAGTATAGTATAGTTAGTTGTATAGTATAGTTAGTTAGTTTAGTATCTGTAATATCGGTTGGTACTTTTTATTCCCTTACATTTTATGCAAAGGCCTTTCCGTCTTCACTAACTGTCTCTGTCTATCTCTGCGACCGGCTTTGTCTTTCTCTGTCTCTATTCTGTATCTTTCTCCTCTATCTGTCTCTTTGTCCTCTTCTCTCTACTCTATCTGTCTCTCTGTCTCTGTCTGTCTGTCTGTCTCTTTCTCTCTGTCTGTCAGTCTGTCTGTTTCTCTCTCTCTCTCTCAATCTCTGTCTCTGCCTCTGTCTCTGTCTGTCTTTCTGTCTGTCTATATGTCTGTCTCTCACTCTGTGCCTCTATCTCTCACATTCTTTCTCTATCTACTTGTCTGTCTGTCTGTCAGTGTTTCTGTCTCTGTCTGTCTCGGTATCAGCCTGTCTCTGTCTTACTTTGTTTCTCTCTTTTTTTCTGGGCCCCTTTCTTAATGTCTTTTTGTCTGTCTGTCTGTCTGTCTGTCTGTCTGTCTGTCTGTCTGTAAGTCTGTCTTTCTGTCTGTATGTTTGTTTGTCTGTCAGTTAGTCTGTCTGTCTGTCTGTCTCTTTCTCTCTCTTTCTCTCTTCTCTTTCTCTCTTTCTCTCTCTCTCTTTCTCTCTTTCTCTGTCTCTCTGTCTCTGTCTCTGTCTCTGTCTCTATCTCTCTCTGTCTCTCTCTCTCTCTCTCTCTCTCTCTCTCTCTCTCTCTCTCTCTCTCTCTCTCTCTCTCTCTCCTCTCTCTATCTCTCTTTGTGTCGGTTTGTCTATCTGTCCGTCTGTCTGCCTGTCTCTCTTTCTGTCTCTCTGCCTCTGCATCTGTCTCAGTCTGTCTGTCTTTTTCTCTGTCTCTCCGTGTCTCTCTGTCTCTCCGTCTCTCTGTCTCTGTCTGTCTGTCTGTCTGTATGCCTCCCCTCTCTCTCTCCTCCCTCCCTCCCCCCCCCTCCCCCCCATCTCTCTCTCTCTTCCACTTCCTCTCTGTCCCTGAGGAATACTCCATCTCAGCAGATCATATTTACAAAATTGCATTATTCCGCTCCAGCCGCCTGTCCAAATACTTTTTGTCTACCGTCGTAAGATGTGTGTGTGTGTGTGTGTGTGTGTGTGTGTGTGTGTGTGTGTGTGTGTGTGTGTGTGTGTGTGTGTGTGTGTGTGTGGTGGCGCGCGCGCGCGGCGGCGGTGTGTTGTGAGTGAGTGTGTGTGTGTGTGTGTGTGTGTGTCTGTCTGTCTCTGTGTGTATCTGTTTGTGTCTTTGTGTGTCTTTGTGTGTCTCTGTGTGTCTTTGTGAGTGTCTGAGTGTTGTGTGTGTGTGTGTGTTGTGTGTGTGTGTGTGTGTGTGTGTGTGTGTGTGTGTGTGTGTGTGTGGTGTGTGTGTTGTGTGTGTCTGTCTGTCTGTCTGTTTGTCTGTTTGTCTGTCTGTCTGTGTGCCTGTGTGTGAGATTTGGTGTGGTGTGATGTGGTGATGGTGGTTGTGGTGGTGGTGTGTGTGTTTGTACCGTGTATGTGTGTATGAGTGCGCGCGCGTGCACGCGCGTGTGTGGTGTGTGTGTATGTCTGTTTTATTGTACTGTAATGTGTACCACTTTAAGTTTGAACAGGCTTCTTTTGCATAAAATTCGGGATTCTTTCCCGAGGACAATGCGTCGCCACAGCAGCAGCGCCACCCATTTTTTTCATCTTTCTGTCTGCACGTGTATTTTTTCCTACCAATGTAGCTTTCTTCAACAAGATTATTGCGAGGGATAACTGACTCTTTTGTTGCCGTGGGCTCTTTTATGTGCACTAATTGAGTGTTGCGCACGGGATCTATGTATTGTTATGGCACGGATTGCTTTGTGGAGTACTGCATCTCTGCAATGTTGATGTGTACTGTTCTGTTGTGTCTTTTCTTGTCTTGCATTCCATTGCATTACGTTGTATTGTAGTGTGTTGTTTTATTTTTTACTGAATCATTTTTTTCCATTGCACTACATTGTATTGTAGAGTGGTATTATGATGATGATGATGATGATGATGATGATGATGATGATGATGATGATGATGATGATGATGATGATGATGATGATGATGATCATTAGGTTGTTGTTTTTGTTTTTTGCTTTGTTTTTACTGTATTGCGTTAGATTATAATGCACTGTATTGCACTGTGTTACATTGTACTGTTTTGTATTGCATTGCGTTGAACTGATTTGCATTGCATAATTTTCTATTGCATGCAGCTTTAAAGCACAATAGATCTCTTCGCATGATATTGGACCAGCTTTTCAAAATGAGAGCGTTTTACCAACATCGCAACGCCATGTATTTTTTTTCCCTAGTTTGCTAGTGTGTTTTTCAGTGAAACCGTTTTTTCCCCCTGAAGAATGTTACCATGAACACCGCTTTTGCTGCCGTTGGTTCTTTGACGTGCTTAACTATCACCAGTGGCTCTCTACTCTCATGTTATCTATCGTCACTAGGAGTTAAACCCACGACTTTTTCAAACACTGTTAAAAAGAACAGAATGACGGTAACATACCACAGCTTACAATGTGATTTATTACAGTTTTCTTTATTAATCATACACTTAGTTTCCGTATTTATTTCATCAGGTAGAATTATTGTTTTCATTTGTTGGTTGATATGTATATGTTGTACACTAGGCATTGATTTTTTATTAAAGATTAGTATTTGATTTATTATTCATTCATTTAATAATATATCTGTCTATCTGTCTGTCTGTTTGTCTATCTGTCTATCTGTCTACCTATCTATCTATCTATCTATCTATCTATCTATCTATCTATCTATCTATCTATCTATCTATCTATCTATCTATCTATCTATCTATCTATCTATCTGTCCATCTGTCCATCTGTCCATCTATCTATCTATCTGTCTATCTGTCTATCTGTCTATCTATCTGTCTGTCTATCTATCTATCTATCTATCTATCTACCTACCTACCTACCTACCTACCTACCTACCTACCTACCTACCTACCTACCTACCTATCTATCTATCTATCTATCTATCTATCTATCTATCTATCTATCTATCTATCTATCTATCTATCTATCTATCTATCTATCTGTCTCTCTCTCTATATCTCTCTCTCTCTTTCTCTCTTTCTCTCTCTATTTCTCTCTCTATTTCTCTCTCTATTTCTCTCTCTATTTCTTCTCTCTCTCTCTCTCTTCTATCTATCTATCTATCTATCTATCTATCTATCTATCTATCTATCTATCTATCTATCTATCTATCTATCTATCTATCTATCTATCTATCTATCTATCTATCTATCTATCTATCTATCTATCTGTCTGTATGTCTGTCTGTCTGTCTGTCTGTCTATCTATCTATCTATCTATCTATCTATCTGTCCATCTACCTATCTACCTATCAATCTGTCTACCTATCCATAAACCTATACATTTCTCTATTTAATATATACCTTTTTATTCATTTACTTATCTATCTATCCATCTATGCATTCATTCATCTACCCCTGCTTTCACGTTCTCATTTAACTCTGCGAGTTCACTTTAAACTCTTTGACATCCTAATTCTTCAATTTTGCCCGGACTTAATTACTTCAATGTTTTTTTTTGGGGGGAGGGGTATGATCTTAACACTTCATAATGCTTGACTTCATTTCAATTATTTTTTTTCCTCTAACCTATTGATTTTTCTTCTCTACAGAAGCCTACTCCTCATCTTCTCCGCTCCTCTCATCTCCTCTTTTCTGGAAGGCTTCAAGAGCTCCAAGCCTGTGAGTGTGTGTGTGTGAGAGGAGGTGCTTCATGGCTATTGGCACGACACTTCACTTCACCTTGCTCTGAGGGCACTGAATGCACGAAAAGGTCAGAAGATTGTTGTTGTTGATGTTGATGTTATTGTTGTCGTCAGGCAATTAACGGATCAGATGAGAGTTGTGTTGTTTTTTTTTTGCTTTATGTGTGGAGGTTAAGAGGAAGGGGGAGGGAGGGAGGGAGGGAGGGAGGAGGGGAGGGAGAGGAGGGAGAGAGAGAGAGAGGAGAGAGGAGGAGAGAGAGAGAGAGAGAGAGAGAGAGAGAGAGAGAGAGAGAGAGAGAGAGAGAGAGAGAGAGAGAGAGAGAGAGAGAGAGAGAGAGAGGAGAGAGAGAGAGAGAGAGAGAGAGAAGAGAGAGAGAGAGAGAGAGACGGACAGACGGACGGATGGACAGACAGACAGACAGACAGACAGACAGACAGACAGACGGACAGATATACATGCAGACAGACTGACAGACAGACAAATTGACAGATAGACAGACTGACAGAAAGACAGATAATAAGGCAGCCAGGCAGCCAGCCAGACAGACAAGTAGACAGGCATGCACACATTTTTCTTAAAGAATGCAACATACCATACACTGATATCAGATTCGTCTACTGTCACTCCTAATTTCTTTTTCCTTTTAACAAAATTTTGCCATGAACGACGCTTTCGTTGCTGTGGATTCTTTTACGTGCACGCACACTAAATACATGTTGCAAGGACTTGGTTTATCGGCTTACGTGATCGAGTGGATGAAGTGGGTGTGGTGGTGGTGGTTAAGTTAATCTTTCGACCGGATTTTTATTCTTTTTTTTTATATCGAGGATAACAGAATAAGCAATCATGTGCTTTTTTTCATCCGGTCCCCGTGTGTATGCAGTTTTGTAAATATTGTCATCTGTTCCCACCGGCACACGATGGCCTACTCTTACGAAAAGCGGAACAGGATTTTGAACCCTTGACAGGTACACATTACCTATAGTCCACCGATCCACCCTAATATTAGGTACAAATCGAGGAGCGGAATAGCGTTGTGGTCAGAGCATTAGGCTCGAGATCTGACGGCCTGGGATTAACCCTCTTGCATTCGGATTCTCTGAACACAAACTGCCCTTAGATTTCGTATTCCATCACACAATCAGGTCAGGCACACATGCTGGCTGGCCTTTTCCTCCTTCTAACTACATACCAGCAGCTATAATTACTTCCAGACTCTCAGCAGGATTTCTACCTCTAGCCTGATAGAGCTTTGGCATGTGGTAGCAATTAGTGACGGTTACAGCGTGATGGAAATCTACTTTGTGTAAATCCCGGCAAATCACGGTTCAGGATTCAGGGGAGGGGGGGGGGGGGGGTATTGAATGCCGGCAAATCCCGGTTCGGGACTAAGAGGGTTTTAAGCCACGACCTGAACTCCCATATGAGGGGATGTCCTCCTGGAGTTAACACCAGTACAAGCGCCAATCCTCTGAAAGTCCTTGGATGAAACTATAAATCAAAGCCCCTTATCTGAATGCACACGTAATATTTTGTGCACAGAGGTTAAAAACGATTCTACCTTCTCATAGAGCAGACCAGTAGGAACGAATGACAAAATGTTCAAGAAAACCGCACGTACACTTGTGTTGTGTCTAGACATCATTCCGCAAAGTTGGAATGCGGCTTGCTTCATGGTCAGCTAAAAAAAAAAAAGCCTGCATAAACAAAAATGTTTCCATTGGTAAACTTTCAAATAGATGACCGTTTGCACGCCTTGGCTTCAGTACAGTCCCCTCAGTTCACCCAGCTATAAATGGGTACCTTCCCTCTTTAGGGTCAGGGAAGGTAAAGCAGCGAGGGAGAGGAGATGGTCGCCGCCCCCAACATGCTGGCCCCTAGAGAAGCTGAGGTCTCTGACGCCTCGCTCCCCTACGACAACAAAGGTTGTGGGACACCTTTACCTTTTACCTAAATTTTGAAGCTGTACCCAAGGAACGAAAAAATGAAGATGCATAATACAAAACGCTTGCATTTTTTTTGTCAATAGTAACCTTTGCATAGCTAGAAATGCATTCCAAGTTATAAAAAATGCTGTTTTTTCTTTCAAATTCTGTTGTTAGGTTTCATTCATTATTTTCGATTTTATTCTTTTTGCACAAAGACGAATACTTAAGTGAAATGTTTGCCATGTTTTAACACTTGCTCTGACTATAAGGACAGAAAACCATGATCGTATATCGGAGTTATCCGCTATATAGTCGTCAGAGAACACAGTACAGGCACAAACACCACACACCACACACACACACACACACACACACACACACACACACACACACACACACACACACACACACACACACACACACACACACACACACATACACACCAGCATACACACACAGGCATACACACACGCACACGCACACACACACACACACACACACACACACACACACAACCACACACACACACACACACACACACACACACACACGCACACATTGTGTGCCGGTTAGGAACAGATGATAAGATTTACAAAACTGCACATATACGGGGACTGGATAAAAAAAAAGCACATGAGCGCTTATCTTATCATCCTCGATATAACAGAATAAATAAATAAGTAAATAAAATAAAAGACACACGGTCGCACCCCCCCCCCCCTCCCCACACACACCATTCTTTTCCATACAAAAACCTAGTTCAAGTGTAATTTTATCATCAGAAAAAAATAGCGCCATTTTAGAAAAGCACGCGCTTACAAATTTGTTGTATTTTCCTCTGGTAGTCGATTTCTTTCATAGTTTATTTGTTTGTGTATTGTTTACTGAAGAAATGCAGAGAAAAAATAACGACAGAAGAAGGAAAAAATAAACAACTTTGCAGCAGGGAAAATGCCCGACATTTATGACGCAAGGCGAAACGGGCTTCTCGCTTCCCGAAGCCTGTTTTCCTAAAAGAAAATCGGTCATAAATTAGCACTTTGCGTGCGTGCGTGTGAGATAAAGCGAAAGAGAGATAATAAAGAGAGAGAGAGAGAGAGAGAGAGAGAGAGAGAGAGAGAGAGAGAGAGAGAGAGAGAGAGAGAGAAGAGAGAGAGAGACAGAGAGAGAGACAGAGAGAGAGACAGAGAGAGAGACAGAGAGAGAGACAGAGAGAGAGACAGAGACAGACAGACAGACAGACAGACAGACAGACAGACAGACAGACAGACAGACAGACAGACAGACAGATAGATAGACAGACAGACAGACAGAAAACAGACAGACACACAGACACAAACACAGACAGAGACAGAGAGGTTTAGAAAAAGTTATTCTTTTGATTAAAGGATAATGAAATAAGCACTCATGTGCTATTTTTACATCCAGTTCCCGTGGGCATGCAGTTTTGTAAAGTTTGTCATCCAACCCTACAGGCACGTAATGGCCTATTCTTTTGAATAACGTAACAGGTTTTAAAGTGTGTGCAAGATAGTAAACGTCTCGGTTTATTGTTCTATTTGAGGAGAGAGAGAGAGAGAGAGGGGAGGAGAGAGAGAGAGAGAGAGAGAGAGAGAGAGAGAGAGAGAGAGAGAAGAGAGAGAGAGAGAGAGAGAGAGGGGGGGGGGGGGGAGGCAGATCTACAGACTTACAAATATAGCTCAGCAGGAGGAGATAGCAAATGAAAAACGAGAAGAAGAAGAAGAAGAAGAGGAAGGAGACAAAGAAGAAGAAAAAGAAGAAGAAGGAGAAGAAGAAGAAGAGGAAGGAGACAAAGAAGAAGAAAAAGGAAAAGAAGAAGAAGGAGAAGAAGAAGAAGAATGCAAAGAAGAATTGCGAAGAAGAATTGTGAAGAATGCAAAGGAGAATGCGAAGAAGAAAAAGAAGAATTGCGAAGAAGAATTGTGAAGAAGAAGAAGAATTGCGAAGAAGAAAAAGAATTGCGAAGAAGAAGAAGAAGAAGAAGAAGAAGAAGAAGAAGAAGAAGAAGAAGAAGAAGAAGAAGAAGAAGAAGAGAAGAAGATGAAGCAGAAAAAGAAGGAGAAAAAGAGCAAGAAGAAGAAGGAGAAGAAGAAAAAGAAGGAGAAAAAGAGCAAGAAGAAGAAGAAGAAGAATGCCTTGGGGAATCTCTTTCTCATTCCCTAAAAAGTGGACAAGACATTGATGCAGTACTTTTGGCACCTAGTTGCCCGTTGTGTGTGTGTGTGTGTGTGTGTGTGTGTGTGTGTGTGTGTGTGTGTGTGTGTGTGTGTGTGTGTGTGTGTGTGTGTGTGTGTGTGTGTGTGTGTGTGTGTGTGTGTGTGTGTGTGTGTGTAAGTGTGCAGAACATTTTGCGCGCATGCGCACACGTTAAAACCTGCTTTTCGTAAACCCTAGGCCATTGTGTGCCTGTGGGAACAGATGACAATATTTTCAAAACTGCATACACACGGGGACTGGATGAAAAAAAACACATGAGTGTTTATTTCATTATCCTCGATATAAAACAATAGAATAAATAAAATGAAGAAATATATATGCCATCTTTGTGTTAGTCTTTTGTGGTGTTTTGATTGGTCTTTTGTGTTTTATTATTTTAATTTATTTTATTTTCGTGTTTTATTTTCAAATTTTATTTTCCTTTTTTCCTTTTGCTTTTTGGATTTTTATTGCTTTGATTTGTTGTGCTTGTTTTTCCTTTTTTTTCTTCGTAGATACAACCGATTCAGGTCATTACATTTTATTTCATGTGAAATGTAACCTGGATTTTTACTCTTACTCTGACAATAAAGAAAGATAACCACGATCGTATAACAGAAGTGGTCCTGAGAATGGCTATAAAAATAGAGAGCGTAAAGGGAAAAAGAAAAAAAAACGCAAAAAACTCTTTAAAAAAAAGTTTCGAAAAGAAAACCCAAACCAAAAAGAAAACAGCACTCAACTTTTTTTTCTTAATAGTTTTGTGCTGTTTTCTTGAAAGCATTGCTATGTTTTATGCCTAGCATCTCTCTTGAAATCAAAAGTGTCTTTAAGTTTTGCACTAAAGCAACATCCTTTCTGGCAAGGATAACGAGAATTCGTCTAAGGTGAAGAATAATGGAGTGGCTAGGTGGAGTTGTGGCTTAGGTAAAGATGATGTTGGATACCGTAAAACCAAATTAATAGTAGTATTTGTGTCTGTTTGTTTCTCTGTCTGTCATCTGTCTCACGTCTCCATCAGTGTGTGTGTGTGTGTGTGTGTGTGTGTGTGTGTGTGTGTGTGTGTGTGTGTGTGTGTGTGTGTGTGTGTGTGTGTGTGTGTGTGTGTGTGTGTGTGTATGTGTGTGTGTGCGTGTGCGTGTGCGTGTGCATACGCGTGCGTGTGTATGCGTGTGCGTGTTATTTGTTTATTTAATTCTTCTCATATGTAGTGTGTGCGTGTGTCTGTGTGTATTTGTTTGTGTGTGTGTTGTTGTTGTTGTTATTGTTGTTGTTGTATTGTTTACGTGTGTAAAGTTATATGCATGCAGAGTGTTTTTTAGCTGCCTCATCCTCTATGACATTTTTGTACCGCTTTTCTCACGAAGCTCGTTTCGGTCTATCCGTCAAAACCATACCTTGATTTTTGGGGGGTCTCATCTTCAGGATCCAATGCCCACAGACAGCTCATCAATGTCAGGGCGCCGTGAGGTCACCAGCCAGAGTAGCTTTGCACTGTTGCTGAGTGACTTCGGTAGTGTTCCTTTGTGCCTATTCTGAGCTAACATACACAAACATCACCCACAGATGACAGTAATGATTTATTATTTATTATTGTATTTATTATTTTATTTATTCTTTTATATCAAAGATAATGGAATAAGCACTCAGGTGCTTTTATACGTCCAGTCCCCGAATTTATGCAGTTTTTGTAAATCTTGTCATCTGTTCCCACCAGCACACAATGACCTACTCTTACGAAAAGCGGAACATGATTTATAGTGTGCACAAGATGTTCTGCATGCGTTCCCACACGAGGCCTCGGTTTGTAGTCTCATCTGAAGGACTTTGGGGGACCATGGAGTCAGCACTGATGTTAACTCCAGGAGAAAAATCTCCTCGAACAGAAATCGAACCCGGGTCGTCAAATTGTGAGCGCAATGTTCTGACCACTGGGCTATAATTCAGTCA
>CM060338.1:36992541-37007541 GCA_030674155.1 Stramonita haemastoma | reverse complement strand
TTATTCTTTTACAACATTCTCCCCGCGCGCGCCTCTTTTTTTTTTCTTTGACCTTTTCTCTGTCTTTCCATTTCTTCTTATCATACTTCCCCCACCCCCCAACCCATCTTTCTCTCTATTTCAATTTACCTACACATGTATGTCAAGAACGAAACACAATTCCTTGTCAGAAACGAATCTGTAACTGCTTGGCTGTAAATCAGCTGTTTCCCCTGCAAACTCGCAAGACTGAGCCAATAAACACAGCAACAAATAGCATGTAAACTGAAAAACAAACAAAGAAACAATGAAGCAAACAAAGAAGGAAACAAGTATAAGGAACAACTACATCAAGAACGCTTCCTCCAGTCAACAAAACAAAACAAAACGACAGTTGTCTCCCTGTGCCAAGAATGCGCGCAGTTGTAAAGAGTAGTTCCCCTTGTCAGGGGTGATAATAATACCGGTGAGGTGTGTGCTAGGTAGGAAGGAATGTGGCAGGATGGTTAAGACATTCACCTGCCAACAAGTAAGCCGTGAAGTTCTGAGTTCGATTCCCAGCCTCGCCCTTTCTTCCCTATTTCCAGGAAAAAATCGAACTGAATGTGAAAGCCATTTAGATGAGAGTATAAGCTGAGGCCCCGTGTGCGAACGCACGCAGAACATCTTGCGCAAATATTAAAAACCTGTTCCGCCTTTCGGAAGAGCAGGCCATTGTGTACTAGTATGAGCGGATAACAACAAAATGTAAAAAAAAAAACCAGCATGCACACAATTGTCGTGTTTTGACACCATCTCTGAGGAAAAATCGGGGATTTGAAGTCCCCAGGGCGGTTTGAGGCTGTATATGGCAACGTTCTGGTGGCTCCTACGACGGCAGTGTAACGGCAGTGTAACTAGGCGTATCAGCGATTGCCTTTCCAATGGATCATTCCAGCGACGTAGAGAATGAAGGGGGTCTTCTGCTGCATGGGTAACAGCTTGCCCTCCATATACTTACTTACCCAGGCTTTGCGCTCTAGAGCCTAGAGCGCAACACCATAGTCTTCCAAGACTGACGGATGCCTGCCAGTGTGCTATGATTGTGTCAGCTCAGGCACTCCGATTAGCAGTGATTTCTTCCTTAACTTCTTTAGGAGTTGCTGGGCAATACACAGAAGTCACTGAGGACGATGGAGCGCTGTGCTGACTTCTGCAGGAAAGATGTCCCAGGCAAAATTATTGAACACGGTGGCACCATTCTCTCTTTAGATAAGAGGCAGGTGTCACGCTGGCTATCGTTGTGCCATCCATCCCACTAGACTTAGCTGGTCTTTAAAAGTTAGATCGGTGTTTAATGGGATCTTCCTAAACCCTTCGAAAGAGACTATAGGGGATTTTTCTTCTGAAGTTAACATCAGTGCCGATTCCACTCCCTCAAAAGTCCTTCGGATGAGACTATATACTGAGGTCCCGTGTGCGAACGCACGCAAGATCATCATGCGCATACGTTGCAACCTGTTCCGCTTTTTGGATGAGTAGGGTATTCTGTGTTGGTGGGAACGGATGACAAGAATTACAAAGCTGCATACGCACGGGGACTGGATGTAAAATAGCACATGAGGGCTTACTCCATTATCCTCAAAATATAAGAATATCAAAAAATAAAAGATTAAAAAATATCTACACACAGGACATCGGTTGCGCCCATGCGCCCATATATATATATATATATATTTTTTTTTTTTTTATGGCCATCCCTTCCTACCTGCACAAAAATGGCCTACTCTTCCATGAAGAATGTCAGGCTTTTAAATCAATGTGTACACAAGATGTTTTGCCTGCATTCGTTAGCATACGTGGGACCTCAGTTTATAGTGCGATCTGGAGGACTTTTGGGTGGGGAAGCAGAGTCAGTACTGATAATAACCCCAAGGTAAACTGTGACAATCCACCACATAATGAGTCGCATTGCACCAGAGGTCAGTTTTTAGTTATTTATATGTTCTTAACTTGCAATGAAATGGCTATATAATACAAAAAATACAGATTGAAAATCGGACAATACTGTCAAAAGTTATTACAATCTGAAAGGATAGACTGTAGGAAATGACAAAATGAGAAATTGGCAAGTTTAGCATTGTAACAGGTTGCCAGAATGAGGGCTTGGCTAATTTTTAAAAATATATTTAAAGGCAACAGAAAACAAAGCACTAGTCATGAAAAATAGGAGCATCCTGAAAGGTAAACAAATCTACATTAACGAAGACTTAACAAAGCTCAATGCACAAAGACTCTCAGAACTAAAGAAACATTCCGGCACTCTGTCTGCCTGGAGCTTTGAAGGGAGCCTGTACTGCAAGCTGATCGACTCTAAAGTCTTCAAAATTGAAAATGGTGACACTGGGGTGATTGAGAGACGCCTGGCGGATATGTCGCCTACACGTCAGCAGCAACTGCAGCGCACAGCACGGGGACCCAGAGGCCGGGAGGACCAGCCAACCCTCATCGGCAGAGCAGCGCGGGGAGCGGGAGGCAGAAGCAGAGGCGGCCCGACGCAATACGGCAACCGCAATGTAGCGGCACAGCAAAAGAAGGTGACGCACCGCAGCCCAGAGAGGAGGGGCTCTCAGAGGTCAGCCCCCAGTGCCGGAGAGTTCCAGACGCCGGAGGAAGCGGAACACCAGGAGAGCCAACCCGTTGTTCCAGACCGCCCAGGGAGCAAGAGGGTGTCCTCCTCCGCTGACCACACGGACACAGACAGGCCGCTGTCTGGGGTGAGATATCCAGGGTCTGCGGAGAGGGAATCCAGTGATGGGAGAGAGGAGGGAGAAGGGTTGGGGAGAAAGTCACCAGCAGTTGTGGAGGATGCGGTGACGGCGTGCCGGGGTCCTGAAGCTGTGAGTGGTATGGACACCGCTCCGGCTCCCAGTGCCAAAGAATAGGAGGTGGTGGACAGCCTTTACGATATCAGGTAAACTTCACACTTTGTATTGGGATCTACAGGCCAAGCTTTTCTCAGTAGAGAGAAAATCATACTTGACGTGCGCATGGGCGCGCGTGCACACAGGCATTCACACAGAATTTAAGGCCTATTATTATCTTTAAGTTGGAATGGGTATCAAGACAGTTCGCATAAAAATATTTTCTCCAGACACAGGGATTTCCCTGAGTCCTGCTGTCCACCCACCTCTAGGTAAAAGATGGAAAGAGAGGAGAGGAAACTGACAAAGAAAGCGCAAAGATGGATTAGCTATGTACATTATTTTCTCCACGTAGATTTTTTTGTTATGAGCTCTACTTCTGTACAATCAGCAGCGGGCTTTCACTGACAAATTTCTGGTTGCTTTTGGGGGTTTTGTGAATGTGACATAGTGCTGTGTCATGCGATGCCCAGTGACGTGAGGGACAGAAGCGGTGATGATAGATGACAGCCAGTGCTTCTGTGCCGATGTGGTGGGGGACCGGACTGAGGCTCCAACTATTCATGCAAGAAGAATTCTGTACCCAGCATTTTGGGATATGCACATTTCCCCCTTTGCTCTGCATCATAGTATACGTTTACCCACATCTTTCGGCAGGAAGATTAACTTGCATGTACATGAGCACACACTGGCAGGGAAAAGTGATGTATGTGAGTGTATGTATGTGTGTGTGTATGTATGTATGTATGTATGTATGTATGTATGTATGTATGTATGTATGTATGTATGTATGTATGTATGTATGTATGTATGTATGTGTGTGTGTGTGTTTGTGTGTAGGTGTGTGTGTGTGTGTATGTATGTGTGTGTATATGCGTATGTATAGGCTTGTGTGTGTATGTGTATAGATGATGATGATGATGATGATGATGATGATGATGATGATGATGATGATGATGATGATGATGGTATGAGTGTGTACGTGTGTGTGTGTGTGTGTGTGTGTGTGTGTGTGTGTGTGTGTGTGTGTGTGTGTGTGTGTGTGGTGTGTGTGTGTGTGTGTGTGTGTGGAATACATGGCATAGGATATGTTGATGGTAGGAAAGGGCAAAGAAAGTTAAGAGAGAGAGAAAAAATTGTGTGTGTGTGTGTGTGTGTGTTGTTGTTGTTGTTGTTGTTGTTGTTCTTGTTCTTGTTGTTCTTGTTGTTGTTGTTACGGGACGGAAATGACATTACCTACCATGTGAGCGGAGACTGAGCGCAGGGGCGTGTTTCTGGACCGGGAGACACCAGCTAATTATGAGAAGCTGTTTCCTGGGGGGTGGTCTGGACTTGTCCATTGCATGCACTTCCCCTTCTCAGTGAAGTATATAAATCAGATAGCTCTCTTTTAAGGCGATCGCTAATTTGGATGGGATATATTCCCAGGTATTAATACAGAGTAAGGAGTTAAAATAACCCCATTTGATTTCAGAAGAGAGGTGAATGTATGATGTGGAAATAGTGCCCAATTACCCAATGTGAAACCGATGAAATTATGATGCAGGCTTCTATTGGAAATTACACTGTGGCCTAGGATGGGGTAGGGGGGGGGGGGGGGGGCATCAAGGGTGATGCTGTAGAATGGAGATGGCCGGGTTTGCTGGCTGGTTTGTGCATTGTGAGTTGAAGTGGACAGGCAGAGGAAATGCTGATGGTGTGTTGGATGAGTGATGATGGTGGTTGTGGGGGTGTGATGATAAACCTGTTCATTGGTGTGCAGTTGCAAAATGTGGCTTTTTGTAGTGATAGTGGGATATAACGATTATCCCCTCCTTTCGATATTCACTGATTTTTTGTTTTAAATCATTATTCATTTATATAGTTAACTATATCATTGTTGTAGAGAAAGTGTTTACAAATCGATGTGTGATAATGGAAACTACAGATGTTGGTTTCATTACCATTATTTTTGCTATCATTATTGTCATTAATATAGTTTGTTCTCTTGTTTTGGGGCTGATGGGGTGGATGCTCGTGTACTTTTTTGCAGCCAATCCCCGTGTGAGTGCGATTGTGTAAATTTTGCCTTCCATGCCTGCCGGCGCACGTTGGCCTGCTTCTCCGAGGAGTGGAGCGAGTTCTGATATGGGTGGGGGTGGTCTGCGAGCGCTCACGCGCGGGTTCTCGGTTTGTACTCTCATCCGGGGGCTTTTGGGAGGGGTGGAGTCGGCGCGGATGTTGACTCCCGAGGAGATTTCCCCTCGAGCGGGATTCGGTCCCCGGTGGGCGAGTGGCGGGCACATCACTCTGACCACCAGCTATACCATCCACGACTACCACAAGTGTGGTCAGTGGCCTGAGATGTGTGGCAGGGTGGTGGGCCGTGTACTTCTTCACCTTATAATCACAGCCAGAACTTCGGGAACACAGAGGGAGGGAATGTGACATAATGGAAATGGTAATCATAGGAGTGGAGTCCTCTTTATGATTGACGAGTGTGTGGGTGTGTGTATGTATGTATGTATGTATGTATGTATGTATGTATGTATGTATGTATGTATGTATGTATGTATGTATGTATGTATGTATGTATGTATGTATGTATGTATGTATGTATGTATGTATGTATGTGTGTGTGTGTGTGTGTGTGTGTGTGTGTATGCGTGTATGTATGTATGTATGTGAGTGCGCTCTTTGCATACGCCCTCCCAGCTGTGTACCTGTATGTGTGAATGCACGCCGGCTCACACTCGCATGTAGGTAGGGTGGGGCGGCTGCCACCTGTACTTTACCCCCTCCCTCCCTTTGCTTGATGATGGTGTGTGGCTTAAGGCAAGTGTCCAGCAAGAGATGATTTTGTGGTGCACTGCGACAGGAACTGAGCTCATGGGTGAAATTGTACTTTTTATGTCTGGTGTAAGTTTTTCTTTTTGTTTGCAAGGATTTGGATGTTATGCTAGGTATGCTGTTTTGAGGGTGCTTCCAGGGTTGCAAGTTTTACTTGTACGGGGATGCTTCTCACCATGTCTATTTACTTTATTATCAGAGACTTATCAGAGGCGTATGTCTCCATACAGAATATTATTGTTGTATACCAATATGTACATTGTTATAATATATTTCATTTTCAAATTCCAATAAGATGAATCAGAATATAAGCATTTGTACCGTAAACTGTCAAGGGCTTGGAAACCCAAAGAAGAGGAGAGACATATTTCACTATTTAAGAGAAAAGAAATATAACATATGTCTACTTCAGGATACGCATTTAAGTCCTAGTATGGACAAATATTACAGAGCTGAATGGGGATACCAGTGCTATTTTGCCTCGTACAATACGAACTCGAGGGGGGTTGCCGTTTTGTTTAATAACAATTTCGAATACACACTTAAGAAAGTACATAAGGATACAGAAGGGAACTATATGTTTGTTTCACTTAATTTTCTGAATCGGGATTTTTTGATAATCAATTTGTATGGCCCAAATAGAGATAAACCAGAATTTTATCAAGAAATAGAAGAACATATACAAGGATTATTAGCACCTAACCTTATCTTAGCAGGGGACTGGAACTTAGTATTGAATCCTAGCGCAGATTATGACAATTATAAACATGTAAATAACCCAAAGGCTGTGGAGAAGGTGGATGAAATAATGGAAAATTTAGATTTAATTGATATATGGAGAGAGCTCCACCCCCACAGTAGGCGTTTCACTTGGAGAAGAACCCAACCTTTACAACAGAGCAGACTAGATTTTTTCCTTATTAGTGAACATATGGTAGCTGATATTGCAGATTGTGAAATCATTCCTGGATACAGAACGGACCATTCCATGGTTTTACTGAAATTCAAATGCAGGAATGACGGAAAATCACAGAGTTTTTGGAAATTTAATTGTTCATTGTTAAAAGATACTACATACGTTACTGAAATAACAAATGTCATAAAGGAGACGATTAAAGAATATGCTGTAGATTACAATAATAGTATGGAACTTGATCAAACATACCTTAATCAGCTTGAATTTAATATTTCCCAACAGCTTTTTCTTGACGTAGTTCTTATGAAAATTCGCTCAAAGACAATTTCGTATTCAACTTTTAAAAAAAGACAAACACAAGAAGAAGAAAAGATACTTATAAAAGAAATAGAAGAGTTAGAAAAGAAAAACAAAAAGCATACAGAAGAGCTGAGAGATTTAAATGTAAAGAATGAAAAGTTACAAGCTATAAGAGAAAAGAAATTAGAAGGTGTATTGCTAAGATCCAGATCTAGATGGATAGCAAAGGGAGAAAAGGTCACAGATTATTTCTGCAATTTAGAGAAAAGGAATTATGTAAGTAAACAAATTGTTAAAATTCAAGATAAGTACGGTAATAATTTAACAAGTACAACAGATATTAAAAATGAAGTAAGTAATTTCTATCAACAATTGTATGAAAGAAAGACCATTGAACAATTTGATATATATAATATTGTTCAAAATTTACCAAAGTTAACAGAAGAAATCTCTCGGAGTTTAGAAGGGAAAATAACTTTAACAGAAGCAACCACAGCACTTCAACATATGAAAAATAATAAAAGCCCAGGCACTGATGGTTTTACATGCGAATTCTTTAAGTTTTTCTGGAATCAAATTGGAATATTTGTTGTCAGATCGCTGAATGAAGGAGCAGAGAAACAAGAATTGTCAGCTACTCAAAGGGAAGGGTTAATAATTTGTATTCCAAAGGAGGGGAAATCTAAAGAATACATTAAAAAACTGGAGACCGATTACACTACTGAATGTTGTTTACAAGATAGGATCATCCTGTATAGCTTCTAGAATTAGATCAGTGCTTTCGGACTTGATTAGTGAAGATCAGACAGGGTTCATGCCAGGTAGATATATAGGGGATAACATTAGACTGATATATGATTTAATATTTTATTTGTATAAACACAATCTGACTGGATTACTATTATGTGTAGATTTTGAAAAAGCCTTTGACACAATTAACTGGACTTTTATGCTTAAAGTTATCAAAGCTTTTGGGTTTGGTGAATCTATTTGCAACTGGATTCAAACATTTTACAGAAATATAAAAGCTACAGTAATTGTAAATGGACAACCAACTAGATGGTTTGAAATTAAAAGAGTTGCAGACAAGGAGACCCCATCTCTCCGTATTTGTTTGTCCTATGTGTGGAAATTCTAGCAATTATGATCCGTGAAAATAAAAGTATCAAAGGAATTTATACAAATGAGACGGAGCATAAAATAGCACAGTTCGCTGATGACACTCAATTACTACAAGATGGAAGTGAAAAGTCCTTTAAGGAAACAATTAAAACTTTGGAAAGATTTAAAACCATATCAGGCCTGGCAATGAACTGTGAAAAGACATCTGTTGTATGGCTAGGAAAAGATCGACAGTCTGCAAAAAGATATCTTCCCCATCTTAAAATGAACTGGAATCCCCCAAAGTTTAAAATCTTGGGGGTATGGTTGACTGCAGATTTACTAAACTGCGAAGACATTAACTATGAAGAAAAATTTATGGAGATTAGACAGATATATAAGATTTGGGTTAAAAGAATTATGACCCCCTTAGGGAGAATAGCCATCTTAAAGTCTTTGATACTGTCCAAAATAATATATCTATGGACACTTCTACCCAACCCGCCAGACCAATTTATAAAAAAGTTAAATGCATTGTGTTTAAAATTTGTGTGGAATAATAAACGGGATCGTATTAATAGAGTAACTGCCAAAAAGAGAATAAAAGATGGAGGTATAGGATTTCCAGATATTAACTGTTTCATTCAAGCTTTAAAACTATGTTGGATAAGGAAACTCAGAACAACAAACCATAAGTGGAAAATTGTCACAGAAACGTTATATCCAGATATTGAAAATCTACATAACTATGGACCAAAATATTTTCTTAACCTGCAAGAACAGAATACCTTTTGGAAAAATACATTTCAAGCATACAAAACTTTCTATAGCAAAATTGAACTTACAACTTCAACAGAAGCTCTAGCAGAACCATTGTTTTTCAATGATAGAATTGTTTTCGAGAATACTATTTTGAGACGAAATGAATGGGTACGGCATAACATATACACTGTAGGAGATTTATGCAGAGAAGATGGCAGGTTCTTATCGTATGAAGAATTTACCAACAAATATAATATCAGATGTAATTTTCTAAGTTATGGTATTCTTATTAAAACGATAAAGAAAGTGTTAAGGAAATTTAGTATACAGATAGAGAATAATACTCAAGCCACGTACCCAAAAGCACTAGAACTTATCTATTCACAGGCAAAGGGAACAAAACTATACTACGATATTCTTGTCAAAGATAAAACTGTACCAAAATACTGTGAAAAATGGAACCGAAAACTTAATACCGAAATTAACTGGCAAGTCGTCTTAAAAAAGACCCAAAGTATAGGAGAAATTAAATTAAAATGGTTTCAAATACGAATAATACACAGAATTCTAGCAACTAATGTAGTGCTATCAGCCATGGGAGTGCAACCAGATGACAGATGTAGCTTCTGTCACCTTGAAAAAGATAGTATAGATCATATGTTTTGGAAATGTATGTCTGTGAAAGTTTTTTGGAATGACGTTAAAAATGCGATTATCACTACTTGTACACATATCACCACTCTATCCCTTAGTGAACAGCTAATTATTTTTGGAAATGACAAACACTTTAGATCAGATGAAATCTTTGACTTTATTATATTAAATGCAAAATTTTATATATACAAATGCAAATTGGAAGAACAAATACCTCACTTTAATGTTTTCAAAAGAGTTCTAAGAGCAAGATATGAAATCGAAAAATATATCGCGTTTATTAACCTAAAATCCGCAAAATTCCACACAGCATGGCATTCTTATAAAAATTTCATTGAAACAGATTAAAATTACAACTTACAGAGTTGTCGGAGCAGCTGTTAATGATGACACAATATGATAGGAGACATCCCTTTGGAAGAATAGGGGGAAAAAAATCACTTGCCTTGAGAGACACTCTACACAAGTTTATCTGGACTTTATAACATCACTTGCACGTTAAGTTTGTTTGCTATTAGCATTCTACTTTTCTTTTCTATTTTTTTCCCCTTAGTTTTTATTTAGTATTCTGACTTTTCTTTATTCATTATTTTTATTATTTTTAAAAAAAATTATTTATTTATTATTATTTTATTTAGTATTTTTTTTACATTGTCTGTGTGCGGGATTCAAATGTTTATCTATCAATGTCCTTACTCTATTTTGAATAATATAATTGATACTGTTCCTTTTCTTTTTTGATTGATAGTGATATAATTTTTGCAAGATAATGATTATGTTCTGTTGTATTGTGGTTATCCAATAATATCCTACATATTATTTCATGTACCATGTCATTTTATTTATAAAACATGCAAAAACTGAATAAAAATGTTTAAAAAAAAAAAAAAACAAAAACTATGCCTCAATATTTCCCTACAAGGTAGAATAATCGCTATAGTTTTATAATCAATCAAAATCTCAAAATCGACAATCTGACCCCCCGCCTGTCTTTAATGGCTCCTAGGGGAAAAGTGGGTTAGGTGCTAAGCGACTCATTTCGTGGTGGAGCGTCACAAAATCCCCTAAAACGGGGGGTGCCTCCGTGTTGGCTAGCTGGATCCCGGGCCGTCAGATCCCGAACGCAACGCTCTAACCACTAGGCAACCCTGCCCCCCAAGTTACACTCTCTGATGAAAAGTATCATGCTTAGTTGCTGCGCGTGTTTTTTTTTTTCTCCCCGCTGTATGGTTTGCTTTACACGGACGGTATGATAATACAGTAAAACAGACAAAGCACAATGTTGCTTAAAGGATGAAAAAATTCACATGAAAGCTAAAAGTGTGTGTGTATAAGTGTGTGCATGTGTGTATGTGTGTATGTGCGTGCGTGCGTGCGTGCGTGTGTGTGCGTGTGTGTATGTGTGTGTGCGTGCGTGTACGTGTGTAAGTGTGTGTATGTGTGCGTGCCTGCGTCTGTGCGTCCGTGTCCGCGTGCGTGTGTGTATGTGTATGCGTGCGTGGGCGCGCGCGCCTGTGTGTTTATCCTCAAAAAAAGTTGTCTTTTACGTAAAAACGCAAACGTAGGCTAGTACTTTAACTTGACTCATTACTCCATAATATTCTTGATATTGGACAGGACTGGGAACTACAGACACCTGCTGTGTTGAACTCTAGGTTAAGATACTCTCTCAACTGTGCGCTCCAAGTGTTGGCGGGAGAGTAATTGACTGTCTGGTTCCCGTCTCCTGATTCCCCTAAATATCAGTAAAAGCGAAACTATTGGACTAGGTGAAAAGGAAGAGAGGGATAGAGAAGAGATAGAAGAGAGAGAGAAGAGAGAGAGGAGAGAGAGAGAGAGAGAGAGAGAGAGGAGAGAGAGAGAGAGAGAGAGAGAGAGAAGAGGAGAGAGAGAGAGAGAGAGAGAGAGAGAGAGAGAGAGAGAGACGCACATGCACTCACACATACACACACACACACACACACACACACACACACACACACACACACACACACACACACACACACACACACACACACACACACACACACACACACACACACAAAGAGCGAGAGCGAGAGCGAGAGCGAGAGCGAGAGCGAGAGCGAGAGAGAGAGAGAGAGAGAGAGAGAGAGAGAGAGAGAGAGAGAGAGAGAGAGAGAGAGAGAGAGAGAGAGAGAGAAGAGAGAGAGATAGAGAGAGAGAGGGGGGTGGGGGTGGGGGATGGGGGGCAGACGGGAGAGAGAGAAAAAGACAGAAAGATCTTCTTCTTCTTCTTCTTCTTCTTCTTCTTCTTCTTCTTCTTCTTCTTCTTCTTCTTCTTCTTCTTCTTCTTCTTCTTCTTCTTCTTCTTCTTCTTCTTTCTTGAAATTCTTGAAAATTCTTGAAATTAAAAAAAAATTCTTCTGTTTCAAGTTCTTGAATTTCTTCAACTGTTTTTAATTCTTCACATTTTCCTTATTTGTTTTCAATATCTCCTTTACGTTCTTCTCCAAATACTTTAGTTTTTTTGTTCTTTTTCTTTAAATTCGTTATAGCTAAATTGTTCTTCATCAAATTTTTAAAACTCTTTTTTCAAATTCTTCCTCTTCGTCAAATTCTCCTTCAATTTTTTCCTCAGTTCTTCTTCTTCCTTTCATTTATCCTGTAGCTACTTTCGCAGTATTTTCAATATCTTCTCTAAATTTGTCTCTAAATTCTTCAACTTGTTCTTCTTTTCCTTCAAATTCTGTATAGTTAAATTGTTCTTCTTCAAATTCCTAAAACTCTTTTTCGAATTCTTCTTCCTCGTGAAATTCTCCTTAACATTTTTTCTTCTTCAAGTTCTTCAAATTTTTCTCCATCTTCCTTCTTTCTCTCATTCATGCTATAGCTATTTTCACAGTAGTTGCAATTGGTATAACTGCTCCTGTTTTTTTTTTTTTTTTTTTTTTCTTTCCCCCCCCTTCCCCGCCGTCCTCCCTTTCTTTTTTCTTCCTCCTCCTCCACACGTGCATATTTCATTAAAGTATCAAGTACAAAGCGCATTTTGTACCTTTCAACTTTGTTCAGATTTCATCATTCTTCACAGCCGGCTTTTTCTTTTTTTTTTCTTTTTTCTTTTTACAAATTTCATGCCGTTTCTTCTCCGAAGTTCCATTTTTCTCTTTCGCATTTTTTAAAATTCAGCAAACCTCATGAGCTCAATGCCTATAATTTCTTTTTATTTTTTTATTCCAATGAAAATTTGGAATGTCTCTATATGAGACTCAGAGAAAAATTTTTTTAATTTGTTTCTTGTACGGCTGCAAAATGAAAACGCATGTGTATATAAAGGATATTCACAACGCGAGAGAGAGAGAGAGAGAGAGAGAGAGAGAGAGAGAGAGAGAGAGAGAGAGAGAGAGAGAGAGAGAGAGAGAGACAGAGACAGAGACAGAGACAGAGACAGAGACAGAGAGACAGAGAGACAGAGAGACAGACAGAGACAGAGACACACAGAGAACACAGAGACAGAACAGAGACACAGAGAGAGACAGAGGAGAGACAGAGAGAGACAGAGAGAGACAGAGAGAGACAGAGAGAGACAGAGACAGAGACAGAGAGAGACAGAGACAGAGACAGAGACAGAGAAGACAGAGAAACAGAAAGACAAGAGACAGAGACAGAGACAGCGTGAGACAGCAGCAACAACAACAACAACAAAACAAAACAATTTAAAACAAACAAAACAAAACGAAACAGTACAGAACAAAAAACAAAACAATACATAAAGACAATAAATATTTCTCTTTGGCAAGCATCCAGAGATTTCTGAAGAATTGATGCACGTCTCGGAAGATTACAACACAAAAAACGTACAACATGAAACACATGTAGTATCTTGAACTCTGCCTGCCATCGTGCCATCGTGCCATTCTGCCATCATGCCATCCTGCCATCATACCATCCTGCCATCCTGCCATCATACCATCCTGCCATTATGCCATCCTGCCGTCACGCCATTATGCCATCATACCATCATGCCATCCTGCCATCCTGCCATCACGTCATCCTGCCATCCTGCCATCATTCCATCCTGCCATCCTGCCATCATTCCATCCTGCCATCATTCCATCCTGCCATCCTGCCACCATGCCATCATGCCATTATGCCATCATACCATCATGCCATTATGGCATCCCGCCATCAGCCCACCTGCACCCAATCACTGCCTTCATATTTTCTATATTATTTAAAATTCATTTTGTTCTCTTATATCGTGGATAATGGAATAAGCACTCATGTGCTTTTTTCTTTTTTACATCCAGTCCCCCGTGTGTATCCATTTTTGTGTAAATCGCGTCATCTGTTCCCACCTGCACACGATGGCCTACTCTTACGAAAAGCGGAACAGGATTTAACGCGTGCGCAAGATGTTCTGCGTGCGTTCGCACACGGGAGTGGAGTCAGCGCTGATGTTAACTCCAGAGGAAAAATCCCCTCGACTGGGAATCAAACCCGGGTCGTCAAATTGCGAGCGCAATGTTCTGACCACTAGGCTACCCCGCCCCCTAAGGAGACATGCGAGCTTTCTTGAGAGATAGACAAAAACAAATACAATGTTGGCTTCCAAACGAGCAATTTAATTATGTTACAGTATATTGATAGGTGATAAGCGTGTTGGCTCTAAAATCTACAAAAAAAAGTGACACAGATAGTGGCCATCTGACAGTCTTGGAAGACTATGGAGTTGCGCTCTAGGCTTTAGAGCGCAAAGCCTGGGTAAGTACCATGGAGGGCAAGCTGTTACTCATGCAGGAGACCCCCGACAACCTCTCAACGTCGCTGGAATGGTCCATTGGAAAGGTAATCGCTAATATGCATGGTTCCAGTGCCATTGCATGAGCCACCAGTACATTGCCATAATTATATACAGCTCCGAGCCGCCCGAGAGATTCCAACTCCTCGATTTTTCATCAGGGACTGTGTCTAGATACGACACTTTTGGGGAATGCTGTTTTAAAAAAAAAAATTTTTTGTTGTCCGCTCCTACCGGCACACAATGGCTTACTCTTTCAAAGGGTGGGAAAGGGTTTTTAAAAAGTTTTTGGCAAGATGTTCTGGGGGAAAAAAAACAGAATCTACGCTTTACTTGATGGCAGGCGAATGTCCCAAACTTCCTGTACCTTTCCTTTTTCAATACAAAAACACCCCATAAAATATAATTTGTAAATAGTAGTAGGCCCCATCAGTTCGGAAGATTTATTGGGGGTTTTGCTCTAGTCTTTAGAGCCCCAAAGCCTGGGTAAGTAAGTATAGGGGGGAAGCTTTTTACCCATGCAGCAGACCCCCCCCTCTCCATGCCACGGAAAAGATCCATTGGGAAAGGCAATCGCTAATTGTAATTTCATTTGGGTTTCCCGTACCCCTCGCAAGAGCCCCCAGGAAAAGTTTTCCATATACCCTACAGCCCCGAACCTTTTAGGGGATTCCAAAATACCCGTTTTTCCCCAGGGACTGTGTCTAAATTTTGACACCATGTGGATGCTTTTTTTTATATAATTTTTCGTCAAACCTCTCCTACCGGCACACAATGGCCTTTTTCCTTCCCCAAAA
>CM060338.1:36977413-36979913 GCA_030674155.1 Stramonita haemastoma | reverse complement strand
GGGAGATAGATAGTAAGCCAGCCAGCCAGACAGAAAGTCAAAAAGAAAGAAAGAAGGAAAGAAAATGGAAAAAGACAGAGAAAAAGAAAACACAGAGAGAAGAAAGAAAGAAAGAAAGAAAGAAAAAGAAGAGAGAGAGTAAGAAAAAAAAAGAAAGAAAGGAAAGAAAGAAAAAAGACAGAGTAAGAAAAAAATACAGAAGGAAGAAAAGAAAAAAGAAAGAAAAAAAAACACAAAGAGAAGTAAAAAAGAAGAAAAAAAAAGAAGGAGAGTAAAAAGACAAAAAAAAAACGAAGGAAGAAAACAGGCAGACAGAAACGAAGAAGACAAACAGGCAGGCAGACAGACAGACAGTCAGGCACACACAGAAAGACAAAAAGGAAAGCATAAAAAAAATACCCGATAGAAATTAAGAAATAACGAATCAGAAGTAAGTAAGAAAAGGAGATAATAAAAAGCCATGACCCTAGCTTATAACTTATATACTTCGATAATCGTTCACAAAACATCTCCTCCAGACCTAAGATGCAGATCAAAAACCTCTGTAAAGATAAGATGCTGAAAAAAACCTAATAAAATGAGTGTCATGTCTATCCCAATTAAACCTACTTTGAACCCTTCACAACCTTGAAAACCTTGTCAATGATGCGAAACTTTCTTATGAGAGCGCCATTTTGTAAAAAAAGAAACAACAACCAACAACACAAAAAACAACAAAGCAAACAAAAATTTTCGAGAGTTAATAATTCACGTTGAATTTGCTTTTATTCTTTAATATTATCAAAAACTAAGTCACGGTAGCCTTGTCTCCAAATACGCGCATATCCTTAGAATGAGAAAAAGAAATGAACAACAAGAAGTGAATGAACACATAAACAAACTTATAAACTATGGAAATGAATAAAAATAGATTAACATTTAATAGATAGACAGACAAATAAACTAAATAGTTAATTATCAAACATACCTACATTTCCGAAGTCGGAATCCAGCTACCATCAGGTTTACAAATAGTAACATACGCAAAGTCTTACCATTTATGAACCTTATATCTCTAGCTGAGGAACGAAAAAAAAAAATGCATCAAACGGCACCACACATACACACACACACACACACTCACACAAAGACACTAACACACACACACACACACACACACACACACACACCACAACACACACACACACACACACACACACACACTAATAATACACACACACGCTCGCGCGCGGCGCGCGCGCGCGCGGGCATGCGCAATGTATTTGATGTATAGCATACAAAGCAAAATAAATCATGAACGAAAATACAGAGATGCGGATAAGAGGAGAGGAGAGAGAGAGAGAGAGAGAGAGAGAGAGGAGAGAGAGAGGAGAGAGAGGAGAGAGAGGAGAGAGAGAGAGGAGAGGAGAGAGAGAGATGAGAGAGAGAGAGAGAGAGAGAGAGAGAGAAGAGAAGAGACAGACAGACAGACAGACAGACAGACAGACAGACAGACAGACAGACAGAGACAGACAGACACAACAGACACAACAGACAGACACCACAAAACAGACAACAACAGACACACAGACAGCACAGACACACAGACACAGACAGCAGACAGACACGCAGACACACAGACAGACACAAGACAGACACACACAGACACACAGACAACAACCAACAGACAAACAGACCCACAGACAAACGACCACAGACCAGACACACAGACAGACAGACACCAGCATCGTTGGGCTACGGTACCAACCACTACACACCTCGCATGATGTTCCATCCAGTCTCTGATAGTAACTATACAATCATAATGGGACTGCTGGCAAAGTGTGCAGGCAAGGATTTGCATGGTTAGTACCGTGTTAAGGTCCTTGAGAGCCCTGGTCTGCTTTGTTTCAACTGTGTCAAAGGCAGATAGGATGGTGTTGTAAATAATCCTATATATACACTACCCCCGGGTGTACGTATAGTACCCCCTTCCACCAAAACCTCTCTCTCTGTCTGGCAACGTTGTGGTTACTGACAATACTAACATATTAGTGTTCTTTTTTTGAAACGCTTAAATAACAACTATTGTTGTTATTGTTGTTGTTGTTGTTGTTGCTGTTGTTGGTGGTGGTGGTAGTGGTGGTGGTGGTGGTGGTGGTGTGGTGGTGGTTGTGGTGGTGGTATCATGCGTTCGCCAGCTTAACGGGGACGGGAGAGCCTAGTGGTCAGAACATTGTGCTCGCAATTTGATGACCCGAGTTCGATTCCCGCTCGAGGGAATTTTTCTCCTGGAGTTTACATCAGTGCTGACTCCACTCTCCCCTAAAAGTCCTTCGGATGAGACTGTAAACCGAGGCCTCGTATGCGAACGCACGCAAAACATCTTGCGCACACCTTATATCCTCTTCCGCTTTTCGTAAGAGTAGGCCATTGTGTGCCGGTGGGAACAGATGACATTTACAAAACTGCAAACACACGGGAACTGGGTGTAAAAAGCACATAAGTGATTATTCTATTA
>CM060338.1:36969913-36972413 GCA_030674155.1 Stramonita haemastoma | reverse complement strand
TCCCGTCCCTCTGGTGTATATGCCTCCACATATTTACCCTACACACACCCTACTATCCGGAGATGGGTACGGTGCGCGCTGCCATGTTTCCTTTTTCTGGGAGACACTGCCAGACAAAAAGTCAGTTCAGGGCTCGATAGATTTCTCAAAGAGTTCAGGGAAAAGACAGGGTACGTCAAGTTCGCACTCACCTCCCATCTTTAGCCCAAACATTGGATGTGAAAGACATAAACTGTATTTGAATTTGTATTTTGTCCCACTTTATGTCACAGCAGATTTCTCTGCGATGAAATTCGGGCTGCTCTCCCCGGGGAGAGCGCGTCGCCACAAGTGCAGCGCCCTACCCATTTTTTTTTTCTTTTTCCTGCATGCAAGTGTATTAGTTTCCCTATCAGAGTGGGTTTTTTTTCTACAGAATTTTGCCAGGGTCAACCCCCTTGTTGCCGCGGGTTCTTTTCGTGCGCTAATAGCGATGTGTAACACACAGGACCTCGGTTTATCGTCTCATCCCGAAAGACTAGCGCCCAGACCACCACTCAGGGTCTAATGCATGGGGGAAAAGTTTTGGGCCCAAACGGGGTACAGAACTACCGCACACTCCGACCTGGACTTTTTGCTTTCTAGGCAAGGCGCGTTACCACCTAGACCACCGATCCACCATCCACTGTTGCAACAAGATGCAGGAACAAAACGTGTGGATTAGTTCTATCTTATTTCTTTATCAAAGGTTTGCTTTCCGCTCTTGATTTGCTTTTTATTTTAATCAGATGCAGGGTTTTTGTTTTAGCCATTTTACGTTTCAGAATCACTCCATGATGGGTAGGGAATTGTCTTAGAGCACTGTGATTGGTAACACAATCTTTTGAAGTTTAAACTTTCTTTTTTGTTTCGTTCGTAGGCAAACTTAACTTTTTGTATGTGTTGCTGTTTTTTGCTGTGTGTTTCTTTTATACTTTCTTCCTTGCCAACATCACTTTTGGCTAAAGATGGGAGATGGAGTGTGAACTGGATAGCCCAGTGGTCAGAACATTACGTTCGCAATTTGACGACCTGGGTTCGATTCCCGATCAAAGGGAATTTTCCTCTGGAGTTAACATCAGTGCTGACTCCACTTTCCCCAAAAGTCCTTGCAAACGCACGCAGAACATCTTGCGCACACGTTAAATCCTGTTCCGCTTTTCGTAAGAGTAGGCCATCATGTACCGGTGGAAACAGATGACAAAATTTACACAACTGCATACACACAGGGGCTGGAGGTAAAAAAGCACACGCGTGCTGATTCCATTATCCTCGATATAAAAGAAAAGAACGAATAAAAAAAAGAAGGAATGACCATCACTGAAACAAGATGTCTGGGAGGGAAAGAGGATAGATTAGGAGTCAGCAGAGTGGCAGAAGATAGTGATCCTTGGTGACATAGCGTGTGACGACAGCAGAGACGGATAATGCTGGGTTAGGTTTAGCTGAGTTAAGTTAAGTTGAGTTAAAGTGAGTTGATTTCTTCCTTTACAGCAATAATACAAACACACCATGCGCACGGAGACACACACACATCACATACACACGTACACACACAAACAAACACACACACTTACCACACACACACACATACACACACACACACACACACACTTACACCCAAACACAAACACACACGCACAAACACCACCACCACCACCACCACCACCACCACCACCACCACCACCACCACCACCACCACCACCACCACCACCACCACCACCACCACCACCACCACCATCCCTTCTGAGGCTAAGAGGAAGACAAGATGATTATGCCAGTAAGTGCTCCTTTCACCACCACGCATCTAGGAAAGCAAAACAAAAAAAAGCCCCCCAAAAACCCAAAGAAGAAGAAGAAGAAAAAAGAAAATAGCACACCGAAAGCCCCAAAAGAAAAACAAATAGAAAGATGAAGCCTGTAAACCCTAATAGCATTCCGCTGTTTTGGTCTCCAGGAACAAATCTGGCCTTTGATATTCACAACTCTCTCATCATCAGTGCCATACTCTTTCATTAGGATTGTGACTGTGTTTTGGGCTTGACTTTTTGTGTGTTTTTTTTAAATGTATTTTGTTGTCTTGTTTAGGGGGGGGGGGGGGGGGGGGGCTGGGGTGGGAGGTGGGGGATGTATAATATTTTCTAATTCAACATAGCACATCTCTCGCCTACCTTTTTAGTGTTGTTTATTTGTATTTATGAAGATATTTTTAAAAAAAACAAATCGTCAAAGCGTGAAAGCATGAGGATGTATTAAAAAAAAAAAGTAACCCTACCCCCAACAAAACCCCAAACAAAAAGAAAACATATAAATAACAACTAAAGAACAATCGGACTAACAGAAACACTAAAAACAACACAAGAACAGCATGTAACAAGAAAGAAAAAAATATCAACAAGAAACTACAAACAGACTAACAGTTAATACTTATATCAACAACGATAGATAACAACTATAATAACAGCAGTAACCTTACAGCAAC
>CM060338.1:36949835-36964835 GCA_030674155.1 Stramonita haemastoma | reverse complement strand
CTGTGACTCTGTCTGTGGGTCTCTGTGTCTGTCTGTCTCTCTCCCTCTTCGTGTCCTCTCTATGTCTGTCTTTCTGTCTACCTGTTATTCTGTTGTGTGTGTGTGTGTGTGTGTGTGTGTGTGTGTTGTGTGTGGTGTGTGGTGTGTGTGTGTGTGTGTGAGAGTGTGTTGTTGTGTGTGTGTGTGTGTTTGTGTGTGTTGTGTGTGTGTGTGTGTGTGTGAGTGTGTGTGTGTGTGTGTGTGTGTGTGTGTATGTGTTTTCTCCTGCTGAATTTGTTTTTTTAGCCTCCACGCCCCAAAAGGGGTGAAAGGAATTAAATCTTCAATCTTTAAGCTTGAATCTGTCTGCTTGTCTGTCTGTCTGTCTCTCCATTTCAATTCTTCTGTCTATTTCTCTCTCTATTTCTCTATTTCTCCCTCTCAGTTTAGTTCTTTCGCTTTCCCTCCCCCTCCATCTCTCTCTCTCTCTCTCTCTCTCTCTCTCTCTCTCTCTCTCTTCTCTTCTCTCTCTCTCTCTCTCTCTCTCTCTCTCTCTCTCTCTCTCTCTCTCTCTCTCTCTCTCTCTCTCTCTCTCTCTGATGTCATATAGTTTCTTTTTTCACTGTAGATTTGTTTACCTCGTGTCCTCATCATTATTCCGTAATTAGATCAGCAACCCCTTTCATGTATGGATCGCAGGTCATTTTAAGAAGTAAACGTTCTCAACGTTCAGAGTTCTCTCCCTCTGTCTCTCTGTCGCTGTTCTGTTTCTCTTCTCTCCCTCCACCTCCCTCCACCTCCTCCACCTCTCTCTCTCTCTCTCTCTCTCTCTTCTCTCTCTTCTCTCTTCTTCTCTCTCTCTCTCTCTTCTCTCTCTCTCTCTCTCTCTCTCTCTCTCTCTCTCTTCTCTCTCTCTCCTCCCTCTCTCTCTCTCTCTCTGTGTGCGTGTGTGTGTGTGTTGTGTGTGTGTGTGTGTGTGTGTGTGTTGTGTGTGTGTGTGTGTGTGTGTGTGTTGTGTGTGTGGTTTTTCCTTTCATTTCCTTTTTTCGATTTTGTTGTGTTTTTGTTTTGTTTTTTCTTGTTTTTTTGTTTTTTTGTGAGGCATGGTGTAAAGAAGCTTTGTGCTTATCCATTTACTCTCAATAAACATTTCGAGTCGAGTTCGAGTTCAGTTCTCTCTCTGTTATACATATATATATATATATATATATATATATATTTATTATTTTTATATATATATTTATATATTTATATATTTATATATCTGTCTCTGTCTGTCTGTCTCCATTTCTCTCTCTGTCTCTGTGTTTCTGTCTCTGTCTTTATGTCTATCTGTCTCTCTCTCTATATATATCCCTTCTCTCTCTCTGTCTCTCTCTCTCTGTCTCTCTCTGTGTGTTTCTCTCTCTCTGCGTCTCTCTCTCTGTGTCTCTCTGTGTCTCTCTGTGTCTCTCTGTGTCTCTCTGTGTCTGTGTCTGTGTCTCTCTCTGTCTCTCTGTCTCTGTCTCTCTCTCTCTCTTTCCCTATTTCATCCCAATCAATCTGGATATCGAAAAATTTTCTCGTGTTACACTGCACTAACCAGCTTAGTTTACAAATGGCTAGCCAGGATGAATAACAATTTAATTACTGGTGTACTCTTTGTTGGTTTTTCAAAAGCTTTGAATTTGATTGATCACAAACTTCTGTGAAAACTGAAACTGTATGGTCTTTCAGACGATACATAAAAACTAATGTCATAATTTTTAGATAAACGTAAACAGCTTGTGCTGATTGATGATTCTAAATCTTCTTTTTTGCCCATTTTTTTGGTGTTCCTCAGGGCTCCATCCTGGGACCCATACTCTTCTCAATATATATTAATGATTTACCACTCTGTTTAAAAGCTTATTGTGGAATGTTTACAGATGACACAACATTACTATACAAACCACACTAACTCAGATGACGTAATTTTAAACTTACAGAATGATATAGAACACTTTATGAAATGGTCTGATACAAATTATATGAGCATCCACCCTCATAAGAGTAAACATATAGTCATAACTACCAGACAAAACGGCAGAACTTTTCTAAAATTCTGTAGTTCATTGAACATCAGTGGTAATATAGTTCAAGAAGTTGATTTTCATAAAGTTCTAGGATTAGTAATTGACAATAATCTGTCAGGGTCTGAACCTGTCAGAATGGTGTGTAAAATCATATCAAAAAAGATTTAACAGCTGATGAAGATAAAACATTTCCATAATTCATAGTATCGTAAACTGTTTCATCATGTTTCTATTGAGTCACACATAGATTATGTATCAACAGTTTTTATTTCAGGTATCCATGTCTGTTTAAACTCGGATTGTTAATATCAGCAACAAATGAAACTACTGTCAAGAGATTAAGCATTTATTTGTATAAAACGTTTAAAAGGCAAAGTGAGTGTGTAACAAATGGATGATGTGGATGTGTCTTGTCAATAGTGTTCTTTACAAACCCCTTCTAAGGGGCCATGGCCTTTACGAATAATATTCGTATCTCCCCCCCCTCTCTCTCTCTCTCTCCCCCCCCCTCCTCTCCCCCTCCCTTCTCTCTCTCATGGGCCAAACCTAATCACATAGCCCTAAATAATAATAAAAGAAATATATATAATTACTCCTTCCCCGAAACGACAAAGTTAATTTAATCTATGTTCTGCCGCCAGTTTATATCGGTGATGATATACATTGAAGAAGTAGTCGCTCATAGGCTTTACGTAGTTACAAAAGATGATAATATTTCCTGTTTACCCCATAATGACTTTGTATACAAACTAGTCTCTCAAAAGATTTTTTGAACTCTCTAAACTCAAACACTTTCTAGACCTAGATTCTCTCAAACAATTTTTTTAGTCCGTTTTTACTCAATCAATTTTTCAGTACACCATAACATTATAGCTATGTTGGGTACAATGTTAATAGCTTTAAACCTATTTAAAGAGTCTATAAGCGATCTCTCAAAGTGGAACTCGCAAAATCTTCTTTCTGCTTTGTTACCCCTGACTATAATTAAATTGGACATTCTGCCTGTAACTTATTATCTGAAATAAATATAATGAGATAAACATAATGTATCGTATAATAAACGGTCTGGCTTCATCTACGCTGTCTTCTAGGTTTCCAATGAATGAGTAATGGTACATTACTAACAAAGTAATACCGAAACCAAGATTGGATTTTTTGCACTAGTGTCTTTTTATATCGACTTATAAGAAAGGTCTAATCATGGTAATTTCTATGGTTATTTCTTCCATCGTTGAATCTAGTTTGTCAAAAAGGTAAAGGTAAAGGTGTCCCATAACCTAGGCGGTCGTAGGGGAGCGAGGCATCAGAGACCTCAACTCCTCTAGGGGCCAGCATGTTGAGGGCGGCGCCCATCTCCTCTCCTTCGCTGCTTTACCTTCCCTGACCCTAAAGAGGGCAGGTACCCATTTGCAGCTGGATGAACTGGGAGGGACTGTACTGAAGCCAAGGCGCGCAAACGGTCACCCATCCAACTGGTAACCATGCTTAACGCTGCTTAACTTGACTGGGGGAAAGCCGGAGCTCTGACCACATAGCTGTCTCGCCCCCATAGTTTCTGATAATGGACTGAAATTAATAAATAGTGCTGAGACCCAGGTACTGGCACACACTCGCCACACATAGAGAAAGCTGCCGTTCTCTTCAGTGCAGAGTCCCCACGACTCCACTTGCGTACGAGTGTAGTGTAGTGTAGTGTAGTGTAGTGTAGTGTAGTGTAGTGTAGTGTAGTGTAGTGTAGTGTAGTGTTAGTGTAGTGTAGTGTAGTGTAGTGTGGCGTGGTGTGGTGTGGTGTAGTGTAGTGTAGTGTAGCGTAGCGTAGTGTAGAGTGGTGTAGAGTACTGTAGCTTTGTGTAGTGCAGTGTAGTGCAGTGCAGAGCAGTGTAGTGTAGTGTAGGGCAATGTAGCATAGCATAGTGTAGCTTAGTATATGTAGTGTAGTGTAGTGTAGTGCAGCGTAGCGTACCGTACCGTAGCGTAGCGTAGTAAGCTATATACAGAGTCAAGTATTGTAATTGCGTATATTTTAATGTGTAGACTTTTTATACGATGTTTATTGATACAGTGTTTAGAAAAAAGAATGAGTAGGCTCATAAAATGTTGGTAGCTAAGAAGAAGAAGAGTAGATAATATACCATACCATAAAACATTGTAGCTCAAGAGCCATGCTGGCTTTGTGTTCCACACTATTTATTCTATCCATATCCCTAATGGTCAGAACATTGTGCTCGCAATTTGACGACCTGGGTTCGATTCCCGGTCGAGGGGATTTTTCCTCTGGAGTTAACATCAGCGCTGACTCCACTCTCCCCAAAAGTCCGTCCGATGAGACTTAAACCGAGGCCCCGTTTACGCACGCACGCAGAACATCTTGCGCACACGTTAAATCCTGTTCCGCTTTTCGTAAGAGTAGGCCATCGTGTGCCGGTGGGAACAGATGACACGATTTACAAAAACTGCATACACACGGGGACTGGATGTAAAAAAAGCACACGAGTGCTTATCCATTATCCTCGATATAAAAGAACAAAACAAACAAACATAATATATATATATATATATATATATATATATATATATATATATATATATATATATATATATATATATATATATATAATATATATATATATATATATATATATCCCGAGTATTCAGACAGACAACGCTGGTTTATTAATGAAGGTATAACGCCAGTCGATAAGATAATTATATTGCCTCTTCTTTTTGTTGTTGTTGTTGTTGCTGCTGTTTTCTAGAAGTCCTCAGTCCTTAGTGAACCTCCATTAGGTAGACGTGAGACAGCTGCTGGGCCTTGAAGGTAGTGGTAGTGTTACTCCCCCTCCCCTCCCCTCCCCCTCGCCGTCTCTGTGCTTCCGCCTCCTTCCCCCCTCTCCAGTCCCTCCCCTCCCCCCCTCCCCACCCCTCGCCCCCTCCCACGCTCTCTTTAGTATTTATTGTGCTTTTAGTACGAAGTGGGGGAGGGAGGTAAACTAGTAAAAGGAGGGTTGGAAATGATTAGAGAAATATTGTGGGAACATTTTTTAATAATAATGTTGTGAACTCATCGCTGGTGGCTTATAGTTGTTTATTTTTTAGGTGTTTTTAAAAAAAATCTTTAGAAGTATCAGTTGGTTTAACATTTTTGTATTGCAGTATATTTGTAGCACACCACTAACGTGTTTTTTTCCAGATATTGGTTTATGTGGTGGAATCTTATAATATTGTATTTTTGTGTTAATGTTGTTGTTGTGGCTGTTGTGTAAGAATCACTACTTTTTATGCAAAAAAAATCAATACTAGCTTTAATGAATAAGTGTTTTAATTTATTGATTTTTTTGGTATTACATGCCAGACAAAAAGCAAATGAAACTATGGCACGATATTCGTGGCAAGCTGTAGCAAGCTGTGGCAATCCAAAACTTTGATTTTAGCTGTTTACTTCTTCTCCCACCTCCTTTTCATCCTAGGCATGCACCTCTTTACAGTCTCCCTCCCCCTCCCCCTGTCCCCCCAAGCCCCCCCACCACCTTTACAAATCAATGATCGATTTCCGCTCCTTCAACTGTCTTTCAACTTCCATGTTTTGTTTGTGTATCGCAAACATTTCTTTTTGTAAAACTAGCTGAAGAAACATCTGGTGAATATCAGTTATCCAGCTGGGTTTACGAGCCATATGCTTTTTGAAATGAGTGAATCAGCATCGTTAGCTGTTGCCATGTTACACTGTTACCATGTTATATTATGTTATATATATATATATATATATATATATATATATATATATATATATATATATATATTATATATATATATATATATATATATATATATTCACAACCGCCAAGGATTAAATTCTGACATGAAGAGTGAGAGCAAGCCAGTTTGCATGTAGTACTTACTATCACAGTGAACAATATTAGCGTGGGAAACAATGAATCTGTGCACCATGGTAGTTATAGTGAACAATGAAGTTATGCAAGACTCCTGGAAATGGGCGATTTTGATACTTTAAATCCTCCATATCCCCCTCCTCCCCAGCCCCCCTACTTACCCTCCACCTACCTGTCCCCTTCTCCTCCATTACCTATCCCCACCCTCTCCTTCCCTCCTCCCCCTACCTATCCCCCTCCTCCCCTACCTATCCCCTCCTCCCCTACCAATCCCCCTCTTTTCCCTACCAATCCCCCTTCTTTCCCTACCAATCCCCCTCTTTTCCCTACCAATCCCCTCCTTTCCTACCAATCCCCTCCTCCCCTACCAATCCCCCTCTTTTCCCTACAATCCCCTCCTTTCCCTACCAATCCCCTCCTTTCCCTACCAATCCCCCTTTTTCCCTACCAATCCCCCCTACCTATCCCCCTCTTTTCCCTACCAATCCCCCTCCTTTCCCTACCAATCCCCTCCTTTCCCTACAATCCCCCTCTTTTCCCTACCTATCCCCCTCCTCCCCTACCAATCCCCTCCTTTCCCTACCAATCCCCCTCTTTTCCTACCTATCCCCCTTTTCCTACCTATCCCCCTCTCCCTATCTATCCCCTTCCTATCCCCCTCCTGCCTCCCTACCCCCTCCCCACCTATCCCCCACCCCATCTCCTCCCTTTCTACATACCCTCTCTTCTCCAACAAAGAAAATAAAAAACAAGCACAAACATGGGAAGATAGAGGACACATCTCCTCCTAAGCAAGGAGGATTAGAAGTTTGGGGGCGACCCGTAGAGATCTGCCATTCCTAATTCAAAGCTTAAGTTGTTGTCTTCATAGTTTTGCAACATATTATTACATGAACAGTTCCACACTTTAAAGGTTCTTTTCCCATGTCTGCTCAGAAATTGAAAAAAAAACTTAATCTGAAAATTTCTTTTCACCATGTTTGTTTCAAACAGGTAAACAGCACAGTCTACAATTTTGTTTTTAAAAAAATTGCTGCATCATTTACATTAGATACAGATTTTCCTTGGACATTTGAGTAAATTCAAACGATAAAAAGGAACATAACTGTGATGACAGCCTTGAAGAGGGGTAATATTGCCTTAAAATAAATTAACGTTTTATAATGCATAGATTATAGAATGTGTCAGAAATTCTAAATACATGCAGCATAAACTAACACAGGTAAAACAACTTACAGTTTGAAGACAGTTGCCATTGGCAAATTTGTTATCTGAGGGCAATGCAGGGACAGATAAGAAATGAAACAGGAGGGGAAATTTTATGTTTGAAATAAGTATATCTTGAGACTGGATTGAAAACTGTCATAAGTAGGCTTTTAGTGAAGTGAGAGAGGGGGGTAGTTCCAGACCTATGGACCAGAAATAGAGAAAGAGAAATAAACAGACATGCACACACACACGCACGCACGCACGCACGCACGCACGCACGCACGCACAGCACACACACACACACACACACACACACACACACACACACACACACACACACACGATTCAAGATTTAATTCCTTTCCCCCCTTTTGGGACATGGAAGATAACAAACAAATTCAACAACGCTAATACTAGTATTATCAATACTAACAGAAACTCAAAAGCAACAATTCATTGCAAAATGATAATCAACCATTATTAAAGACTCCAGACATTTTGAAGTATATCAATTTCTGTAAAAGACACACTCTACACTGGTGAAAGATAAGAAGATGAAATCTCAAGAAAAACCGTCAAATGTTATGAGCTTTGAGGGAGACAGGAGAACTTTTCAAGATTTACATTTTCACAGACTGCAGAAATCATAACTGGATATGCCTTGAAGAAAATGCTGAGGAATAAAATCTTGTCATAAATGTTTAAAAGAGGAAACATTGCATGATAAGAATAAATATCTCCCCTACAACAGACATTGCATTTTAAACATACTCTTTCTTCCCATGGTATGTTATGGAAACATCCAATCGCAATAGAGAGTTTTTTGAAAACTGCAACTAAATTTCATAAGAGTGTAAGCATATACATCTGGTAGACAAGTTATTTATTTTTCCTGACTCAAATTGGTTTTATAGTTTTTGTACTAGAGACATCTACTATTATCCCACAGCTCAGCTCTCCATTCATTAACAAACTTTTCTATTAAGAAGGTTTTGCTAATTACATGAACTGATAGAATTGATAGGTGAACAAAACTTTATCTCCCAAAAGTCAAATCTGCTTTGCACTAAAAGGTTTTGTATCTTATTTAGCCATGCTGATTGAATAAGATTTTCATATAAATTGTTCATACTCTGGTAAACATTTGAGGATAGCTTTCCAGGATGGAAGTCAAGCAGCTACATCCAGAAACAAACCATTGGAGCAGAAATAGACAAGGAGTATCTGCCCCCTTCTCCATATACAAATGAATTTGACATCATACGCTTTAAACGAAAAATATATTTTTTAAAATTTGACTGGAACTTTTTAATTATTACTATGTTTTCATAACCCCAAAATTCACACTCATATAGCAAAACAAGTCAAACAATTTTATCAACAAATCAAGTGTCACATGTATTTTTGCCATGCAGTCCTTTTCAGACTAAACATGACTTTAGTAGCTTGATTAAGCATTTTCCTTACGTTTTGCAAAACTGCCACTCCTACTGAAAATAATTACTAATTATTTAAAATAGTTACAACTTACAAAGTTTTTAAAATTCATATAAACATGTTACAAGATCTTTTGTGCCAAAATATCATGATTCCACACACACACCACACACACACACACACACACACACACACACACACACACACACACACACACACCACACCACAAACACACACACACACACAAAACACACACACACACACACCACACACACACACACACACACACACACACACACACATGTCAATATTACTTCCCCTTCGCATACTACCTTAAACAATTCAATCCCTTTTAATTGTTTAAAGTTGCTTAGTAGTCCAGCTAAAAATTGCCATATCATGGAAAAGAAGCATCAACTTTTATATGAATTTATAGGAATTGCTGTTTACCTGTCTTGAAACAAGTACAAGATGAAGTAAATGATTGTAAATATATATATATTTTTTCATTTTCAAACTAATATAGGAAAACACCTTCAAAGTTTGGAATTGTTTGTTAGATAACATGCCATAAAAATTAGGTAGCAGTAACTTCAGCTGAGTTAGGAATGGCAGATCTCGACAGGGATCTCCCCCTAACTTCTAATCCTCCGAGCTTTGGAGATGTGTTGTCTATTTTCCTGTGTTTGTGCCTGGATGAGAGGGAGGCGGAGGGGGGTAGAACAGGAGGGGGATAGGAAGGGGGTTAGAACGAGGGGGGTAGGAGGAGGGGGAAGAGAGGGGGTAGGAAGGAGGGGGATAGGTAGACAGGAGGGGAAGGTAGGAGGGAGGGGGGGGGAGGGGGAAGTACAGGGGAGGGGGAGGAGACAGGACGTGAAGGAGGGGGCACTAGATGAAAAAAAGCACATGAGTGCTTATCGCATTATCCTCGATATAAGAAAATAAAGTATAAAAAAAATTTGAAAAGAAAATTAAAATATTTTTTAAAAAAATAAAGAAACAAAATGAATAAAAAACAGATAAACAAATAAAAATTAAAATAGGAAGGAAAAAAGAGCAGGGTTTTTGCAGTTCCCTGATCACCCATGATACAATTGATGCAGACCAGAGCTACGTGTGTTTTTCCTTGGCTAGAGCTCCCAAGCTTAACAATAGTTAAATTTTGTAGAGGTGATTGTTTGCCCATCATAAAGGTAGCCGTATTTCCAGTTTCAAGGATGATGTCTATAAACGCCTTCACTATGCATGCACTTCTTAAAGAAAAATAATGGCATGCGTTCCAAACAGCACACATCGGCTTACACTCCTGAAAGGATGAACAGGCTTAAATGTGTGCGTAATATGTTTTACATGCATGCGTACAGAAAAAAAATCATTTTATATATAATCTCATACAAAAGACTTTTGGTGAGGACAGTGGAGTTAGTACTGATGTTAACTTTAGAGGAAAAGTCCCCATCGAACAGCCGTGTTGGCGGAATTCCGAACCCGCGCCATACAGATCGCGATCTCATTGCTGTAACCACGAGGCTATCTGGTCCCCTTAGACCAGTATAGTATGTTATATGGTATTATGAAGAAGCTTACATCGCCTTCGGGGAATACATGTCAGGTCTCTTCATCCTGGTATCCTCAGGCCTCAGTGAAGCTGCCTCAGATAGAGCGGACTCGCTGTCAGAAGCCTTGTACTCTCTCTGAATGGCACCTCTGCTTTGTCAGAAGCCATTTTGTTACTTTCTCTCTCTCTGAATGGTCATCTCTGCTTTGTCAGAAGCCATTTTGTTACTTTCTCTCTCTCTGAATGGTCATCTCTGCTTTGTCAGAAGCCATTTTGTTACTTTCTCTCTCTCTGAATGGTCATCTCTGCTTTGTCAGCAATGCCCCCATTATTGTTACATTTGCTTCTCTCTCTCTGAATGGTCATCTCTGCTTTGGGCTCCCCTAAGCATTTTAAGCCATTTTGTTACTTTCTCTCTCTCATGGCAAATGGTCTCGATCATCTCTGCTTTGTCAGAAGCCATTTTGTTACTTTCTCTCGAATGGTCATCTCTGCTTTGTCGAAAGCCATTTTGTTACTTTCTCTCTGAAAAGTCACGTCTTGTTTGTCAAAAGTCATGTTGTTACTGACTGGACAGTCACATTTGCTTTGTCATAGCTATTTTGTTGCTTACTGTTTCAAAGGTTACATTTGCTTTGTCAAATGACATTTTGTTACTGATTCCCTAAACAATCACCTCTCTGCTTTGTCAAAGCAGTTTTGTTACATTATGAAAAGTCACCTGTGCTTTGCCAAAATTAAGTTTTTTATCTATTCTCTTTTCTTTGACTGTTCTATGTTCTCTCCACCCCAGTGACTGAAAGAAAAAGGAAAGGAGAAAGACGGTTAGGAAGGAATAAAGGTCAGGGTACTGTCGTACACAATATACATTCTTTAAGAGATAATACATTCTTGCAAATCTCTCTATACATGCATATTATGCATGTGTAGAGATGTTTGCAAGACATACAAGTTCCAAATGATAACAGACGTATAGAAACGTCCCTAAAGACATGTATAAAAACAGTAGTTCTCAATCTCATTTTTGTGTTGCACATCAGCAATGTAAATGATCAATATTAAGGAACAAGGTGAAAAAGCAGTACACATCAACAACAACAACAACAACGATAGAAAAGAACATTTGAGCTGACGAGCTGTTGCCACGTTCAATTTCTGTTGTTGTACTTTCAGCCATGTATTCCCTCTCCAGTTTTGTTTCCCCACGATCATTGATTTCGTGGCCTTGAAGTGGTCGTCGACTTTTCGTTTCTGTTTTTGTTTGTTGTTTGTTTTATTTTCGTTGAAAGCAAATCTTTTTTTTGCTGCTTCATCTGTGACGTTCCCGTCCTGCTGTTCCCACGCCGCTCATTTCAATCTCCCCGCCACAGCCATACCCTGATTCGTTATGCTTCATTTGCACGTTCGAATGTCCACAGGGAGCCCATTGATATTGGGTCGACGTGGTGCCACCAGCCAGAGGGGCTCTGCACTTCTGCTGAGTCGCTTTGGTGGTGTTCAGTGGTGCCTGTTGTAATCTACCATACGCAGGGTACCACCTACTAAGCCCCCTACTAACGACAGTATTAGCTCAGTCGCGGAGCCAGACTGAGTGAGTCACCCACCCGAGGTGGCGATCACCACAACGTCTCTCCATCGACCGTCCCCTGGCGAACCCCCAACCTCAGAGGCTTTGACACAAACTCACCACAGGCACAGAAGTGTATTGGGAAACCGAATCTGAGGTCACCATGAGACCAGAGCAACTGGGCCCACTGAATCACAGGCCTTTCTGTGGCATGATAATACATGATAATAAGGATGATGCAATGATGCTGCTGTGGAAGTAGTGCATCTGCTTTGAGACTACTTGACAAGGTTGTACGCTACCCTTCCTATCATAATATACCCCGGTGTCAGTAAAGCCGAGAGATACAGAAACCTGCAGTGTTGGTCAGGTAATTTGAACAACACTCTCAAACTCGCATCCGTAAAGTGGATAAAGCTCGCCTGTGTGGTCCCAGTCTCCCCACAGAGCCCACAGCACACTCACACTGGGTAGGAGCCGGCCGGAGTTGGAAAAAAAAAACAAAAACCTATGACTCTTATGGGAATCGAACCTGCGACACTCCAGTTTGAAACCCAATGTGCTAACCACTTCACCATGCCCGGCTAGTATTGATAGCAAAATATTGTTTTAAAACAAATCCTAGCAGAAATAAAATCTGAAGGGGATTACTTGTCCAGCTGTGTTTAGGAGCCATCTGTTTCTGAGATTATTGAACCCACGGTGTTTGCTAACTCTGCTGTAAACAACGAAATTTATGTCTCTGTTGCCCTCTTTCTCTATCCTGCACACCCCCTCTCTGTCTGTCTGTCTGGCTGGCTGTCTGGCTGGCTGGCTGTGTGTTTGTCTGTCTGTCTGTCTGCCTTGTCCGTCTGCCTGTGGGTGTGTCTGTGTGTCTGTGTGAGTGTCTGTCTATCTGTCTGTCTGTCTGTCTGTCTGTCTGTCTGTCTGACTGTCTGTCTGTCTGACTGTCTGTTGTCTCTGTCTGTCTGTATGTCTCTGTCTGTCTGTTCCTGCCTCTTGATTTTTCTCCCTCTGTGTGTGAGTAAGTAAGTAGGTGAGTGAGTGAGTGAGTAAGTAAGTTAGTAAGTGGGCACATAAGTCAGTGAGTAAGTAAGTCTGTGTGTCTGTGTGTCGTGTGCTGTTGTCTGTGTTGTCTGTTGTTGTCTGTCTGTCTGTATGTCTGTATTGTCTGTATTATGTTGTATGTTATGTATGTATGTATGTATGTATGTATGTATGTGTAGGTGTATGTGTTATTAATGTATGTAAGGATTTTATGTATGTAAAATGTATCGTAATGAATTAATTGTAATGTAAAATTAATAACTATGCTATATATAGTATATCAACTATGTATGTGTGTGTGTGTGTGTGTGTGTGTGTGTGTGCGTGCGTGCGTGCGTGCGTGCGTGCTGTGCTTGTTTTACGTTGATGTGATGTGTATTGTTGCATGCATGCATGCATGATGATGAATGTATGTATGTATGTATGTATGTATGTATGTATATGTATGTATGTGTATGTATGTATGTATGTATGTATGTATGTATGTAGTGTATGTATGTATGTATAGTATTGTTATGTATGTATGTATGTGTGTATGTTGTGTATTTCTGTGTTGTATGCATACACGTTTACATCTATGCATCTATGTTTTTGTATATGCATGTGTGTGTTGGGAGGTAGTAAGTTCAGGGGTAAAGGGATATTAGATATCGAGCACTGAACAACTCAAAGGAATGATGTGATGCCAGGCAGGGGTTTTTATGGTAACACCATTTTTTTACAACCAAAAATATACACCTGGAACAAAATACAAAATTCATGTAACTAGTCTATCCATAACTAGCCAGGTACATAATTCATGAATGACACACACAGCAATAACTGATTTTTTTGTGGTCTAGCCAAATGTAGCAGAAATCAAAGTCCCTTTATCACTCATATACCATATTCCTGATAGGGAACCAACAGAGAGTATGCAGTCGTAAGTCAAATTATCAAAGACTACAATTAATTAACCAGGAAAACTCTTTCCTTCGTACACTCATGTGAAATTATCCTAATAATGCCAACAGAACATAGTCTATACTAAGATTTCTTTCACAGCATTGGCTCTTAGCATATCCTATGAATATTGTAGCACGAAGAGAGAGGGAGAGAGAGAGAGAGAGAGAGAGAGAGAGAGAGAGAGAGAGAGAGAGAGAGAGAGAGAGAGAGAGAGAGAGAGAGAGAGAGAGAGAGAGAGAGAGAGAGAGAGAGAGAGAGAGAGAGAGAGGAGAGAGAGAGAGAGAGAGAGAGAGAGACAAGGCAAGGCAAGGCAAGGCAAGGCAAGGCAAGGCAAGGCAAGGCAAAATCTTTTATTCGAGGATAATAGATAAGCACACATGTGCTCTTTTACATCTAGTCCCCGCCCTTTTCAGGGATAACATCAAAATAAAAGATATTAAACAATAAAACTATACGCAGTACCAAACAACATACGGAAATAAGTACACTGCATATAATAAGGTAAGAGAAATGCGACAGTACACTACATATAATAAGGTGAGAAAGGTGCATTCATTCAGAAGAGAAAATCAGAAGTCACAATAAAATAATTTGGATTATTAAAGAATAAGAAAAGAAACGAAAAAAAACAAACAAAAAACAGAACAAAACAAACAAACGAAAAAAAACAAACAAAAAAACAAACAAAGCAAAACAAAAACAAAAACCCAAACAAACAAACAAACAAACACCCCCCCCCAAAACAAAACAAAACAAAAAACAACAACAACAAACAACAACAAACCGCTAATAAACAAAGAGCCAGCAGGAGCCAGCAGAAAACATTATAATAAACAACTGAAACATCAGTCTACGTCCATATATCTAAAATTATACAAGTCATTTAAATCATACATTTGGATAGAAGGGGGAAAAAATAAATGATATTCTTATTTGAAGGGGGCGGGGGAGAATGCTATAAAAAAAATATAAAAAAAATAAAATAAAAAATAAATAAAAAAACAACACATCCCAGATGTTTATACAATTAACAAAACATTTTTAAAAATTGGGAGGAGAGAGAGAGAGAGAGAACACTGAACATGAACACTGAAATGGTTTTAATTGCACATCGGCCATGGGCCACAATACAATGCACAGAGGATTTGGAAAGCATCACGATATAACACATTGCATAACACAACAATAATCAAACATTCGATACATATTTTGCTTTTATAGCATACTGAACAGATGTAGGTGCTGATTAGATAAGTTTGCTGAGTTTTCACTTCTCTAGTATTATTGGAATCAGATTACGGGTAACTACAAGAA
>CM060338.1:36934835-36942335 GCA_030674155.1 Stramonita haemastoma | reverse complement strand
TGTTCATGTCTATCTCTGTTTTCACTCTATTCCCTGATCCTCTTCCTATCCACAGAAAACGGGCACACTCCGAAACATTCCCACCTACTTCGTTATCCAGATACTGGAGGGCTTCCAATTTGAAAGATACAGTGTAAGAAAGGAAAGGAAAGGAAAAAAAAAGAAAGAAACACAAAAAGTCTGTACAAATCCTAGTGAAAGTGAGCATAGTCTCTTTGAAAAAAGCAGGGTGGGCGTTTTGCTAGGTAGTTACCCTTGTGCACAACTTTTGACCCAAAGTGGGGGGTGGGCGTTTGCTAGATGGTGGGCTTATGCTAGGGATTTTACGGTATAATATATATATTATATATATATATATATATAAATATATATTATATATACATATATATTAATATATATTGTTGGTGTGTGGTGTGGTGGTGTGTGTGTGTGGTTGTGTGCTTACAGTGTTTAGAGTATGTTTTTTCTATCTTCAAAACAAACATCTTAACTTCGTTTAATCTATCCAAGCCTTTTTTATACCCTCAACTCTTTGCCTTTTTTCTTTTGTTTTTTTTTGCTTTGCTTTACAACAAAATATCACCTTAAGCTCTCTGAAACCAGATCGATGGCATCTGTGTTGAAAAGCATTTGTTTGTGGGAACATTGAACCAACTTTTGTCAGTTAATACCATTGCACATTCACCACATTTTTTTTATCTGAGTTTCTCGAGGCTTTTTTTTTCTCACCCTGTGCATTTTTGTCTGTGTCTTGCTGTCTGTTTATCTGTCTGTCTGTCTGTATGTCTGTCTGTCTGTCTGTCTGTCTGTCTGTCTGTCTGTCTGTCTGTCTGTTTCTTTAATTTGGTCTCTTCTGTCCCAACTTGACTTTTATGTCTCTGTGTCTCTTTGTGTCTCTATGTGTCCGTCCGTCTGTTGATGTCTGTCTATTTGTCAGTCTGTCTTTCTCTCCCTCTCTCCCACCCCTCTCTCTCTCTCTCTCTCTCTCTCTCTCTCTCTCTCTCTCTCTCTCTCTCTCTCTCTCTCTCTCTCTCTCTCCTCTCTCTCTCTCTCTCTCTCTCTCTCTCTCTCTCTCTCTTCTCTCTCTCTCTAACACCCACCCACTCACACCCACACACCCACCCACCCACCCCCACACACACACCTACACACACACACACCTATACACACACACACACACACACACACACACACACACACACACACACACACACACACACACACACACACACACACACACACACGCATACACACACCACACACACACAAATACATAATCATGTTTGTTGCTCTGAGCCCTCAGGTTCAACTCTTCATCCCTTCCATACCTCCTCGTCTCCGCTTGCATGCTACACATTCAACATTTTATATCCACGTCTTCCAAATGCCACTGAAGCATGAATCATGGCCTCTTGTCTTGCTTTAAGTAATGTCCTTTTGTCTCAAGTCCCTTTTTGTGGTGAGAAGAAATAGGATTTTAAGCCACACGAAGCCAGGTAAACACCAGCTGTGTTTACACACACACACACATACACACACACACAGTCACACACAACCACAACACCACACACACACACCACACACACACACACACACACACATACACACACACGTACGCACGCACGGACACACAAACACACACACACACACGCACGCACGCACGCACGGACACACAAACACACACACACGCACGCACGCACGGACACACACACGGATAGCCTAGTGGTCAGAACATTGCGCTGGCAATTTGAAGACCCGGGTTCGAATCTGGTCGAGGAGATTTTTCTCTGGAGTTAACATCAGTGCTGACTCCACTCTCCCCACAAGTCCTTCGGATGAGACTTTAAACCGAGGCCCCGTGTGCGAACGCACGCAGAACATCTTGTGCACACGTTAAATCCTGTTCCGCTTTTCGTAAGAGTAGGCCATCGTGTGCCGGTGGAACAGATGACATTTACAAAACTGCATACACACGGGGACTGGATGTAAAAAGCACAAGAGTGCTTATCCCATTATCCTCGATATAAAAGAATAAATCAAATCAAATCAAATCAAACACACACACACACACACACACCACACACACACACCACACACACACACACACACACACACACACACACACACACACACACACACACACACACACACACGATCTGTTTCTGGTTTCTGGATATTATTGAGCCACCACTGCTGTCAGTTTGTTAGTTAATTATTGTTGTTGTTGTTCAATAGCTGGTTTGGTTTCCCAGTTTCTCGGGTTTCACTGTCTCAATCCCTCTGTGCTGTCTTTCTGTGTCTCAGTCTGTTTGTGTGGTTTGTTTGTTTGTTTTGTTTTGTTTATTTCTGATCTCTGTTTCTCTCCTTTTCGCTGTCTGTCTGTAGAGAGTTCTGTCTCTATGTATGTTTGTAGAGAGATCTGTCTGTCTGTTTGTCTGCCCATCTGTCTGTTTTTATATTACTATAATCATATAGTATTCAATTGAGAAAACATATTGAAGGAAAACAAGTGCAGGTAACCAGTTACAAGTTCATTCTCATCATCAAATTGATGTTTTTAAAAGAATAAAAAACAACAATAAAACAAAGCCATGCTATAAGATAAGTGAAATAAATAAGATAGATATTCATACATATACATATACATATACATATATATATAATATATATATATATATAAATATATATATATTATAAAATATATATATAAAATTTTGTGTGTTTATTTGCTCATTTATTTATCTATTCTTTATTTATGTCTGTGTGGTCGTGTGTGTATGTGTGTGTGTGCGTGCGTGCGCGCGTGTGTACGTGGTTGCGTGCTTGTGTACGTGCGTGCGTGTGTGCGTGCGTGTATATGGACGCCGTTTTAAAGCCAAGTTAAACCTCACTACAACGATCTAAGACTGTTTCTCACAACCTGGCTCTTTGACTGATCTGTGACACTTTGCTTCCGGCAGAGACTGGGCCTAGTTGTTAATGGACTTCAATTAATGGAACCTAGGGCAACGCTATACTTGAAGCCTGGCAGACTGACTGACTGGCTGGCTGTTTGACTGGCTGGCTGGGTGACTGGCTGGCTTCAGTCTCTGTTTCCTTTTGAAGCGAGTCAAGGACACATTCATCAGTTGTCTTCTTGTTTTAATCTTTTTTTCCCCTATTGTCTGCTCTCGCTAGGGTCTGTATCTCCATTGTTTGCTCTCGCCATTGTCTGTCTTACCTTTGTCTGTCTTTCCATTGTCTGGTATAGTATGACCATTGTCTGTTTTCGCCTTTGTCCGTTCTTCCTATTGTCTGTCTCTCTCCATTGTCTGCTCTCTCCATTGTCTGTCTCCCTAATGTCTGTCTCTCCCCGTTGTCTGTCTCCCCAATGTCTGTCTCCCTCCTGTTGGCTTTTCACCTTTGTTTGATCTAACATCTAGTTTCAGCATTTTATTTGCTCTTTTTTTAAAACGTATTATTCCTTTTAAAAAATATATATTTCGTCAACATCGGGTTTTAATGACACTATATGGGTACAGTTTGCCTTTCTGTTTGACCCAGTAACTTGCGTGTGTGTGTGCACGTATACAAACACGCATAACCATACATGTGTATATTGTGCATGCATCGTGCACACATACACATACACACACATACATAGACACACACACACACACACAAACACACACACACACACACTCACTCATACACAGAAATACATACACACGCACACGCACACAAACACACACACGCACTCACTCACACACACACACACACACACGCACTCACACACACACACACACACACACACACACACACACACACACACACACACACACACACACACACACACACACACACTTTTTTTCTAAAAATTGTCCACTTCTGCCCTATACCCCGAAAAAGTCCTATTTTCATTGAGGACTTTTTTCCTACATTGACGCACACTTATTCATTTATTTTATTTTTGTTTTATTTATTTCAGACCACGTTAAGTCACTGCAGATTTCTCTGCTAGAGATTTGGGCTGCTCCTCCTACTGAGGAGAGCGAGTCGCCACAAGAGCGGCGTCACCCACTATTTTGCTTTCTTTTCCCGTCTGCATCTGCATTGTTTTCTTCAGAGTGGCTTTTTTCTACTAATTTCAGGCATGGGGTATGTGCCTCTCTTCTCTCTCTCCTTCTCATTCTCTCTCTCTCTCGTCTCTCTCATCTCTTCTCTCTCTCTCTTCTCTCTCTCTTCTCTCTCTCTCTCTTCTTCTCTCTGTCTCTCTCTTCTCTTTGTCTGTCTGTCTGTCTTTCTCTGTCTGTCTGTCTGTCTGTCTTCTCTGTCTCTCTCTTCTTCTCTCTCTCTCTCTCTCTCCCCTCTCCTCCTCCTCTCTCTCTCTCTCTCTCTCTCTCCTCTCTCTCTCTCTCTTCTCTCTTCTCTTCTCTATATATATACTCACTATATATATATATATATATATATATATATATAATATATATATATATATATATATATATATATATATATATATATGCGTAACACACGGAAATTGGTTTTGTCGTCTCATCCGAAAGTATTTTTCTAAGGCAGGTACGTTAAAAACCTCTAGACTACCGATCCACTACGACTAACACCCCCCCCCCCCCCCCACATCACTCTGTAGAGTGTTGATGTTGCCCGAGGCTTGTGAGAGAAATCAGGTCTAGACATTACAAGACGTACCCAAGGAACGAGGGCACTACACCATTCTTGTGGTCAGCCTAGGCTAGGGGGCTTCAGTCCTGCTTAACCCCTGAAGGTACTGGGAATGTTGTATAGGAAGCAATTTCTTTTGATCCTTCTTTCTGTAATTTGTCTGTCCTTCTTCCGTAAACTATCTCCTCTTCTTCTTCTCTGAGTGTTTTTTTGTTTTTATTCTCCTTATTTTTTCAGGTTGTTGTTTTTGGTTTTTATTGTCTCGATGGTTGTTTTGGTTTGGTTTTGGTGGGTAGTTTCTTGATTTGTATTGTTATTATTATAACGGAAACAGAAAGCAAGAGAAAAAAAAAGGTGGAAAGAATTAAACTGTTGAGAACAACCATGACTATCAATCTTCACTAATTACAATGCAGCCAACTGTCATCCAGTTAACCAACCAGCCAACCAAACAAACTACCAGCCAACCAACCAACCGATCAACAAACCAGCCAACCAAGTAGCCAAACAGCTAATCAGCCAATTGCCCAGCCAGAAAGCCAATGAGCCTACAAAACCACTAGACAGCTAACAAACCCCAAGGAAGAAAAGCTAAACAAACACACACAAAAACACGAAAAGTAGATGAAGCAAACATGTTCTAGATTTCTGTCATGTTCCCTTCACCCACTGACCGTCTTTTTTGTTGTTGTCCTTCTTTACCTCCCCCCCCTCCACACACACACGCACGCACGCACACAGACACAGACACAGACACAGACACACACACACACACACACACACACAACCACACACACACACACACACACACATATATACACACAGGCACACCTCACGCGCGCGCGCGCGCAAACACACACACACACAGGCACGCACGCACGCACGCATGCACACACACGCACAAACAAACACATACTTAGAGCACAACACAGAACACACACCCATACACACACACTACAACCCACACACACACACTCACGTGCGCTCGCGCAAACACACACACACACACACTACAACAACACACACACACACACACACACACACAACACACACACACACACACACACACACACACACACACACACACACCGTGCGCAAACACATACACACACAATACAAACACACACACACACTCACACATTCACACTTAGACCACAATACAGCGGGCAGACACAGACGCGCGCGCGCGCGCGCACACACACACACACACCACACAACACACACACAACACACACACACACACACACACACACACACACACTCACGTGCTTACTTACTAAAGGGGAGGGGGGGGAATGTCGCACAAACTTAACTCAAGCTAGCAAACAACTACAACAACAACAACAACCAAAACAACAGCAATAACAACAACTGATATAGATAAGGGATCAGATGTCTTTTGCCCTATGTTAGAAACTTATTCCAACTTGTATCTGTGTACAGAAGCGAGTTTTGTTTTCCGTCGTCTGGTTGCTAATGGTGTTGGGTTTCAGAATTGTTTGAGGCCATTTGGTTGTAATTGTCTATCTCTTTTTGATCAGGTTTTATTTTCTGTTGGGGAGAGGGCCGATTTTGTGTGTGTGTGTGTGTGTGTGTGTGTGTGTGGTGTGTGTGTGTGTGTGTGTGTGTGTGTGTGTGTGTGTGTGTGTGTGTGTGCGTGTCGTCGGATGAGTGATGTGATATGTGTAGTTGACCTGTGCAACAGCTGCGAAGAGAGAGACATAAAGACATATATGTAGAAATGAGACTTGAACAGTAGAGAGAGAGAGAGAGAGAGACAGACAGACAGACAGACAGACAGACAGACAGACATAGAGAAAGGGAGAGAGTCTTTTACTTTCAGATGAATATTTTTTCAGGTGCTGGACTTTACATTCTGAAAATGAATATGAATATTCACAGGCAGAGTCACTACTAGGCAGGAATATAATGATAATAATGATTATATATATATATATATATATATATATATATATATATATATATATATATAATATATATATATTTGTGCATTACATATGCTGTGTTTAGCAGTTAGTCTATCATGTCTGTCCCAGTTATTGATATTATATACTGCTTGTTCTGTTATAGTCTCCCCTCTTTTTAATTTGATGTGGTTTTAGTTATAGCCCTTACAAATTTGATCTTTTCCATCACTTACTTCTCTTTCCTGTCAAACCTATAACTACGAGAGACGACACAAACTATTCGGTTTAAAGTATTAAAAAATTTTTAGGTTGCATGATACATACTTTAGTGTTATATGGGCACTAAGTTAAAAAAACAACGAAATAAATAATGATAATAATAATGATGATAACACATGGACTTTATATAGCGCTATGTTTTGCAAAAACAAATCAAAGCGCTGACATTCGACCTATACAACACACAAACAATGAATGACAATAACTTTAGCAAATTCAAATGTAAACACGCACGCTCACAACAGCAACAACAAACCATTATCAGACAACACTACAATGAAAATACTCGTTTTTGGAAGTATATGCTATATCCTTTTTTTTTCTTGCAAAGCTGTACTAGTTTAAAGCCAAGGGCATCGTTATCTTGAACACAGACAAAATCAAACAAGAAGACCCTTTCTTACTACTCTTACATTTCTTTTGTATTGGTATTGATCTTAGACATCGCTGCTGCCTGCTTCCGATAGACGTCAGACAAGGGCATTAAAATTGTGACGCTCCACCACATAAGGAGTCGTATTGCACCAGAGGTCAATTTTTAGTTATTGACATGTTATTAATTTGCAACGAAAGGGCTATACAATACAAAAAACAGATTGAAAATCGGACAATTATATCAAAAGTTATT
>CM060338.1:36917335-36932335 GCA_030674155.1 Stramonita haemastoma | reverse complement strand
GAAAAAGAATGCAAAGAAGAAGACTGTCTCAATCTGTTTGGCTCAGGAACACGCAATACTATGTTCCCAATCTGTCTGGCGTCAGTTAATGTTGGATGACACCTAGACTCGAACATGCGCCCCTTGTTATCATGAAGCCACGAACAAACGCTGTACCACTAGACTACCTTGAGCTTAGGATGAGGGAAAGTAGTAATGACTTGCAAGGAGTCAAGCTGGGTTGGGAAGATACAGAAACTGCCTACATGATTGTAAAAGGGTGGTCTGGGTCACATTTCTTGTTTTGCTGTTCCTGCTGTTAACAGTTCATTTTGTTTTTATTTTGCTTTGGGTTTTTTGTAGGTTTATTTGAGACTGCGTGTTTTATTGAAGTGTTTGCTTTGAAACTTCCATCAATAAATTATTTTCCTTAACCTAGACAAACAAGAGAAAAAAATTCCTCAAATTTCAATTTTTAATCGTGAGAAAAGTAAAAAGAAATGAAGAAAAAAAAGTACGAATAGAAAAGAGTTAGAAAGAAAGAAGAAGAAAAGAAAAGAAAAGAAAAAAACAACTACTTGACTGTTGCTTGAAGTGTTATGAGATCAACACAGACTGAAGTTATCCAGACTGACTCCATACAACTGTGGCTTGTTTCCAAGTGTTCAAGTCAGTCCATTGATGCCTAGGCCTGGTCTTTGTCTGATGCCGCTGCATCCGTGATCCAAGATCCTCAACAAAACTGATGTGCTGTTAAGAAGATAAAAAAGGTGTCTCTATTTTTTTGTAGAAACATTGTGTTTTAAGGGCTGACTTGGGTGTAGGAGAGAGAAAAAAAAGTCTAGAAGGAGAGAAAAAAGTTAGGTTGAAAGAGTTTATCGGTTGTTGTGTGTTTATGTGTGTGTGTGTGTGTGTGTGTGTGTGTGTGTGTGTGTGTGTGTGTGTGTGTGTGTGTGTGTGTGTGTGTGTGTGTGTTTGTGTGTGGTGTGTATGCGTGTGGGTGCATGCTTGCATATACATATATATATATATGTGTGTGTGTGTGTGTTTGGTGTGTGTTTCCTGCAAATTTTGTTTTCATTTTGATTTCTTTCTTTTTGGTTTCCTATGTTAAAAAAATTATCAAAAAACCCCACATAAAGGAATTCTTTAGTCTAGAGCAGAAAAAACACCCCGAAGATCTCATGCTATCTTTTTACCAGTTTCTGCTGCTTTTCACAAGAAGTGAGAGAAACAATGGTGGGGTGGGCGGAGGAGAGAGGAGAAAGGAGGAGAGGGGAGAGGAGAGAGATCAATAGAGACAGGACAGAGTACTACTATAGGCGAGACCGGGGAAAACAAGCTCACTGTGGGCACTGTTATGGGATAAACAGAGACTGAAGCCAGTCAGACTGGCCACAAGGAGAGAGGAGAGAGGTGTGTGATCCCAACTTTCCATTGTTCGCCAGGCCAGTAGTGATACCCGCGTCTGCTCTTTGTCACATGTAGTAACAATGAAGAGACTGAAAAACGAGGTTGCTCAGAAAGAAAAAAGGTCTTCTCTGCGTTTTTTTTTTTAGCTGGGGAATAATTAGGCTTTAGGGTTGGACTCGGGAGGTGGGGGTGGTAGGTGGGGGTGGGTGGGTGAGGGGGGGGGGGGAAGAGTGAAAAGGGCTCTGTAAAGGACAGAGAGAAGATGTGTGGGTGTATGTGTGTGTGTGCCTGTGTGTGTGTGTGTGTGTGTGTGTGTGTGTGTGTGTGTGTGTGTGTGTGTGTGTGTGTGTGTGTGTGTGCTTGTGTGTGTGTGTGTGTGTGTGGTGTGTGTGTGTGTGTGTGTGTGTGTTGCATGCATGTGTGGTGTGTGGTGTGTGGTGTGTGTGTGTGTGTGTGTGTGTGTGTGTGTGTGTGTGGTGTGTGTGTGTGTGTTTGTGTTTCCTGTGAATTTTTTTCAGTTTGATTTCTTTCTTTTTGGTTTCCTATATTAAAAAAAAAAGCTTGAAAAACTCACGACTACATAAAAAAATTCTTTAGTCTAAAACAGACAAACAACACAAAGATCTCACACAAAGTTTTTACCAGTTTTTACTGCTTTTCACAAGAAGTGAGAAAACAATGGGGGTGGGCGGAGGAGAGAGGAGAAAGGAGGAGAGGGGAGAGGAGAGAGATCAACAGAGACAGGACAGAGTACTACTATAGGCGAGACTCGGGGGAAAACAATCTCCCTGTACTGGCACTGTTATGGGATAAACAGAGACCAAAGCCAGTCAGACTGGCCACAGGGATAGAGGGTGTGATCCTAACTTTCCATTGTTCATTGTTTGCCAGGCCAGTAGTGATGCCCGCGTCTGCTCTTTGTCACATGTAGTAACAATGAAGAGACTGAAAAATGAGGTTGCTCAGAAAGAAAAACGGTCTTCTCTGTTTTTTTTTTTAGCTGGGGAATAATTATGCTTTAGGGGTTGACTCGGGATGAGGGGAGGGTGGGGGTTGGGGTGAGGTTGAAAGGGGTTCCATAAAGGAAAGAGGGAGAAGATTCCAGGCTAACTGAAGAATCATAGTTGAGTGAAAATGTTTTTTTAAGTCCGTACATTGATTTTTTTTCTATTACGATTTTTGTTAGAGTTTTGCTTTGCTTGTTTTTGTTTTGGTTTCTTTATGTTAGTGGGTTGTGTGATGTATTCTCAAGTTAAAAGAATGCATACATGCATACATTATTAAGTGTAGTTCTAAACAGCAGCATAATTCTCCCAAACGAAACATTACCATCTTTAATTCCTGACAGGGAGAAAAAGACAAAAAGGAACTCAAACTCGAATGTTTTATTGAGGAAATATGGATAAGCGAGAGGCTTCTTTACACCAGGTCCTCATTAAAAAACAGAAAAAAACAGGAAAAACCAACAAAAACAAACCCATTGGCAAACAATCATAAAGAATTGTGTAACGTATAGATACAGTAAAGCAAATGATAAGCTTAATTTATTACTTGGTTATTCATATAACAAACTATGCAACTACACTCACAATTATGGGCACAAGCAAAACCTCAATATACACTATTCCAAGTCACAACCCTTACTAATAGTCTTATCCAACATGACACTGTAGATTACAAATTCAAATTATTCTACGGTAACAAGACAAAACACATCCTTACTCTATTTCAATGACACAAAAGCGAGAAACTAAGTTCAATGGATCACTAGAGGCATTGCAGAAATACAAAAGGAGGCACAGAGAGGAACCCCCCCCCCCCCCCCCCCAATAGGATCATGTCCTGCATACAATGATACGAAATAAACATAGACTTGAAGCTGAACAGACTGACCACAAGTATGGCATGTTCTGAAGTTTCATTCTTTTTTTCTATTCAGGTCAAGGTTTTTTAGACAGACACAGCAAAGTACAATACCCTTTGGTTTAAACAATGTTATTAGTTCAGAAACAAGGAGCACCAACACATGGAATGAGTACACCAAGCAAAGCTTATAAATGGGTATAGTCTTTAGGAATGATGTGTTGGTAGGAAAAGGACTTCTTTCGCGATAGACAGAAAGAAAAAAGTACTTCTGTCGAGGAGAAAGCAGTGGGAGGACAACAATGAACTTCAGGCAGGATTAATGTTGTAGGGACTGAAAAGGCGCTCTAAGGAGAAAGAAAGGCAGCCCGCTGAGGTGAATGAAAATGGTTTTGTAGGTCAGTAACTTGTTTCCCCTGCCTTTTCATTCATTGTTTTGTGGTTTTTTTATTTTTGCTTCTTTTATTTCTCTAAGCGTTTGTGTTTGAAGAAGAAGAAAAAAAACCCTCTGTACAACAAGCATTCTCGTGGGGAGTGTAAGTAAAAACAGCCAAATCCTCTTAAACCTACTTTTGTTTCTACTCCTGCCTTTGAAGAGAGTGGGAAATGGAAATATGATAGATCAGTACAAGCATGGAAAAGTGGGAAAAGTACAGAACAGTAAGAGAAACCAGAGATAAGAACTAGGTGACTGTGTCCTGCACTGGTAGGGGTATGTAAACATAGACTGAAGCCAGCCAGACTGGCCACAAGGAGAGCGCCCTGTTTCCAAGTCTCTTTGTAAGTCCATTAATGCCGCGATAGGGTCCTTGTCTGACTTAACAACGCTCAACCCTCACCCCCCTCCCCTCCCTCCAACCCCCAAAAAGAAAGAATTACCAAAGTGTTAGTAGGACAAAGTCCTATTTGTATTTTTCTTGAACATGCGTGCACTAGAATAAAGCACATATCTTGGATTTTTAAGTGCCAGAATTGCTAATAAGTGGTAAGGCGTGTTTATTGTTGTTGCTGTTGTTGTTTTTTGTTCAATGTCATTTTACTAAGATTGATATTTGACAAAGGTTCGTGTATAGGGTGGAGGGTGTGGGGTGGGGGCTAACTTTATAGTCTCATCGGAGAGAAAACCACCTGCCTATGTGGGGAGTCAGGGGCCGCTGCCAGCAAGGCCAGTGCACAGGCCAGACCTTCACTAGATGGGTCACATGCAAAGTGCTCCTCTGCCCCAACAAGGACAGCAACTGCTTTCTCAATTTCTACAAGAAATGACTAAAAGTTAGTCACTCCCCCAGAGTATCATACATGACACACAGTGTCCTGAAGTTCCCCCCCAAAGCCTAGCGTATCATATATAATACATATCAAATTTCAAAAACTTTTAACTAATAAACTTGTTTTTATTTCACTTATTCTTTTCATATATGCTGCTGTGTTGAGTTCAAAAACAAAGAAACATAATTTTCATTCAAGTGAAAGTGTGTGTTGGCTCTAGAGGGTTAATGTAGGAACGCCTAACAATAGGGATAGCGATATTCCCATCCTTTTGGCGTGTGTCCCAGCTGCTTTGAAGGTGACAGTGGAGTGGCAGTGGTTGCAACAAACCTACTGTCAAGTAATTGGCAGGGCAGTGTTGGGTTGGCCAGGCGACAGTTCAGCTGTGCTTTCACTTGATATCACTTTGGCTAGGGGCATGGCTATTGCAATCCAAATCTGGTTTAGATTGAAATAGTTTTACGGTTTTTTTCATTCTGAATTTTATAAGTTTTAATTTTGCAATGCACGACATTAAAAAAACAACATTGTATTCAGTGGGGAAGTGGTGAAATGGTAGGTTGACACAATGCTGATTATTTCATCCATTTTTGACATAAAGTATCATCTCACTAAGGCGACGTAAAGTGATTTATAAAACCTTTTGGTTCTGGGCTTTAAAACTTCGCGGGAATTATACCGCTGACATACACGCCACACAAAAAACACACAACACACACAACACACACCACACACACGCCTCCACACACCCCCGCTCTACCACCCCCCCTCACCAACGCCATCACCACTCACCCCAACCACACATCCACAACAACAGACAAAAACAAAACACAAACACTAAACACACCCACCACACACACACACACACACACACACACATACACACACACACAACACACACACCACACACACACACACACACACAACACCACAACCACACCACACACAATACAAACACACATATTTAATTCCTTTTTAAAAAACAACAAAAACAAACACACTTACATAGAAAAAATAAGAAACAAAGCTACAGTTACATACATATGTAAAAGATCTGAATACACACGCAAACAAAAATTTATAGTATGACCAAAAAAACAGTTGTGTCATGAGAAAAAAAGAAAAAAATGAAAATAGAGGCGAGCGTGTTGCCCGTTTTAAAATTTGATACTCTTTTGCTTTTTTGAACGATTGTTTTGCCTGTTTTTTTTCCCATTTTTGTTTTTGTTGTTAATGTTGTTTCTCTTTTTGTTGTTGTCGCGATGTTATTGTTGCACAGTCCAGCTTAACAAACTAGCGCCAGGGGGTGGGGGGTTGGGTGGGGGGGGGGGGTGGGTTGGTTGGGGACTAGTTTTTTTGAAGAAAAAGGGCAACAATATTAAATCTGACTCACTCAATCTTCCCTTTTTCTCCGGGAAAACATCAGGCAACCCCCCCAAAAGTCCTTCGGGTAAGACTGAAAACCCCGTGTGGAACGCATCTTGGGACACGTAAAATTCTATTCCGTTCCCCTTTGAAAAGGGTTGTGTGCGGTGGAAACAGATGACATTTACAAAACTGCATACGTACGGGGACTTTTGTAAAAAAACACAAGAGTGCTTACCCCTTATCCTCGAATAAAAGAAAAAAATTAAATTAAAATTAAAATTGAAGCACTGTTTAGGCCCCTAAGCAAATTCTAGGTACACCTTTGAATTCCCAAAGCTAACAATCAAACAGCGAGTAGTTTTTCCATTCACAAGGTAGTTTGCTCAAGGTTTCTGATGGAATAAAATTTTTTCCTTTTTCTACAAGCTACCGCTTTTGTTTGGGTTGGCTTTGTTACTGGGTAAAATCGAAACTTATTTGGGGGTAAAGGGGAAATAAAGGAAACCGGAAAGTGAGGGAAGGGTTTATTAAAAAGAGGAAAGAGGGGGGGAGAGAGAGAAAAGGAGAGAGAGAGAGAGACGGAGGAAGGAAGGAAGAAGGAAGGGAAGGAGATTTAAGAGGAAAGAGATAAACAATTGGGTTTTTTTTAAAGCCCCCCAAGATAAAGAGGAGACAAAAAAACACGCAAAAACCACCAGTAAGCCTAATAAGGAATTAGCACTGCAGAAACAAAACCTGGGCCTGAGTAGGGGAAAAAACGTTAAAGCAACGAACAAAAAATAAAACCCGCCCCCAACCCCCCATCTGCAAAATAACTTAAAACATCTTTGATTGGGAAATTAAAAAATATCCTTATTTGATGGGGGGGAAAATAAAAAACAATAAATTAAAAAAATAAAATATCAATTTTTTTAATGGTGCAAAAAGGAAAAATTTTCAATGGGTAAAGACACCCTCAAACCGACAAAAAGACGGAAACACAACACACCAAACACACGCACCAAAACCATAACAGACACATGGGCCACGGAAAAATTAAACAAAAACGAAATACATCTCACAATTTACCCCATAAAAATCCCCTAAACAAACCCCAAACACACACCAACACATGAGAACCCAACAAATCAACACACCAAAAAAGACAGGAACCCCAAAACACAACCCCAACAAACCAAAAAACCCCACACCAAACAACATTTACGGTAGTCCACAATATACATAAAAACTATTAAGGTATTGCCTTGATTTGGTAATAAAATAAAAAAAAAAGAGAATTTATTTAAGGAAAATATTTTAGATATAAAAACTAATATTAAACTATCAATCTTTAAGAAAAATAAAGTGTTTCAATAAATTGGTGGTTGACGGAAATTTTTTCTGTTTTATTTTATAGTCTTTGAAAATTTAATTGGAATTTTAAAATAACATAATTATAAAGGGGAAAAAAGTATGAAAAAATTTTCAAAGGTAAAAAGAAAAAGATAACCAAAGAAGAATAAGAGAGGAAAAATAAAAGAGTGGTGAGAAAAACATGAAGGGGCGGGGGGGGGGGGGTTTTTATGAATTGGGGAAAGGGGTCAAATTTTGAACAAATCCATAAAAAATGCTTTAAAAAAACTCATCGTAGATTTAGTTAAAAACTGAAAGAAACTCAGGAATAGCCCCTTTTATACAAAAAAAAACCCCACATTTTTATAATACTGGTTTAAAAATTTAAATTGGTATTGAAATTCCTTTACCCATTATTTTTGGTTAATTAAAATTATTAATATTTTTAAATTTAAAAAAACACAAAATAAAGAAGAAATTTATTTAAGGGGAGGGAAATTTTTTTTTAAGGGGAAATGGGAAGGGAATTTGGTTTTTTTATAATATTTTATTAAATATTTTCCACGGAAAATGCTATTTAAAAAAAATATTAAAAAATATAAATATTTTTATTTTTAAAAACGTTTAAATCACCAAACTTAAAATAAACCAAACCCCAAAAATTTTAAAATGAAATTTCCCAACCCGGATGAACGGTTCTTTTTTTGAGTCCCAATGTTAAGGGATATAAGTCCCCAAAGGGGGGAAAAGAAAGGGGGAAAAAAATTCCAAAAGGAAAGACCTGAGTATACTACCGCCCCTTTTGGGTTAAAATTTTTTTCATTTTCCCAAGACGAATCTTTCTTTAAAAGGGGAAGGTTTCATTTTTAAAATTCTACCCGTTTAATCAGTTTGTTAAGGGGACTTAACGAGGAAATCAAAAAAGTAAGGTTGTTTTCCCCCAGGTTAAATAACAATTATTTCCCCTTTAAAGGGAAAAAAATTTTTTCCGGAGAACCAGTTTTAAGTAGTTTTTTAAAAAAAAAGGAAAGAAAAGTGAAAAATTTTTGTTGTATTTTCCCTTTATTGATGGTGTGCGGAGGGTTTGGTTAAGAAAAAAGTAGTTGTGGGAGGCTGGGGGGAAACAAGGGGGAAAGACAGTGAAAAAGTGCTACATCCAGTAAAACGGATGTGAATAAAACTTCATTTAATGGGTGCATTTTTTTGAAGAGGGGCTCACAGTAGTTAGAATTCCCCACCTAGGAATTCTTTAAAGTGAGGTTAGGTAGAAAAATATATCTTTTGCTAAAGTTAATTTGGGAACACATTAGGGGGATTTACAGGTAAAAATCTTAAAATTTATAAATGACAAGGGCCCCACTTTTCTCAAAAACGCCCCCACTTTATAGACAGTACTTAAATTTGGGGAAATTTCCAAGCAGATACATGTCGTGAGGGAAGTTTAGCAGAGGGTTTTGGCTTTGAATCATTTAAAAAAATTTTTTAATTTATAAAAAAATAACTGAAATTTTAATTTAAAGGAAACCCTTTGGCTTTAAAAATCAAGTTTAAAAACTAAAAGGTCACGAGGGACGAAGGCGAGACGCAAAAGACAGGACAAGAGGGAAGAAGAAGTGGAAAGAAGAAAAAAAAGGTAAAGGGGGAAAAAAAGGGGAAAGAAGTGAAGAAGAAGTAAAGGAAAAGAAAAAAGAGGAGGGAGGGGGGGTGGCAGGGGGGGGGGGGGGGGAAAAGGAAAGGGGGAGAAAAGAAGAAGAAAAGGTTAACCAAGCAGATGATTGCCTTGCAATGCGCAGCGGTGAAAACTCAATACCAAAAAAAACTAAACATGGTTGTCATACCCGTTTACTTGCTTTTTTAAAAGGGGATAAATTTCCCGGAAAAAGGTTAATTAACAAAACAAATTTTAAAAAATTATTTATTTATTTTTTAAACAAAACATTATATAATATAAATTGATTTTTTAAAATTCTTTTTTGGGGTAACCAAAGGGACACTTTGAAATAAAAGAAAATCCCCGTGTTGGCAGGGGATGTCATCGTCCCAGGCCAGGGCCATTTGAAAGCGGGGCCCAATTTCCCCTTCGCGTGTTCTTCCCCTCCCAAACGGGCCTCCCTTTAAAGCTTGGGGATGGGGGATGAGTAACTGGTTAAACCCAAGGAAAAAATCCCACCATTCAACCCGGTTTTTCCCAAAATTTCCCAGCAATTTTTAACCTTGTTTTTTTCAACGAGAAAAGTAAAAAAAATTTTCAAATAAAAAACACCGTATTTTTTAAAAACACCCATTATGGGTTTTAAAATTTATCCCCCCAAAAAAAAAAACGATTTGATTGCAAAGAGTTTCGCTATCTGCAAATTCGATTTAGAGTACTTTTGTTTCATTGAAAACAAATAACTACTTGTTATTAACAGGAATCCATGTGTGGGTTTCTGTGAAATATACCAAGCTGAACTTACTTGGTATGGCGGCCACGAAGACGAAGAGAAGAAGAAGAAGAAGAAGAAGAAGAAGAAGAAGAAGAAGAAGAAGAAGAAGAAGAAGAAGAAGAAGAAGAAGAAGAAAGGAAGAAAGAAAGAAAGAAAGAAAGAAAGAAAGAAAGAAGAGAAAGAAAGAAAGAAAAAGAAAGAAAGAAGAAAAGGAAGAATAAATTAAAACACAACATGTGAAATAATTGCATGTGCACATCCTTTATGTCTGCAGTCTGTGTTAGAAAAACTAAAACAAATAACAACAAAAAATAAAGACATTGGTTTAGCAAAAAAAAAACAGTAACTGAACTCCGCCTCCCCTTAAAAAAGGGGGATATCCTAAAGAAGAGAAACAAAGTCACACCCAACAAGCATAATTTTAAAAAAACTGGTCATCTATTTTACTGAGAGAGCAGAGAACATAATAGATATATAACAGCTTGCTACCATGCTTTACACACGGATGCTATGAGGATAAACCATGTGCAACCCTCTTGTAAAAGGTAAAAAGATAAAGGTGTCCGATAACCTATGTGGTCGTACAGGAGCGAGGCATCAGAGACCTCAGCTTCTCTAGGGGCCAGCATGTTGAGGGCGGCGCCCATCTCCTCTCCTCGCTGCTGTACCTTCCCTGACCCTAAAGAGGGCAGGTACCCTTTTACAGCTGGGTGAACTGGGGGGACTGTACTGTGCTAACGCCAAGGCGCGCAAACGGTCACCCATCAACTGGTTACCACGCTCGACGCTTGACTTATTATTACATTGTTTATTTTATTCTTTTATATCGATGAAAATAGGATAAACACTCTTGTACTTTTTTTTTACATCTAACAACACAACACAATACAGTACAATACAACACAGCACATTATTTCTCCTTCACTCCCATCTCACTTTTATTTATAAATTATCATGTATATGTGTCTCACATGCATGGAGTGATAGTGATGCCGACAGAGGCTGTGCGACAGCCCGGCTGTGTAGCAATGCTGCTTGCTGGCATGGATACCTAACCACAGCACACAGCTGTTTCACCAAACAGCAGCCAACAACAGTAACGTACAGCAACAACAGCAACAACAACACAAAATGATAATGTGTTGGCCTTTGGGGTTCAGTTCAGAGAGAGACATTAAAACTGCAGGCTTTCTCTGTTTCTCTGTCTCTGTGTGTGTCTCTGTCTCTATGTCTGTCTGTCTGTCTCCTGTCTCTGTCTCTGTCTGTCTGCTGTCGTCTGTCTGTCTGTCTGTCTGTCTGTCTGTCTGTCTGTCTCTTCTCTGTCTCTCTCTCTCTTCTGCTCTTCTCTCTCTCCTCTCTCTCTCTCTCTCTCTCTCTCTCTCTCTCTCTCTCTCTCTCTCTCTCTCTCTCTCTCTCTCTCTCTCTCTCTCTCCTCTCTCTCTCTCTCGTGTGTGTGTGTGTGTGTGTGTGTGTGTGTGTGCGCGCGCGGCATCTGTGTGTGTGTGTGCGTGCGTGTGTGTGTGTGGTGTCTAAGTGTGTCTGTGTCTGTATCTGTATCTGTGTGTGTCTGTGTGTGTCTGTGTGTGTCTGTGTGTGTGTATGTGTGTGTGCGTGTATGTGTGTGTGTGTGTGTGTGTGTGTGTGTGTGTGTGTGTGTGTGTGTGTGTGTATGTGTATGTGTGTGTGTATTCCCAGCTGTTACCTAGGGTGACATGGAGACCGCTGATATTCAAACAAACTGCATAAATGAATGCTGCAGGGGTTCCACTAATTTAGCTGTAATTATGTATCGTACGATTTATTTCTCTGTGTGTGTGTGTGTGTGCGTGTGTGTTTGTTTTTGAAGCTTATTAAAAGCAGTGTCACAGGTGAAGATATTTCACGTGCATGAAACTGGGAAAGCCTGGTGCTGAAAATCAATTTGTATTCAAGATGTTTTGAGGATAGACTGCCTGGAAAATGACGTTTAATGCTGTGACGACTCCTTAAAGAATACATATAGCGGAAAGGTCCTAAATAGTAAGCGTTAAAAACGAAGGGAATTGTGAATAGCTATCCAATAAAATACACAACAATTCCCCAATTTTCCACATTGACAAGTCGACTTTTTACTCAATATCTCCTTTAAAATTCATTTGCCTTCTACAATAAAAGATGCAGAGGCCAGGTGAAGTGCTAGCAGCACGTCCTACGAACATCTGGATTGGCCAAGACTGTCCTACAGGGAACAATGCAAAGATAGGGTCAAAGAAACATACAGAGAAAACAATAGGAATACAACATCAGAGAGGAGATTGGCTCGACTGAAACGACGTACTGTTTTTTATTTAATTATATACCACTTCAAGTCACGATAGATTTCTCTGCGTGGAATTCAAGTTGCTTTTATTATTGAGAGCGCGTTGCCACAAGAGCTGCGCCACCCATCATTTTGTTTTCTTTTCCTGTTTGCAACAGTATTTGTTTCCCTATCAGATTCACAGAGGGAAGCTAACTGCACATTTTTCACTGGTGTCCCAACAGTCGACAAGACTAAGGGTAGGTAAAGGCGAAAAATGAGCTGTATAAAAATTGCGGAGCCCATCACTCTCCAGACTATAGAGTGCATGCTTGACCTGCATGTGTGTCAATCATGCTTCTGGTCACAAACAGCACACTTTGTCCACGAAAAAGGTAGATGGGATTTTAACGTGTGAAAAAGATAATCTGCTTATGTTCATGCACACGGGAATCTGGCTCACAGTCTAATGCGTAGTACTTTTAAGGAAGCAGAGACATTGTCTACTGTTCTGTGTCCATCTGTCTGCTTATCTATCTGTCTCTCTGTCTCTCTGTCTCTCTGTCTCTGTCTCTGTCTCTCTCTCTCTGTGTCTCTGTGTCTCTGTCTCTGTCTGTCTATCTATCTGTCTGCCTCTGTCTATGTCTCTCTGTCTCTGTCTCTCTCTGTCTCTGTCTCTCTGCCTCTATGCCTGTGTCTGTCTGTCTGTCTGTCTAAAGCCGCGCGCACGCGCGCGCGTGCGTATGTGGTGTGGTGGTGTGTGTGGTGTGTGTGTGTGTGTGTGTGTGTGTGTGTGTGTGTGTGTGTGTGTGAGTGAGTATGTGTGTGTGTGTGTGTGTGTGTGTGTGTGTGTGTGTGTGTGTGTGTGCGCGCGTACGCGGGCGTGTGTGTATGTGTGTGTACGTGTATGTGTGCATGTGTGTGTGAGTGCTCCAGTGTGTGGTGTGTGTGTGTGTGTGTGTGTGTGTGTGTGTGTGTGTGTGTGTGTTGTGTGTGTGGTGCGTGCGTGTGAGTGCGCGCGACCTGTAGTACGTGCACACGTGTAAGATACGCACATGTCTGGTGTCGTTAAGTGGTTTCCTTGTTAATTTTCTCAAGACATTCAACCGTGCAAGCCCTGTCAAAAGTAACTAGAAGTTAGTTTAGATTTGAACAGCTTAACACATCACTTTACATCCATACATATGACAATACAACCTAAAACGGTGGCATTATAAAAATATTCATCATATAATAATTATTTATAGATATCAATCTATTAAGTTGCGGGTGAGACTATAAACCGCGCCCCGTGTGCGAACGCACGCAGAGCATCTTGCACACTCGTCAAAACCCGTTATACCTTTTGGAAAATCAGGCCATTGTATGTCGGTAGGAACGGATGACTACCAAATAATATTTTATTAAAAGCAGCATGCACACAGGTGTCGTGTTTTGACACCATCCCTGGGGAAAATCGGGGAATTGGAGTCCCCGGGGCGGTTTGGGGATGTATAATTTATGGCAACGTTCTGGTGGCTCCTGCGACGGCCTTTCCAATGGACCATTCCAGGGGTGTGGAGAGGGGGGCGGTCTGCTGCATGGGTAACAGCTTGCCCTTCATACTTACTTACACAAACTGTGCACTCTAGAGCATAGAGCACAACTCCATAGTCTTCCTAGACTGACAGACGCGTTCTAAGTTTTTGGATTAATATATTTTTTTGGCTGTCCTCCATACTTACTTACCTAGGCTTTGCGCTGTAAAAGACTAGAGCGCAACTCCATAGTCTTCCGAGACTGGTGGGTGCCTACTACTGTTATATTTTTTGGCTATTGTTTTGCTTTGTGCTTTCAAGTCCTGTGTTGAAATCAAATCGATGTGCTAAATAATTTAAAACTGTTTTTTACCCTTTGAGACCAGGTTTGCGCTATTGAACGACGATGTATTTAGCGACAAGAAAACCGCCTAATGATGTGTAGTGTGTTTTTGTGAGTGTACATAAGTTGCATATTCGTTTTCATTAATTAAAAGTGACTTCTGACACTGTTGTGTATTTTTTCTCTCTTTTACAGAAAGTCAAGTACACGCAAACTAACCAACCGCTGCTGACGTCATTGTGTTCAAGAAACGTCACTTCCTACTACATGACTTAATATTGGATTTTACTCTCTTCGATTCCAACGGAAGTTGTAGACCACATGGTTCCTCATCTTAGGTCTGTAACCAGTTTCAAGCTTTCACCAGAAAACGTTATGTTTCTTTCTGTGATGTGAGTTTGTAGTTTTTTTCTTTTTTTTGAGAAATAAAGACAAATCCTGAAATGTGCTAATTGCTATCCAACTGCAAAAGTGAAACACAATTTTATTATATTTATCTATTTTTCTTACAAATGCCCTTTACACTATTAATAAATATATTTTCTTTTACAGATAATACTCTCTTTTTTTCAAAAATCACCTTTGCAGTGCGTCATTTCTAAATGTCAAGGTGACAGTGTCTGTGTTTTTACGAAACTCGATCCAGTTCAACAGCAATCATTGACGCAGTGTTTCAATTTCACAAAAAATAATAGGTGACAGTGTATATGCCAACACGAAACGTAAAACATATCACTCGGTTAAGTGTGGATGCATTTAATTAAATCTGAGTATAAAGAATACCACGCTTCACTTCTATTTCCCAACGAGAAAACAAAACGCCTGGATACATCAATTCTGTGTAGGTGACACAAAAAGTTCAAACATAAAATTATTGCAACATGCATTACTTCCACACCAACACACGCGATAAACTACCAGACACCAACATGTTATCACTAACAACAACAACAACAACAATAGGAGGTACCCCATCCATAACTGTTCCCCATGATAGCCCCAGCAATACAGACGACATCTGTTGGAGCGTTACGTCATTTCCTCTGCCGCAGCCGCACATGCTGTAACATCTTGTGCGATTCGTCACTTTGGGTCACGTGGGAGCAGTGATGATGGCTTGAGAAAGAGAAAGAGAAAGGCAGCGGAAAAATTGCAGGGAGTAAGTAGCCTATCTTCAGGCAGGCTGGCCTGTGTTTGTGGTGTACGCTATGG
>CM060338.1:36904835-36912335 GCA_030674155.1 Stramonita haemastoma | reverse complement strand
CAACCAACTAGCCAACCAACCAAACCAAACCAAACCAACCAAAACCAACCAACCAACCAACCAACCAACTAACCACCAACCAACCAACCAACCAGCCAACCAGCCAACCAACCAACCAACCACCAACCAACCACCAACCAACCAACCAACAACCAACCAACCAAACCAACCAAACCAACCAACCACCAACCAACCAACCAACCAACCAACCACCAACCAACCAACCCAACCAACCATCAACCAAACACAAACCAACCAACCAACCACAACCAACACCAAACCAATCACCATAACCAACCAAGCAATCACTCAATCAACTAACAATCAGCAAGTAACCAATAACTCATCGAGTCAATCAACACGATGGAACAATACATTCCTAGACTGAGGACTGTGTATCCGTTTATTGCTACGTGAAGCAAAGAGTGGGTAGATAAGATCCACTTTTGTTGTTTTTAGCGTTCGGTATTGTCTAGGTCTGTCGGGGGTCTGTATTGTGGTTGGTTTTTGTTTCGATATAAGACAACAAAAACTACTACTACGTAGCCCCCCACACAAAAGACGAGAACAAAAGCAAGAAAAAAAACCAATGCTCAAACCAGCAAACAAAAAGACAAATACCTCCACCCCCCCCAACAAACCAAGATCTCTACTGATGCTAACAATTGAAAATATGTTTAACGTAGTTTGTTGTTTTTTGTTTTTTGTTTTGTTTTTTTGTTTTGCTCTTGTAGTGAACAGAACAGAGAGAGAGGAGAGAGAGAGAGAGAGAGAGAGAGGAGAGAGAGAGAGAGAGAGAGAGAGAGAGAGAGAGAGAGAGAGAGAGAGAGAGAGAGAGAGAGAGAGAAGGAAGGCAAGGCAAGGCAAGGCAAGGCAAGGCAAGGCAAGGCAAGGCAAGGCAAGGCAAGGCAAATTCTTTTATTCGAGGATAATAGATAAGCACTCATGTGCTTTTTTTACATCCAGTTCCCGCCCTTTTCAGGGATAACATCAAGATAAAAAGATACTAAACAGTAAAACTATACGTAGTACCAAACAACATAAAGGAATAAGGACATTAGAGAGAGAGAGAGAGAGAGAGAGAGAGAGAGAGAGAGGAGAGAGAGAGAGAGAGAGAGAGAGAGAGAGGAGAGAGAGAGAGAGAGAAGAGAGAGAGAGAAGAGAGGAGAGAGAAGCGAACTCGAACTCGAACTCGAATGTTTTATTGAGGAAATATGGATAAGCCAGAGGCTTCTTTACACCAGGTCCTCATAAAAAAACAAAAAACAAACAAAAAAAATACCCCAAAAAACCCACCAACAAACTAACCCACTGGCACAACAATCATAAGAATTATATAGCATATAGATATAGTAAAGCAAATGATAAGCTTAATTACTTAGTTATTTATATAACCAACTATCCAACTACACTCACAATTACAGGCACAAGCAAAATCTCAATATACACTATTCCAAGTCACAACCCTTAGTATTAGTCTTATCCAACTTCACACTCTAAATTACAAATTCAAATTATTCTACGCTAACAAGACAAAACACATCCCTACACTATTTCAATGACACGAAAGCGAGAAACTAAGTTCAAAACAATCAGATTTTCCATCTCTCTCTCTCTCTCTCTCTCTCTCTCTCTCTCTCTCTCTCTCTCTCTCTCTCTCTCTCTCTCTCTCTCTCTCTCTCTCTCTCTCTCTCTCTCTCTCTCTCTCTCTCTCTCTCTCTCTCTCTCTCTCTCTCTCTCTCTCTCTCTCTCCTCTCTCTCTCTCTCTCTCTCTCTCTCTCTCTCTCTCTCTCTCTCTCATCACACTCATAAAATAATACAATTTATATGACTGCCTATAGGAATAAACATACCATCCAAGACGACATTCTAATCACAAATTCAAATAATTTAACTCCAACAGAACAACACGCACCCTATACACTATTTAATAGCATTAAGGAAAAAATAGTTCAAGATAATTACAATTTCAATGCACACACATACACGCGCGCACACGACACACACACACACGCACACGCACACACACACACGCACACGCACACATACAATAACATGAATATACAAATGAATAAAGAAAAAAAACAAAAAAAAAAACAAAAAAAATCCAAGACCTTATCTATGCAATACAATAATTCTACATACATAACACAATGCAACCCTTCAATGATATACTAGCAAGAAGTGGAAGTACAAAAAAATCAAAATGTCACACACACACACACACACACACACACACACACACACACACACACACACACACACACACACACACACACACACACACGACACAAACAAAGCACAATAAAGGCCAGACAGTTGGAAATACAACCGGCAATGAACAAAATAAGTATATGAATATATGCTTTGGTCTTTACGAAAGACAAGATCATATTTCATTCAGAACATTTCAAATAAATATTTATGATAAGCTTTTTTGAATGAAGACAGACTAGATTTCTGTTTTATTTTATCTGGAATTCCATCCCATTCTTTGCTACCTGAATAGATGAGCGATGTCTTGAAAAGATCCGTTCTTGGACGGGGGATATAAAAAGTACTCTTGCCCCGAATATTTCTCATCAAAAATCTTTCAGAAAGATATTCTGGAGCAAGATTATTTATAATTTTGTACATAAAAACACCTTTGTTAAAGCGACATCGTAATTTGAAAGGGAAAATGTTAAGTTCTTTGTAATCTGTATCTTCCAAAGATGTTGATTTAAGGAGTACAATTTTTAATGAACGTCTATATAAACTCTCTAGTCGCTTAAGGCAATTTTTACTAGCTAAGTCCCAACAGGTAGAGGCATAATCTATATCTGGTTGTATGTAAGCATGAAAAAATAACTTCCGAGTATGTTGATCTAGCAAATGTTTTATTCTGTTTAGCTGAAAATTTTTTGTGGGCTAGCTTCTTAGACAGAATAGAAGCATGACTTGACCAAGACAGATGGTTATCAATATTTAAACCAAGCAATTTATGAGAATCCACTTCTTCTAAACTTTTGTGATATACTTTAATATCTGGTAATTGAGATTTTATATTTTGTCTTTTTTGCCTTGTTGTAACTAGCATGAATTTTGACTTTTCAGGGTGAAGAGCCATGTGATTAATTTCAGACCATCTAATAACGTTATCAATATCTTTTTGTAATTCAGTACATACAACACTGGCATCTTTAGCTTTATTATGAACTGTGGTGTCATCAGCAAACAATTCACACTTATTTGATACACTTAAAGGCAAGTCATTTACATAAATTGAAAAGAGAATGGGACCTAGGACAGATCCCTGTGGAACACCATAGGTAATTGGCATAAAAGTGGATGTGAGACGGTCCTGGTAAACTACTTGTCTTCTATTTATAAGGAAAGAGGATATAAGTTCAACTGATTCTGGGTGTAAACCATACATGTGTAATTTTCTTAATAAGAGAGCATGATCAATTGTATCGAAAGCCTTAGCAAAATCAACAAATATGGTCCCAGTAAACATATCATTATTGATGTTTTCATGCCACTGTTCTATAAGATTCGTGAGTAAAGTATGGCATGAATGATCTTTTCTGAATCCACTTTGATTTGCATGAAACAAGTTATAATTAGTAAAATGGGATAAGAGGTGGTGTTTAAGATGTTTTTCGAGTGGCTTAGATAACGTTGACAGGATTGAATTTGGTCTATAGTTTGAGGGTTCATTTGGATCACCAGATTTATAAAGTGGTAGCACTTTAGCGTCTTTAAACGCTTGAGGAAAGCTTGATTTTTCTATACAAAGGTTATAAATATAAGCAATGTGTTCAGATATTATGGGTGCAGAAATTTTCAAAATTTTGCTGTCAGTGTCATCCAAGCCCCGCGATTTTGACTGTTTTGATGAACACAGCTCCTTGTACACCTCATGAACACCAATGAATCAAAATTTCAGCTTTGATTGACATTTTTTGGAATTGCAAAAATCCTGCAACAGAAGTAAATTGTTACAATTAGTATAATCATCTGGAATATTTTTTTCTCCTACAGTAGAGAAATGTTTATTCATTTCTTCAACTGATAAGTTGTTTGATAACGGGGCTATAGATATTAAAGGTTTACCAGATAACTGGTTTATGGCTTTCCAAAGTGATTTAACATCCTTTTTTGATGAAATGAGCTCACTGAAATATTTCTTTTTTGCTGCTCTTTTTAATACTGTTACCTTGTTCCGTTGTTTTTTGAAGGTGTCATCCTTACCTGTTGTTTTCAATAGGAAATCACGTTTAGCTATGGCTGTTTTAATTTCATCAGAAAGCCATGGAGGCTTTTCTTTGAATTTGACCCGTTTTGTTTTCAGTGGTGCATGCTTGTTATAAACAGAGAGAAAAGTTTTGTACCACACATCAAGAGCCTCTTTAGGGTCATTATACTGATAAACTTTTGAAAAATTGGCCATACATAAATCAAACAGAAATTTGTCTGTATCAAACGATTTGTAACTTCGGAAAGAAATGCATTTGTGCCTACAAATGGGAATTTTATAACCCTTTTTTGACCAAGTTAAACAAATCGGAAAGTGATCACTGAGCCCAAATATAGGTACAGATGTTTCTATTATATTAGATGGATTAGTTGCATAAATGTGATCAATCAATGTTTCAGAAGATGACACTTTTCTTGTTGAGGTGTTAATTAATTGTGATAGACTATATGATTCATAAAGGCTTTTCCATTTGTTGTGGGGTTTATGTAAATCAATATTAAAGTCACCAAGTAAAATTAGTTCTGTTGAATGGCTTGATACGTCATCCATCAGGAGTTCAAAACGATCAAACCATTCAACTCGTTCGTCTGGGTTTCTGTAAAAGAAACCAATTAACATTGGTTTAGTCCCTTTTAAATTAATCTGAATCCATATACATTCAATACCATATTTGTCAAAATGGTTGATCTGTTTATAACTAACTGATTGGTGTACATATACTACTAATCCTGTTTCAAGAGTGGCTTTGGCATCTCTTCTAATGATATTGTATCCAGGAATTGATACAACATTATTTGATACTTTTTCTGACAATCTAGTCTCAGAAAAACCAAAAACATGAAAGCAATCATTTTCGCAATCAGGGAGGGAGGAGAGAGAGAGAGAGAGAGAGAGAGAGAGAGAGAGAGAGAGAGAGAGAGAGAGAGAGAGAGAGAGAGAGAGAGAGAGAGAGAGGGGAGAGAGAGATTTTGCAATCTAAATCAGAAAGAAACCAGTTCACAAACAAGCAAACAAACAAACACACACACACACACACACACACACACACACACACACACACACACACAAACACACACACACACACACACACCACACACACACACACACACACACGCACACACACACACACACACACACACACACACACACACACACACACACACACACACACACACACCGAAAAGACAATTAAACCGACTTTCTTTAAGAAATGACAGAATTTATTAAATGCAGTAAAAATTAAAAAAAAACTAACAACAAACAAGTAAACCAGTTTTCCAGTTTGAAACAAATTGAAAAGCAGAATACGTTCATTATGTATTCTCCGTTTATCAAGTTACAGATTCAAACACGATTTTTAACGTATGGTTTGGCATGTTTAGTGCTTTTAATACGATACAGTTATTAACTAGATTCAATCTACTTCCGTTTCTCGTGCTTCTGCTCTAATTAAAAACCTGTTCTCATTGAACGAATGAAAATTAAATATGAACTCATACAAATCTTATAAATCTGTTTTATTTCACTGTTAGGGTTAAACTATCTCTTTTACTGCTGCGAAAAAAATAGAACCTAAGCTAACAATGTAGAAAAGTTTATGTTTCTGTACTGCCCGTCTTTAGGAAAAAGAATTAAACTGAATTCTAGGTGATCGAAATAAATATTTCAGGGAAAGATACCTTTAACATTTGGAATGAACTGTTTTATCAAAGATTACGTACAGGCAATTACAGTTCAGTGGCCTATAAATCACTGTTAAGTTTCAGATCTCTACAAGAGCTGCTCTTGTAATTTCCTATTCTTTTTTAGTTTTAATTTTCTGACCTTTCGGAGAGATGTGTTGTCTACTTTCCTACGTCTCATTTGTTAAACGGTATTCTTCAATTGCTGACTAAGTTAGGAGGAAAGGAGAACTAGATGTAAACTCCACACAAAAATGATAACACTGGACAGGAATAGGTTGAAGGTGGTTGCATAATAAAGAAACCATGAGTGTAAAGATACGGATGTAAGAGCGGAATAACAGGCATGTAGAAGATGAATATTTATTTATTTATTCATTCATTCATTTATTCATGAATGTATGTATGTATGTATGTATGTATGTATGTATGTATGTATGTATGTATGTATGTATGTATGTATGTATGTATGTATGTATGTATGTATGTATGTATGTATGTATGTATGTTGTCTGTCTGTCTGTCTGTCTGTGTGTGTGTGTGTGTGTGTGTGTGTATGTATGTATGTATGTATGTAGATGTATGTATGTATGTATGTATGTATGTATTGTATGTATGTATGTATGTATGTATGTATGTATGTATGTATGTATGTATGTATGTATGTATGTATGTATGTATGCATAGGGGGACGGGATAGCTAAGTGATCAGAGCGCTCGCTTTCCCCAAGTCAAGCAGCATCGAACGTGGTTACCAGTAGGATGGGTGACCGTTTGCGCACCTTGGCTTCAATACAGTCCCCTCAGTCCACCTAGCTGTCAATGGGTACCTGCCCTCTTTAGGGTCAGGGAGGGTAAAGCAGCAAGGGAGAGGAAATGGGCGCCGCCCTCAATATGTTGGCCCTTAGAAAAGCTGAGGTCTCTGATGCCTCGCTCCCCTACGACCGCCTAGGTTAAGGGACACCTTTACCTTACAATTTTACCTTAAAATTACATCCATGCCACCTACTGCTCGAGCCACTCACGCAAGAGAAAGTGGGTACATGTGAAGAACAAAAAACAGGCCTTAACAGGCTAGGCCTCAATCATTGACAATGTCAAGTCAAGTTAAGTCAAGTCTTGCCTTTTTATTATTTTAATTTTTATTTTATACCACTTTATGTCACAGCAGATTTCTCTGCGTGGAATTCGGGGTGCTCTCCCCGGGGAGAGCGCGTCACCACAAGTGCAGCGCCTACCCATTATTTTTTTCCCTCCTCAGGGATGGTGTCTAAACACCTGTGTGCATGCTGGGTTTTTTGTTTTTTAACTTTGTCATCCGCTCCTACCGGCGCACGATGGCCTGCTCTTCCGAAAGGCGGAACGGGGTTTTAACCTGTGCGCAAGATGTTTTTCGTGCGTTCGCACACGGGGCCTCGGTTTATAGTCTCATCCGAATGGCTGACTTTGACAGTCAGTTCGATTTTTTCGTCAAACTGGGAAGGAAGGGCGAGGCTGGGTACGAACCCAGAAACCCACGGTTTACATATTGGCAGGTGAACGTCTTAACCATCCTGCTACCTTCTTTCACCTAAG
>CM060338.1:36882785-36887235 GCA_030674155.1 Stramonita haemastoma | reverse complement strand
AAACGGTCTTCTCTGTGTTTTTTTTTTTTAGCTGGGGAATAATTATGCTTTAGGGGTTGACTCGGGATGAGGGGAGGGTGGGGGTTGGGGTGGGGTTGAAAGGGGTTCCATAAAGGAAAGAGGGAGAAGATTCCAGGCTAACTGAAGAATCATAGTTGAGTGAAAATGTTTTTTTAAGTCCGTACATTGATTTTTTTCTATTACGATTTTTGTTAGAGTTTTGCTTTGCTTGTTTTTGTTTTTGTTTCTTTATGTTAGTGGGTTGTGTGATGTATTCTCCAGTTAAAAGAATGCATACATGCATACATTATTAAGTGTAGTTCTAAACAGCAGCATAATTCTCCCAAACGAAACATTACCATCTTTAATTCCTGACAGGGAGAAAAAGACAAAAAGGAACTCAAACTCGACTGTTTTATTGAGGAAATATGGATAAGCGAGAGGCTTCTTTACACCAGGTCCTCATTAAAAAACAGAAAAAAACAGGAAAAACCAACAAAAACAAACCCATTGGCAAACAATCATAAAGAATTGTGTAACATATAGATACAGTAAAGCAAATGATAAGCTTAATCTATTACTTGGTTATTCATATAACAAACTATGCAACTACACTCACAATTATGGGCACAAGCAAAACCTCAATATACACTATTCCAAGTCACAACCCTTACTAATAGTCTTATCCAACATGACACTGTAGATTACAAATTCAAATTATTCTACGGTAACAAGACAAAACACATCCTTACTCTATTTCAATGACACAAAAGCGAGAAACTAAGTTCAATGGATCACTAGAGGCATTGCAGAAATACAAAAGGAGGCACAGAGAGGACCCCCCCCCCCCCCCCCCATAGGATCATGTCCTGCATACAATGATACGAAATAAACAGACTTGAAGCTGAACAGACTGACCACAAGTATGGCATGTTCTGAAGTTTCATTCTTTTTTTCTATTCAGGTCAAGGTTTTTTAGACAGACGCAGCAAAGTACAATACCCTTTGGTTTAAACAATGTTATTAGTTCAGAAACAAGGAGCACCAATACATGGAATGAGTACACCAAGCAAAGCTTATCAATGGGTATAGTCTTTAGGAATGATGTGTTGGTAGGAAAAGGACTTCTTTCGCGATAGACAGAAAGAAAACAAGTACTTCTGTCGAGGAGAAAGCAGTGGGAGGACAACAATGAACTTCAGGATCAATGTTGTAGGGACTGAAAAGGCGCTCTAAGGAGAAAGAAAGGCAGCGCGCTGAGGTGAATGAAAATGGTTTTGTAGGTCAGTAACTTGTTTCCCCTGCCTTTTCATTCATTGTTTTGTGGGTTTTTTTTTGTTTTGCTTCTTTTATTTCTCTAAGCGTTTGTGTTTGAAGAAGAAGAAAAAAAAACCTCTGTACAACAAGCATTCTCGTGGGGAGTGTAAGTAAAAACAGCCAAATCCTCTTAAACCTACTTTTGTTCTACTCCTGCCTTTGAAGAGAGTGGGAAATGGAAATATGATAGATCAGTACAAGCATGGAAAAGTGGGAAAAGTACAGAACAGTAAGAGAAACCAGAGATAAGAACTAGGTGACTGTGTCCTGCACTGGTAGGGGTATGTAAACATAGACTGAAGCCAGCCAGACTGGCCACAAGGAGAGCGCCCTGTTTCCAAGTCTCTTTGTAAGTCCATTAGTGCCGCGATAGGGTCCTTGTCTGACTTAACAACGCTCAACCCTCACCCCCCTCCCCTCCCTCCAACCCAAAAAAGAAAGCTTTACCAAAGTGTTAGTAGGACAAAGTCCTATTTGTATTTTTCTTGAACATGCGTGCACTAGAATAAAGCACATCTCTTGGATTTTTAAGTGCCAGAATTGCTAATAAGTGGTAAGGCGTGTTTATTGTTGTTGCTGTTGTTGTTTTTTGTTCAATGTCATTTTACTAAGATTGATATTTGACAAAGGTTCGTGTATAGGGTGGAGGGTGGGGGTTGGGGGCTAACTTTATAGTCTCATCGGAGAGAAAACCACCTGCCTATGTGGGGAGTCAGGGGCCGCTGCCAGCAAGGCCAGTGCACAGGCCAGACCTTCACTAGATGGGTCACATGCAAAGTGCTCCTCTGCCCCAACAAGGACAGCAACTGCTTTCTCAATTTCTACAAGAAATGACTAAAAGTTAGTCACTACCCCAGAGTATCATACATGACACACAGTGTCCTGAAGTTCCCCCCCAAAGCCTAGCGTATCATATATGATACATATCAAATTTCATAACTTCTTAACTAATAAACTTGTTTTTATTCACTTATTCTTTTCATATATGCTGCTGTGTTGAGTTCAAAAACAAAGAAACATAATTTTCATTCAAGTGAAAGTGTGTGTTGGCTCTAGAGGGTTAATGTAGGGAACGCCTAACAATAGGGATAGCGATATTGCCATCCTTTTTGGCGTGTGTCCCAGCTGCTTTGAAGGTGACAGTGGATGTGGCAGTGGTTGCAACAAACCTACTGTCAAGTAATGTGGCAGGGCAGTGTTGGGTTGGCCAGGCGACAGTTCAGCTGCTGCTTCACTTGATATCACTTTGGCTAGGACATGGCTATTGCAATCCAAATCTGGCTTTAGATTGAAATAGTATACGGTTATTTCATTCTGAATTTTATAAGTTAATTTTGCAACTGCACGACATTAAAAAACAACATTGTATTCAGTGGGGTAAGTGTGTGAAATGGTAGGTTGACACAATGCTGATTATTTCATCCATGTTTGACATAAAGTATCATCTCACTAAGGCGACGTAAAGTGATTTATAAAGCAAACTTTGCGATATTCTGGCTTGTCAGACGTGGACGCATTAACGTACTTACGCGCGCGTGTATTCATACACGCGCACACGTACAGACACACACAGACACACACAGACACACACGCACACACACGCACTCACACACACGCCCGCTCGTACACACACCCCCGCTCACTCACGCGCATGCACGCACTCACACACACATACACACACTCACTCGCGAGCTCACACACACAGACATACAGACACAAACACACACAACACAACACACACACACACACACAACACACACACACACACACACACACACACACACACACACACACACACACACACACACACACACACACACACACACACACACCACACACACACACACACACAATACAAACACACATATTTAATTCCGTATTAAAAACAACAAAAACAAACACACTCTACATAGAAAAAATAAGAAACAATAGCTACAGTTACATACATATGTAAAAGATCTGAATACACACGCAAACAGAAAATCTGATAGTATGACCAAAAAAAACACAGTTGTGTCACTGAGAAAAAAGAAAAAATGAAAATAGAGGCGAGCGTGTTGCCGTTTTAAATTCGATACTCTTTTGCTTTTTTGAACGATTGTTTTGCCACTGTTTTTTTTTCCCATTTTTGTTTTTGTTGTTAATGTTGTTTCTCTTTTTGTTGTTGTCGCTGATGTTATTGTTGCACAGATCCCAGCTTAACAAACTAGCGCCATGGGGTGGGGGGTTGGGTGGGTGGGTGGGGGGGGGGTTGGTGAGACTAGTTTTGTGGAGAGAACAAGGCAGGCACCCAGATTATACAATCTGACTCACTCAATCTTCATTTTTCTCCTGGAGTTAACATCAGTGCAGACTCCACCCTCCCCAAAAGTCCTTCGGATAAGACTGTAAACCTAGGCCCCGTGTGTGAACGCATCTTGCGCACACGTTAAATTCTGTTCCGCTTTTCGTAAGAGTAGGCCATTGTGTGCCGGTGGAAACAGATGACATTTACAAAACTGCATACGTACGGGGACTATATGTAAAAAAGCACAAGAGTGCTTATCCCCTTATCCTCGATATAAAGAATAAAATTAAATTAAAATTAAAATTGAAGCCACTGTGAGGCCCTAAGCAAATTCTAGGTAAACGTTTACCTTGCTATGATAATCTCAAACAGCTAGCAGCAATTCAATCTCAGTCGAGTAGTTTTTTTCTCTTTTCAAACAAAGGTACCGCTTTGTTTCATCAAGAGTTGTGCTGCAGCTGGAGATAATCTCAACATGATATTTTACAGCGAAAATATTTTAATACCTAGCTGCAAACCGGCTTTTCAGTGTTGGGATTTGGCTTTTAGATTACATGAATAACTGGCGAAAGCTTTTTTAGGGGGGGGGGGAGAGAGAGAGAGAGAGAGAGAGAGAGAGAGAGAGAGAGAGAGAGAGAGAGAGAGAGAGAGAGAGAGAGAGAGAGAGAGAGAGAGAGAGAGAGAGAGAGAGAGACAGAGGGACAAGGCAAGGCCAAGGCAAGGCAAGGCAAGGCAAGGCAAAGTATTTTATTCGAGGATAATAGATAAGCACTTGTGTGCTTTTTTACATCCAGTCCCCGCCCTTTTCAGGGATACATCAAATTGAGAAGATACTAAACAATAAAC
>CM060338.1:36871530-36872685 GCA_030674155.1 Stramonita haemastoma | reverse complement strand
GTACAAATTGCAGAAAGCGAACTGTTGGCAAATAGGGAGTACATTGTTCACATGAATCCAGGTAAGTCTTGACTTTTTTCTCGCAATGCTTGTTAAGTGTTTTTTGTTCTTTTTACCCACCTACCCCCTACCCGCCCTTTCTTTCTTTTTTTTTTGTTGTTGTTGTTATTATATTTTCGTTTTTTTTTAACCTTGGTTTTTTGGGGGGGGGGGGGGGGGTTTTGTTTGTTTCTTTTCCCCTTTTTCCCCTTTTCTTTTTTTTCTTTTTTTCTTTTTTTCTTTGCATTCTTCTTTTTTGCATTCTTCTTTTTGCATTTCTTCTTTTTACATTTCTTTTTTTTTGCATCTTCTTTTTTGCTTTTCTCTTTGCATTCCCTTCTTTTGCACTCTTCTTTGCATTTTTTCTTTTTTTTTATTCTTTACTTCGCATCTTTGTTCCTGCACTCTTCTTTCCCTAATCTTCTTCTTCGAATTCTTTTTCACATTCTTTTTCACTTCTTTTTTTGATTGTTTCCTTCTTTTTCACTTCTTTTTCACTTTTTTTTTCATTTTCCTTCTTTTTTAAATTCTTTTTCACTTTTCTTTCTTTTTTCCCTTCTTTTTCCTTCCCTTTCCCCTTTTAATTTTTTTCTTTGCTTTGCTTTCTTTTTATTTTTTTTTTCGCTTTTTTTCTTTTATTCTCTTTCGTTCTTTCTCTTCTTCTTCGCATTTTTTTTCTTGCTCTCTGGGAGTGTATCTTTTTTGGAAAAAAACATTCGAGATTTCCTGTCCTTTTTAAGTTTATACTCCTTTTTTTAATTTTCTTTTTTTTCTTTTTTCTTTTTTGTTCATCCCTTTTTTTCTGTTTGTTTTTTTCTTTTGTTTGTCTTTCGTTTTCATTCATTCGTTGTCTGATTTGTACTCTCTCTTTTTTATCATAATAAAAAGATGGGGGACGCTGCACTTTTGGCGACGCGCTTCCCTTCCGAGGGAAGCAGCCCCCGATTTTCAGCAGAGAAAACTGCTGTGACATAAAAAAGGTATTTTAATAAATAATAAGAAAAAATAAATAAAAAAAAAACAAATGATCAAAAAAATAAAAAAAAAAAAAATTAAAAAGTAAAAAAAGAGAGACAGATATACAAGAAAAGACCAAACGAAAAAACAACACAAAAA
>CM060338.1:36854030-36856530 GCA_030674155.1 Stramonita haemastoma | reverse complement strand
GAGAACACCTCACGTCCTTCATCAATCCATTCTAATCAGACTGGACATGGGAATGAACTTTGATTCCCAAATGGCTTCTGCTCACTTGCATGCTATCCGAATCAAGTGTCAATCGATCCGAATTTCTCTGCACTGTCTTAATTGTCCACAACGGGTCTAATGCCCACTTTGCTCATTGTTGTTCCTGTTGTTGTTGTTGTTGTGGTGGTGTGGTGGTGGTGGTGTTGGTGTGGTGGTGGTGGTGGTGGTGGTAGTGATGGTGATGGTGTTGCTATTTGATTGTATTCAGCGTGTTAAACCCTATACGTTTTTCTTTGTTCCTTCTTTAGTCTTAACTCTGATCAATTTCTACTATTTTCGATTTTACTTTTCTGGAAATACTTTATTAATCTTGACAAGAAAAATAAAACCTTTAGATTAAATTATGCAAAGTATACTTCGAAGTGCCAGTAGTTTAGTTATGGTTTGTTCTTACTTTAGCTTTGATTCTGATATGATTCTACAAGTATCATCAATCATTATACTTCTTGTACTACCATTGGTAATCTTGAGAAGGGAATCTTTAGATTAATAGCAGTAAATACTTATCAAACAAAACAAAGCTCAAAATACCAGTACAAGTCTGTATGTATTTTGTAAATCTTGTCATGACATCGAAAGAGATAATTGATTATTTGTACTGAATGAAGCAATTAATTCTTGTTAGCCGGTTAAATGGAAATGGTGAAATGTTATCTGGACAAAAAGTAAATTTGTTTTCTTTTGTAATGAATATGTGTACCAATAATAAAAAAGACTACAAAAAACCAAAGCTATGACCACCCAGTCCGATACAATAATTAAAGCGTGGAAGCAATAACATATCTTTCAGTTTCTACAGACTCCTACCAGTAAAACTTGCAGATTTGCTGTTCGGGTTCGTTACAGAGAATAAGAAAGAAAAGTAAAACCACTTTTAGAAACCCAGGGAAAAAATGACTTGTCTACGTACTTCCAGCGGTTGTTGAACTCTACTGTTAGCCTGGAAAAACTGAAACACCGGATCTGAGTCAGCCCAGATGCTATTCATTGCAAAATGAACTCCTTTGACTCCTCTCTCTGTCTCTCTCTCTGTCTCGCTCTCTGTGTCTCTCTTTCTGTCTGTCTCTCTCTGTCTCTGTCTCTCTCGTGCGCTCTCTCTGTCTCTGTCTCTCTTTGTCTGTCTCTGTCTCTCTCTCTCGCACTCTGTCTCTCTGTCTCTGTCTCTGTATGTTTCTGTCTGTCTGTCTGTCTGTCTGTCTGTCTGTCTCTGTCTGTCTGTCTGTCTGTCTGTCTGTCTGTCTGTCTGTCTGTCTGTCTGTCTGTCTGTCTGTCTGTCTGTCTGTCTTCTGTCTGTCTTCTGTCTGTCTCTCTCTCTCTCTCTCTCTCTCTCTCTCTCTCTCTCTCTCTCTCTCTCTCTCTCTCTCTCTCTCTCTCTCTCTCTCTCTCTGTGTCTCTGTAAGATTGTATAGGACGGAAGACCTTGGCAGGATGGTTAAGACGTTCACCTGCCAACAAGTAAACCGTGAAGTTCTAGGTTCGATTCCCAACCTTGCCCTTTCTTCCCAGTTTGACGAAAAAATCGAACTGAATGTGAAAGTCATTTAATGAGACTATAAACCGAGGCCCCGTGTGCGAACGTATGCAGAACATCTTGCACACACGCTAAAAACTTGTTCCGCCTTTCACAAGTTCAGTTCATTGTGTGCCAGTTCGAGTGGATGTCAACAAAATAAAAAAGAATCATCCTGCACACAGCTGTCGTGTTTAGACACCATCCCTGAGGACAAATCGGGGAGTTGGAGTCCCCAGGTTGGTTCAGGGCTGTACATGGAAACATTCTGGCGGCTCCTGCGACGGCACTGGAACTATTCGTATCATGGATTACCTTTCCAATGGACCATTCCAGTAACGTGGAGAGGGAGGGGGGGATTCTGTTGCATGGGTAACAGCTTGCCCTCCATACTTACCCAGGCTTTGTGCTCTAGAGTCTAGAGCCCAACTCCATAGTCTTCCGAGACAGACGGAGGTCTACAAGCATATATATATACACAAAATTATATGTGTGTGTGACATTATAATGACTGTGGCGCTCCACCACGAAATGAGTCGCTTAGCACATTACCAATTTTGCGCTAGGAGCCTTTAAAGGCAGGTGGGGGTCAAGTTGTCAATTTTGTGATTTTGATTGATTATTAAACTAGATCTGTTTATTTATCGTATATGAAATATCAAGGTATAATTTTTATTCCTTTTGCTTTTAAATGTGTTTTCGAAAATACCAAAGCACTCATTCTGACAACTGTTACTAAAATAAACTTGCCTGTTTCTCATTTTGTCACATCCTGCAGTCTATCATTTAATTTGTAATAATGTTTGCACAGAATTGTCCGATTTTCAATCTGTTTTTTGTATTTGATAGCCACTTTATTGCACATTAATAAAATGTCAAAAACTAAAAACTGACCTCATGTGCACTCCG
>CM060338.1:36849030-36851530 GCA_030674155.1 Stramonita haemastoma | reverse complement strand
AACGATAGTTGTAGGTATTTTGTGTTCTTTTTATTTCTTTAAGTATGCCATACTTTTATTTATGCGTTTTCTGCTATTGCATAGTCTTACCACATAATAATCTCCGGTCTTAGCAGCAAGGCTCTAGAATGTATCCTCAAAGCATGGATTTTGCAGACAGAGAAAACAGAGTTATCTACAGTGAGGGCCGGCAGGTAGGCCTAGAAGATTCTCTATGCAGCTGCTGAATCATTTGTGTGTGTGGTCTTTTGTGGTTTCACATTTAGTTCAGAAGTACAAACAGCACACAACATCTGCTGACCTCTCTGTTGTTAATGAGGAAGAGAGAGTGTGCTGCTCATTACACAGTGATCTCATTCAGTGTTGAGGACAGGCACCATATCCATCAAATGACGATGCTCATTGAAGTTTTAGATATTAAAGCCTTTGGCATCAACACACCATGTAAAAGGAGGTAGAGAGGAACTAGGTTAAAACGACTGGGAAATTAGAGGAATAAGGACTACCTAGCTTGAAACACAGTGGTGAATTTGAGTACAACCATAAATAAGATCATAGCATACACCTTGCCTTGAATCCACTTGAGACTTTTGTGATACATGGTTCCTACTATAATAACACTGGTATTAATCAAGTTTAAAATATGTGACCTGTTTTTACAAGTTGAATCTTACGTCGAAATCTAAAGATCAGTTTTCTTTTGATGTATAAGTCATTGTTCTACCTTTACAAAGAAGTTATGAATACTTAAAATGAGTGACACAGCAGTTTCATATTCTGAGAAAATCGGGTTGATTTTTTTCTACAACTCTAGCTAACCAGTACCTTATCAGGTCGATAACAGCGCTTTAATAAGTAGTTGTGAATTTTAATTTGATGATTACATATTCCATTTTTGATGAAAAGTCCAAATTGCCAAAGCAGACACTACTTTTTCTCTCTTCTTTTCACCGCCTAGGAGTTAAGACTCATTCTGTAAAAAATGGCTCACATAATTGAGATATTTGCTGCATCGACTAAACCATGTTCAAAATTCTCAATATTCCAACAATACAGTAAACTATACTAGAATTGTAAGTCCAAGTCTGTTGGATACATGGATAATACAGCACAAGCAGAACCAAGCACCATGCAATGGCAATCACGTCAAGAAAAAAAAACAACATAACACAATCACAAAAACAAAGGTATAACAGGTGAAATTCATTTTGCCTGCAAAAGGATTTAAACCCATGACAGTCAAGCAAGCAACTCGTGTTGCTAGCCACTCACACATAAGATACGGATTATCTATTTCAGTATTTATGTCTCTAATAGCTTCTCCAAACCTGTCTCTTTAAACTAAAATAAAACAAAAACCATCCTAATTTTCGATATTTTTTATCCAAAACAAAAATATTGCCTTTGCGCAGCTGCAGGCAAGAAGGTATAATTGTAGTTGTATCTATTGATGCGAATGATGAGCCATACTTTAATTTCATCAGTGCCTCTGCAATTTCTGTGGATGGATTGGTTGTGCCTTTTCTCTGCATCCTCTGTTCCTCCTACCCTTGCAGCAAATAGATTTAGGAGTTCAAACGATCAGCGAGAAGATAAGGAAAGGAGAGACGGTAAAAAAAAAAAGAGAGAGAGAGAGAGAGAAGAGAGAGAAGAGGAAGAGAGGAGGAGAGAGAGAGAGAGAGAGGAGAGAAGAAGAGAGAGACAGAGAGAGAAGAGAGAGAGAGAAGAAGAGAGAGAGAGAAGAGAGAGAGAGAGAGAGAGAGAGGAGAGAGAGAGTATGGGTGGTGAGTGAGTGGAGAGAGAGAGAGAGAGAGAGAGAGAGAGAGAGAGAGGAGAGAGAGAGAGAGAGAGAGAGAGAGAGAGAGACAGACAGACAGACAGACAGACAGACAGACAGACAGACAGACAGACAGAGAGACAGAGAGAGACAGAGAGAGACAGAGAGACAGAGACAGACAGACAGAGAGAGACAGAGAGACAGAAAGACAGAGAGACAAAGTCAGACAGACAGAGGGAGAGACAGAGGAAGAGATAGAGACAGAGTCAGAGAGACAGAGAGAGACAGAAACAGAGATACAGAGATAAAGAGATAGAGAGAAAAGGAAAGGGAGACAGACAGAGAGAGAGAGGAAGAGACGGAGACAGATACAGAGACACAGAGAGAGAGACAGACAGTCACACACACAGACAGACAAACACACAGACAGACACATAGACAGAAAGACAAAAGAACAAATAGAGACAAAGATAAACAGAAAGATTGGAGACGGACAGAAAAACAGTCAGACAAACAGAGACAGAAACAGACAGACATACAGACAGAGAGTTGGTCTGAAAGTGACAAAGTTCACAGAGCAGGCACAGGGTACATTAAAGGGAACGGCAGTGATGATGGTGTGAGTTCCATGTGAGCATCGTGTTGTTTGTTTATGATGCCAACGATATCAGTTTCAATCAACGCTTAATTGGAAGCAAATGTTAAAAGCGAATCAGTTTTGCT
>CM060338.1:36839030-36844030 GCA_030674155.1 Stramonita haemastoma | reverse complement strand
TCTCTCTCTCTTTCTCAGTATATATAGATATGTATATATAGATATGTATATATGTATATATGTATGTATAGATATAGATAGATAGATAGATAGATAGATAGATAGATAGATAGATAGATAGATAGATAGATAGATAGATAGATAGATAGATAGATAGATATAAAGGCACACATACATATACATATTTTTAATTAACTAGTACCTCGTCATACAGGCAGCTATAAATCTGGAATCCAAAGAATGCTTTCCACATTCGATGGAGATTCCAGGTTTGAAACTAGAAACCATGCCTTTTAAACGCATACGTCTTGTGTGCCAAAAACCGAGGGTTTTTTCTCTGTCGTATCATTTCATGCATCTATTGGTTCAAAAGAGATACAATACTTTAAACATTACTGCTGGCTAAATTTCTTTGAAATTTTTGCTATTCCTGGACGTCAAGCTTATCAGATGTTCAGCTTCTAACAAAATAATCTGTTTACTTTTCACCTTCACTCATCGAGAAAGACAAAGCATATAATTTACACATCCATTGGCGCGGAAGATCAGCCATACTTTTGATTTAATCTCTGCCAAATTCTCTGGAATGATCGCTGTCTTCCTCTGTTCCTCTGTCTCCACCTCCCCTTGAAGCAAACGATTTAAGACGTTTAGGAGATTGGGGTGAGAGGATTGGCAAGAGAGAGGAGGGAGAGAGAGAGGGAGAGGGGGGGAGAGAGGGGAGAGAGGGAGAGAAGGAGAGGGAGAGACAGACAGACAGACAGACAGACAGACAGACAGACAGACAGCTAGTCAGAAAGACAGATAGACAGATAGAGACACAGCAACAAAAACCAAAAAGACAGAGAGAGAGAGAGAGAGAGAGAGAGAGAGAGAGAGAGAGAGAGAGAGAGAGAGAGGACAGAGACAGAGACGAGAGAGAGAGAGAGAGACAGACAGACAGACAGACAGACAGACAGAGACAGATAGACAGACAGACAGAGAAAGAGATAGTTTGTTCTTTATTACAGACTCTAATTCTTGTTTAGTGTGTGGCCCGCAGCCTTGCTATAGCCCGAAGTGCATGCCAATAGTATTTCATTTGAAGATAATATCATTGGCTTTGATTCAAATGGCGTCATTTTAGCTTGAAATGGCACAGGCAATCAAATCATTTCTTTTACATTAAGAATACGCTAAGAACAATCTATTTATGATTCTAAACATGTTGAAAATTGAGAGCCTTAGCATAAGCCAGCAGGTAGGGGATAGGCTCACAATACAATATCCACATCTTAATTGTCGTGGAAATGCTTATATTATCTGCGAGTGAAATCAGGAAATCTATGTGTGAACGAAAACATAACATCTTGCCCACACGTTAAAATCTACCCTGCCTTTTCGGACGAGTAGGCCATTGCGTGCCAGGGGGGAACGGATGACAACTTTTACTAAACCGCTTGCACGAAGGGACGGTGTGTGAAGGAAAAGTAGAAGAATGATTATTGCATTATCCTGTAAATAAGTTCTCCCACTGGCCAATCACACATGCACACATGCGTACACGCACACACACGCACGCACACACACACACACACACACACACACACACACACACACACACACACACACACACACACACACACACACACACACACACACACACACACACACACACACGAGTGCTTATTCCATTATCCTCTATATAAAATAATAAAGTTACAAAAATAAAATAAACACACACACACACGCGCACGCACACACACACATACACACACACACACACACACACACACACACACACACACACACACACACACACACACACACACACACACACGCACACATACGCATACATACAGAGTATATAAAAGAAGGTGTTATGTACAAAAGAATTAAACCAAAGAGTAAAATTAAAATCTTGTCACGATTATTTCAGTAGTTTTTTTTCTTTTATGGAATATGATATTGCTAATGCAATATCTGTCATTCATAGGCGTCGAAACTGATTAAATTTTGTTTACAAGCTCATGTTAAAATAAAAGTTTGTACCATTATATTGAGTGAACATCACTTTTAAAACCTAGAAATCTATAGATTACGCAGTTTGATACTCTTTTGCCATGGAAACAATCCAATATGGCCACCCAAACTAGATGTTTGAAACTTTTATAATGTGTTAACTAAAAGCAAGTACAAGAAAGCCGGTTTTTTCAGATATGTTTTGCAAATTAGAGTGTTCAGATTTACGAAGGGAAATCTCCATATATGCATTTAGCAGTTTTTTACTTACTAAAAACCTGTATGATTTTGGTCACTTTTAGACCCGTTTCTAACACAGCACAACACAGCAGTGTAGTATTGTGAAACACACAATCTGCTAGTAAAATGCATCGGGTTTTCAGATGCATGCTCATTCTTATAGTCCTAGTAGCATATGCTGCAAATGTTGCTGTCTGTATGTGTGTGCGGTGTGTGTATGTGTGTGCGGTGTATGTATGTGTGTGCGGTGTGTGTATGTGTGTGCGGTGTGTGTTATGTGTGTGTGTGTGTGTGTGTGTGTGTGTCTGTCTGTCTGTCTGTCTGTCTGTCTGTCTGTATGTATGTCTGTGTGTGTGTGTGTGTGTGTGTGTGTTTGTGTGTGTGTGTGTGTGTGTGTGTGTGTGTGTGTGTGTGTGTGTGTGTGTGTGTGTGTTGTGTCTGTGTCTGTGTGAGTCTGCGTGTGTCCGTGTGTGCGCGTGTTTCATTCGTTTTTTTGTTTGCTTTCCTCCATTCTTTCTTTCTTTTCATTGTCTATAATTATATCCCATTCTTTCAGTGTGAGTTTATAGCATATTACATTTAGACTTGTTTGATTATGGTTTGAAAGTTGTCGGGCTTTTTTGTGGTGTGATATTAAAATCAGAATCAGGTTTTTTTCCAGAAAATATTTTTCGGTGTTTCGTTTAGTTTTCTTTTCTTTTGTCCAGTCAGCTCTGTTCATAATTAATTTGGGTTTTTTTGTAGAAAACATAAGTAGCCCATTTTATGTAGAAAATATAAGCATCCATTCTAGTAGCCATTTCATTATTGTGAGTGCCGCAGAGTCAGTTATTGATGAGATAGCTATCGTCTTCATAGCAGTCCCAGTCTTTTTTTCCCTTTTTTGTGAGATCCGCTGGGAGCCGATGCATCCCTTACACAGGTTATACTGAGTGCATATACATCATTTACCACTACGCACTGAGAGATGGAATTGACTAATGGACCACTCTCACAATCTCTTTCTGTCTGTCTGTCTATCTGTCTATGTGTCTGTCTGTATTTCTGTCTATTCGTCTGTCTGTCTGTCTGTCTGTTTGTCTGTCTGCCTGTCTGTCTGTCTCTCTCTTATATATATGTATATATATGTCTGTCTCTCTGTAATTTTTTCGTCTCTCTTTCTCTGTTTGTCTCTGTACATCTGTCTGTCTGTCTCTGTCTCCCTCTGTCTCTGTCTCCCTCTGTCTCTCACTTTCTCTCGCTCCAGAAAACACACACACACAAATTGCACTTTATATAATTTTTTTTCTGTGTGTGTGTGGGGGGGGTGGGGGTGGGGGGTGTCTGTGTCTGTGTGCCTGTAAATGTATCTGTGTGCTTAATTGTGCTCTCCTAATACACGAATGCATTAGTAATACGTATTTTATTCTTGTTTATACTGATCTTTACGATATCTAGAGGAGTGGAGTAGCTTTCCCTATTCCTCCACGCTTCAGCAGCCCTATATGTACCGCACTGAGCAGACTGTGTGAAAGAAACCCCGTGCTTTTACCGCTTGTGTCTCCAGAGATGCCAGTTTATTGATCAGGAGAAGGCCAAGCAGAAACGCTTCTTTACCTCGCCCTATAAGCTCCACAAAATCAGTATGGTACAAAAAAGTAAGTGGTGGATTTGCTAGTCTAGAGCTAAAACGTTTCTGCCTAGAAAACGAAAAGTTCAGGTTGGACGTGTGCAGTGGTTTAATCCCCGTTTAGACTTGAATCTTTTCTCCTAATACTTTAAATCTTGAGTGGTGATCTGGGTGATAAGTCTTTTCGAATGAGAAGATACACTAGAGTTCTGTGTGTGACACATAATTATTAAGCGCACGTAAAAGAACCCGACGAGAACGAAAGAGTTGTCCCTGACAAAATTATGTTTACAAGTCACTCTGCTTGGGGGAAACAAATAGCATTGCTGACAGGAAAAGAAAAAAAAATATGGTGGCGCTGTTCCTTTGGCGAAACTTTCTCCCCGGGGAGAGCAGCCCTAATGTCACACAGAGAACGAGCTTCGCCGCTCTACAATGGAGATGAGTCAATCTTTTTTTCTGTGGACTGAGGTCACGTAAAATAGAAACAACCAGTGCCTTCAAACAGAGACAAATTTAAATCATTGCATGATGGTCAATGGTGCTAAGACTGATGAAGAAGTGCCGCTGTGGAAGCATAGCAGCTTACTCCATGCTCTATATTGTAAACTGTTTCGGCGTGAAATAAGACCAAGAGATACAGATACCTCCAGTGTTGTTAGAATTATCTGAGTAAAACTCTCAACATTACATCAATAAAGTACACAAACGTCGTATCATTGATTCCAATTTTCAAATTCACCCCGTAGCAAACTCACAGGTCGAAATCCAAAAACAAAACAATCCAACAACTCTTATAGGACTCGAACCCCCAGCCTCACAGCCAGAAACTTAACAAGCGAACCACTGTGCCACGGCGGCTGGTTAAAAAAAAAGTACTACATTACCAGCTGTTGGTCACAATCACACGTCAAGATTTTTTAAACCCTTAAAGGCTGTCACACCTCCTTTGCATCTCACTGTGCCAAAGGGAGAGATAAAGGGGGGGGGAGAGAGAGGGGGGAGAAAGAGGGGGAGAGAGAGAGGGAGAGAGAGAAAGAGAGAGAGAGAGAGAGAGAGAGAGAGAGAGAGAGAGAGAGAGAGAGAGAGAGAGAGAGAGAGAGAGAGAGAGAGAGAGAGAGAGAGACAGACAGACAGACAGACAGACAGA
>CM060338.1:36820605-36823105 GCA_030674155.1 Stramonita haemastoma | reverse complement strand
GTGTGTGTGTGTGTGTGTGTGTGTGTGTGTGTGTGTGTGTGTGTGTGTGTTTGTCGTTGTTGATGTAAGGATGTTTTGGTTTTTTTGCTTTGATTTTTTGTCACAGTTTAATCCCTGACAAGTGCGAGGACTAGATATAAAAAAGGCACACAAACACTAAATTCATTATTAACAAATTAAAAAAAAAAAAAGAACAAACAAAAAAAAAACGTCAATTGAAATGAATGGCTTCCACAATTTCCTAAAAAAACATCTTAACCTCTCTACCACCTCTGGAGAAGGACAGAAAGATGTATCCTGGGGATCACAGCTCTGTCGGAGGCCGGGTAGCTAAGACACCCAAATCAAGACTTGGATGGGTCCAGTAGCAGCCAGGCAGGCTAGCTAAAAGGCAATAATATTACAGCCTGTGCTTGTAGCTAGCTTGCTTGTAGCTAGCTAAGCTTGCAGCCATGGACAGAAAATAAGAGCTCCCCATTTTTCACCCCCACCACACACACACACACACACAAACGTTTTTCTAGGCCCCAAAGCTGACGTGGCGGTTTTGGTTGGCGCGCGCGCGGGTAACGTAAGTAAGCATGGCGGCAAAGAGTTAATGTTGGCGGGAATAAGTACGTCTACTGTAGGAGAGTTCTAACTAAAGTGAATGAATGACCTTGGCCGTGTAGGAGAAGAGAAAGGAGAAATGAGCGTCAGGGGACGTGGGGGCATTGTAGTTGCAGGGACAGACAGACACACAGCAGATCAGAGTGATGGAAAGCGTTTTAAGAGACACACAGCTTGCGCTGGTGTTGGTGGTGGTGGTGGCGACGGCGGTGGCAGTGGCAGTGGCAGCAGCAGCAGCAGCAGCAGCAGCAGCAGCAGCAACAGCGGCGTCTGCTTACACAGTTTTGGAAAGCGATTTTTAGTGTTGGACTACTACGGCAAGAGAAACAAGTTAGGCTAGGCCTAGTCAGCCGGCTTTAGCTAGGCCTAGGCCTAGGCCTCGGCCTGTCTCCTCGCCAGCTAGGCACATTCAACTGGTAGTTTGCCGTGGACGTGACTGTGTGTGTGTGGTGGTGTTGGCGGTGTGGCTGTTTATTATTGAGTGGTGATCGTCATGTTCGTGGGTGTTTGGGTTTGGGTTTTTTTAAGTGAAGGGTAGGTAGGCTGTAAGAAGCTAACGTGTTTTGTCAGACTGCTACATCGTTTTTCACACGTTTAGTGGATGTTGCAACAACTACAGTGCGTGTGTATTTTTTTTTTTTTTTTTTTTTGGGGGGGAGGAATTTTAGGACTGGAATGATCTTAGAGTAAGGTTGGAAGTTCATTTTGAGCAGAGGTGTTGATGGGGTGGTTTGATTATTTGGTGCGTCTCACTGTCTTTTAGCTTTTGGCCTGTTTGATGTGGATTGTCATGGTGAATATTTCTTCTCTTTTTTTTTAAGGATAGCTAGCGCAGTATTGGTGACTGTGATATGTATGTAGGTTTGTGTGTCTGACTTGAAAACTTATGACTGAAAGTCTAGGTGTCATGCAAATACATATCACAATGAAGATACAGTGCTTTACGTATCTTGTCTGCTTGTTTTGCTCCTCAAATGATTAATGAGATATTTCATTCTTTATATGGTCTCTTTACCCACCATGATTCTGCCTGAAAAATGGAGAATGTTGTGTTCTAGTCTTTATTTTGGAGTCTTTCATCAACATAAGTATAAACAGAACAAAACAGTATGACAAAAACAAATTGCAGATTCAGGAAACACTTACCGTGAATATTGTTACCTTCTGTATCAATTTTAATACCTGCCTATTAACTGTAACACAGTACATATGTCACACCTACTTTTCAAGAGAGATTACGCTCTACGTTGTCCCCAGAGCTGGAATACATAGTCACCTGTGACAGCATGAATGATCCAAAGAATGTCAATGATGGTTCACTTACCTGCAAAAAGAAGCAACATAAAGCATTCATCTCACGAATTACACTTGTATAGTTATATTATTCTGAATTAATATGTTTACCTACCCATGAAAAAAGTACCACAAAGCATCCATCTGAAAGAATACGCTTGGATGGTTACATAATTATGAAAATGAAGTTTAACAAGCTTAGTCATGGTACAGTAACTGAAAGGAAGACGTCTTGTAACATGATCTTTAAACTAAGCCATAGACAAATGCAAAACTAAAAATTAAACAGAGAGAGGAAAGGATGCCATAAAGCACTGTACAAAGTCCATTGTTATAGTTTGATCCATGTCCCGAGCAATCTTTGAAGTGGAACAATTTGATGGATAATTCAGTTTGCCTCATCCTATAGAATACCACCCTACAGCTATCAAACACTTGGAACCCCAAAACAATACAAAATCACAGAAATCAAAACTTCAATAACAACACAGAATGAACATTGCATGTCGGCATTTTTCTTGGATAATCTACAGTAAGTAAAACCATTTCCTTAAAAACATGCCTATACCATTTCAAATTTTGAAGGTTTTACCTATTT
>CM060338.1:36770605-36785605 GCA_030674155.1 Stramonita haemastoma | reverse complement strand
ACCGCACACACACACACACACACATACATACACACATAATGGGAGATAATCCCTGTCGCGCTAAGTCTCACACACTAGATCTACCGCACCTCGCTACATATACATACATACTTACATGCATACATGCATACATACATACATCATACATACAACATACATACATACATACATACAACATACATACATACACATACATACATACAGCATACATACATACATACATACATACATGCATGCATGCATGCATGCATGCATGCATGCATGCATGCATGCATGCATGCAGACAGACAGACATACAGACATACATACATACATACATACATACATACATACATACATACATACATACATACATGCATACATGCATAACACACATCATACATACATACATACAACATACAACATACATACATACATACATACATACATACATACATACATACATAACACACATACACACATACAAAACATACATACATACATACATACATACATACATACATACATACATACATACATACATACATGCATAACATACACATAATACATACATTCACGCACACATTCATACATAGCATGCATACACACACACACACACACACACACACACACACACACACACACACACACACACACACACCACACACCACCACCACCACCACCACCACCACCACCACCACCACCACCACCACCACCACCACCACCACCACCCCCACTACCACCACTACCACCACCAACGCCACCACCACCCTACCATGTAAGGAAATTCAGTTATCAAACTGCTTGACTAGCATTCAAACCCAGAACGGTAGTGAACGTCTGCAGAAAATGCTTATAAGGCAGAGAGATACATGCCAGCACAGTGCAACATTTGGAAGACATTAAGTGATACGATGGTAAGCAAATCAATTACAAGAAAATTTCTAAAATTTTATTTCAAGAAACCCCCCAAAGGATACATAAAATTTACAAACCAATAGTTTTGCAGATATCGTCGTGTGAAAATACTAACAACAAAAATCCTAACACAATAGATGGCATAAACAAAACAAAAAAAGAATCACAAACATGCAACAACTTAAAGAAGACAAATTACATTAGGTTACTTGTCATAATTTCATTTCAGAAACGGAAACTTACTAAATAGCAGCAAATTTCCCTCCAGAGCAAACAGTTCATGGAACATTGAAACGTTTGATTTATGAAAATTGGATAAATTTGTTTCTAACTCACAAAAATACATTTGAACAAGCAATGAATATCTCTAACTCGCTATCTTCACTTTATCACAGACTCCTCCTCTGAATACTACTTATTCTGCTGTTGGATGGAAGCTAGTTAACGTTCGAAAATGAATAACAAGTAGTAATGAGGACAGGCAAATGCTAAGTAAGTTAACGAACTTGCGTTTGGCTTGCTGAGAATTAGCGAGTGGAGAGAGTTTGTTACTCGAAAAATCTTGACGGAAAAAGAATGAATGAAAAGATGGCATAGTTTTGGACAGATTCTCTCGTACATATGTTTACTGGCATAAACACACACACACACACACACACACACACACACACACACACACACACACACACACACACACACACGCACACACAAGCGCTCAAGCGAGACCACACACGCGTGTGCACACTTACGCGCGCGCACATGCGCACACACACACACTAACACACACGCGCAAGCACACTCACATAAATATGCACGCACATACACACACATACACACAACACACACACACACCACACACACAACACCACACACACACAACACACACACACATACACACTACACACAAATACACACCACAAATTGCAATACACCCAAATGTATTGTTAATGCGAACACACACGCACACACACACACACACACACACACACACACACCACTACACACACACACACACACACACACACACACACACACACACACAACTTTGATAACCCGGTTCGATTCCCATTTGATGTGATTTTCTGCCCTGGAGTTAACATTAGTGCTCACCCTTCTCCCCGAAAGTCCTTCCAATGAGACTATAAACCGAAGCCCCGTGTGCGAACGCACGCAGAACATCTTGCGTACACGTTAACTACTGTTCCACTTTTCGTAAAAGAAGGCTATTGTGTGCCGGTTGTAACAGATAACAAGAATTACAAACTGCATACACACGTGGACTGTATGTAAAAAAGCAAACAAGTGCTTATTCCATTATCTCCGAAATAAAAGAATGAATACGTACAATTTAATATAAAAAAGAATAAATAAAATAACACACACATATACACACACGGATTTTGCAAAAAAACCTGTATGTGTTGGTTCTTGTATCTAATGAATGCTCACTTTATGTGATAATAGACAAACAAAATGAAAACTCTTCCGCAAAACATGATATAAAACATAGGAAAAGAAACTCATGTAACACGAAACGCGAAAACTTGGCTAGGTAAAAAAGACTTCGAAATTGTTAAAACAATGTTTCTATCTGACAGAAATACATCTACATTTTCTTTAGAAGCATTTTTGCCCATACAGTCTTTGCGTAAAAAAACCACCAAAGCTTCCTGACAAAACAATAAAGAGTGCTTCAGAGAAAATTGTCCACCACAACTGTTGCATTTTTTTACAAGACTTTTCTTTTTAGAGACTAAAGACGTATTTTGTAAACAAAACAAACAAACAAAAAAAACAGTGGCAATCAGTCTCACATAAAATATCAAAGAAAACATTGGGGTTTTTTTTGTCTTAATAACATGTGCATGTGTGTGTGTGCGTGTGTGTGTGTGTGTGTGTGTGTGTGTGTGTGTGTGTGTGTGTGTGTGTGTGTGTGTGTGTGTGTGTGTGTGTGTGTGTGAAATCAAATCAAATCAAATTTTTATTTCCAGATGGTACATTGACTAATTGATGTGTCTGTGTGTATGTGTGTGTGAGTGTGTGTGTGGTGCGTGCATGTGCGTGATCATATCACGTACGCATAGTGTGTGCTGACGTCTGCATAAGTGCTTGCTTGCATGTTAGTGCGTACGTACGTGCGTGTGATGTGAGTATGTTTATGTGCATGAATTTTGTGTTGTGTGTGTGTGTGCGCGCGCGCATGTATGCATGTATATGTGTGTATGTGTATGCTTGCGCGCAAGCTCATGTATGCATGCATTTTGTTGGAGGGGTGGGTGGGAGGGGGGGGGGAGGAAGGGGAGAACAATGTGGGTGAAAAAGGGATTGGCACACACACACACACACAGAGAAAATGTGGAAGAATAGTGTGGGCATAGCGGAGAATGAAAGATCAATACGCGGTGTCCACTTTATCCTGCCTGCCCTTTGCAACTCTCAAACATCGCCCTTCTCCTTGCTCTTAAGTCTCTCCACATCTCTGTCTGTCTGTTGGTCTGTCTGTCTGTCGGTCGGTCTGTGTGTTGTCTGTCTGTGTGTTTGTTTGTGTGTCTGTGTGTCTGACTGTTTGTCTGTGTGTTGTCTGTCTGTTTCTGTCTGTTTCTGTCTGTCTGTCTGTGTCTGTCTTGTCTGTTTCTTGTGTCTGTTGTCTGCTTCTCTGCTTCTCTTTCTTCGTCTCTTCTCTCTCTCTCTCTCTCTCTCTCTCTCTCTCTCTCTCTCTCTCTCCTCTCCCTCTCTCTCTCTCCTCTCTCTCTCTCCTCTCTCTCTCTCTCTCTCCTCCCCCCCCCCCCCCCTAGAAGGTATGTGTAGAACTTAGACACAAACATTAAGAAACCTATGCCGAGTAATTGCCATGCTATTACAGAAAGAATATTTCGTTCTATTATTAAGGAAGTGTTTGCATGCTTTTATTTCTTTAAAAAGATAGTTACTTATTGTTACAAAAATATAGTACTGTGTAAAGCTATTAAAAAAAGGGAACTTGTGTAATCTTAAATAGCAATTCTAGAAAAACAGTCCTTCAGCTTTACGTTAGTAACCCAACATCGCAATTTTTTTTTTTTATAGTTTTCTCTCACACAAATCTGAACATTCTCCCCCCCCCCCCCCCCCCCCCCCCCATCCTTCTTACTTTGTGAGAAAACGTTGTTGTGTAACTCCACACGCTATTGTCTCCCTTTTTTTGTAAAGCAATTATGTCCTTAGAAACAGAACAAAACGTAACTTTGCAAAGGTACTTGTACTTGTTTTTTGTTGTTACTGTGTGACTGTGTTTTCACTTAGGAGAGGATCAAAAGCTACCCCCGCAGGGATGCCTGGGAGCCTTGTCAGTATAAACAGCATCCCCACCTTCTGAAAATTCAGTGCTAGAAATGTCCTCTTTTCTATCACTCTCTTTGTTTCTGCTTGGTTCCTTTTCTTCCTGTTACCTCTTCCTTATCTGTTTTCTTGCTTTCTTGTTTCATATTTCGTAAGAGTAAGCCATCGTGTGCCGGTGGTAACAGATGTCAAGATATACAAAATTGCATACACTGGAGTAAAAAGCACATGAGTGTTTATTCAATTATTCTCGATATCAAAGAATAAATAAATCAATACAATATTCTGCTGCGTTTTCTCCAGAAAGACTTAAAAATAAACAATTCTCTCCCATGTTCGGCCGGGCCTGACTTGTCAGGCGCATAACAGCAGCGTAACGCATTTTCGCTCATATGACTGACAACAATAGATACTGTCTGTTATGTTGTTTTTGTTTTATAGAGAAATCATGCTTAATAAAGATGATTTTTAACAGAGATAATTATATATACATATATAACATTAATATATATATATATATAGTAATAGCTATAATATAAATAACAGATATATTATTAATATATGTAATGTGAAAGTGATATAATCGATATATAGTTATTAAATTATAATATTATCATATAATTAATATATATATATATAAATTATGTATATGTAGATAAATAGATAGATAGATAGATAGATAGATAGATAGATAGATAGATAGATAGATAGATAGATAGATAGATATAGATGTGTGTGTGCGTGCGTGTGCGTGCGTGCGTGCGCGTGCGTGTGTGTGTGTGGTGTGTGTGTGTGTGTGTGTGTGTGTTGTGTGTGTGTGTGTATGTGTGTGTGTGTGTGTAACTAAGGTTCAAGCGAAGGCTGACATTAAAACGTTGTCCTTCCTTAATTAAACCTTTCTGTTAATAATTATTGTCTGCAGCCAAGGCAAGCTTTCATCATGCCCTCTCTCCATAAAGAGGCACTGGGGTTATTTTAGGTCAGTCATTTAGATGAGACTATAAACCCAAGCCCCCGTCTACGAACGCGCGCAGAACATCTTACACACACGTTCAAAACTCGTTCCGCCTTTCGGAAGAGCAGGCGATTGTGTGCTGGTAGGAGCGGATGATAACAAAATAAAAGTAAAACCCAGCATTCACATAGATGTCGTGTTTAGATACCATCCCTGAGAAAAAATCGGGGAGTTGGGAGTCACGAGGGCAGTTCTGGGCTGTATATGGCAGCGTTCTGGTGGCTCCTGCGACGGCACTGGAACTATTTATATCGGCGATTTTCTTTCCAGTAGACCATTCCAGAGACGTGGGAGGTGGGGGGGGGGGTCTGCTGCATGGGTAACAGCTTGCCCTCCATACTTACTTTCCCAGGCTTTGCGCTTTAGAGCTTAGAGTGCAACTCCATAGTCTTCCTAGACTGACGGATACCTACCAGCTGTGTACTCTAGGTCCACTAGCTATTGGGTTGTTTCCAGTTTTTTGTCTCTTTGATTTTGTCTGCTTAATTATTTTCTTCATCTTTTTTTTCTGTGAGTCTGGTTGTGTGGTGTTGTCTGCCTGTGCTGTTTGTTTGCCTGTCTGTCTGTGTCTGCCTATCTCTCTGTCTTTGTTTTAACTCTCTGTCTGTCTGTCTGTCTGTCTGTCTGTCTGTCTGTCTGTCTGTCTGTCTGTCTGTCTGTCTGTCTGTCTGTCTGTCTGTCTGTCTCTCTCTCTCTCTCTCTCTCTCTCTCTCTCTCTCTTCTTCTCTCTTCTTGTCTATCTGTCTGTCTGTCTGTCTGTCTGTCTGTCTGTCTGTCTGTCTGTCTGTCTGTCTGTCTGCCATATTCCTCTTTCATATAATATCAGCGTTGTTTCTTCGTGTTGCTTACGGCAGTGGAACACGAGGGATGTCATTTCACTGGCGGTCTCTTCCTGGTTTAGAACACAACGCAGCTTCAGATACACAGAAACTGCCGGCAAGGTGTCATGTCAATTTTCTTTCATCTCAAAGCCATCTTCAAAGCTAAGGAAATTAAATGGCTTACACGAAAACTATTTGGCTTTTTTTTTTTTAAAGAAAATAAAATGTCTATCCTGTCACTTTGCTTTGTGAAGAGATTGTTGTAATTGTATTGACAAAGGGCGTTCGCTAAACAATATCTTTTGTTCAGGGGTTTCTCAAAGATTATGAAAGCAAATAAAAACATATAAAAAAAAAAAAGTGAGGTTATGCTTTGCACATCGTGTTCAAAGATGAAATCCAGTAACGTAGAGAGTGCCGTGTATTTTATTTTTTGTTGGAATTTTTTAAACAGAAACTCGGAAGATTTGTTTGGGTCATACTCTAAACTTTCCGAGGATGAAGTGTGTCTGTGGCAAGTTAAACATCACAGTATGTGCTATCCATCAATTTCTATTTGAATATTCATCTGATTATTCAGAGGCAACTGCTTATTACAGGCTTATTTATTATTTGTTTATTTCTTTCTTTCTTTCTTTATTCATTTATTTACTCATTTATTCGTTATTTTTTTGTTTTGTTTGTTCATTCAATTTTCTGTATATTTATTTATTCATTCATTTATTTGTGTTTTTGATTAATTGACTTATTGCTCATAGATTTACCGCTTGAACATAGATTTGAAGAGAGATCTTCCTAGGTCTTAAGTCTTCTTCATCGTCGAATGTTCAGACAGCAACTACTGTTGTCTGTCATATGAGTGAAAATACGTTTCGCTGCCGTAAGAGCACCTAGCAAATCAGGCCCAGCGCATTCAACGTCGGCATTAGAGAGAATTGCTATCTTTTAAGTCCTTCTGAAATAAAAAAAAAAAAACCAGGAGAATGGACTGAATGTGGCAGAGAATAGACAATGAGAAGGTGACAGGAAGAAAAACGAACAAGGCAGAAACGAAGAGATGGATAGAAAAGAGGGAATTCCTAGCACAGAATTTCTGGAATGTGGGAATGCATATTATAATGACAGGCCTCTGGCATCTTCAACGAAGGGGGGGGGAGGGGGAGGGGGGGGGCTAAAGTGAGACGCTGACATTGAGATAAAATGATGCCCATAGCTTAGAGTACCTCGGACTGTATTCCCCAACAAATCTCTTTAAGAACAGAGTGAATATGGATCGGTGGTCTAGGGGTAACGCACCTGCCTAGAAAGGAAAAAGTCCGAGTCGGAGAGTGCGGTGGCTTGATCCCCGTTTGGGCCCAAGACTTTTCTCCCACCCATTAGACCATGAGTGGTGATGTGGGTGCTAGTCTTTTTGATGAGACGATAAACCGACGTCACGTGTGTTATACATAATACACGTAAAAGAACCCACGGCAACACGAGAGTCGACCCTGGCAAAATTCTGTAGAAAAACTATCTCTGATAGGAAACTGAATTTCTATGCAGAAAGGAAAACAATAAATAATAATGGGTGGCACTGCTCTTGTAGCGAAGCACTCTACCCAGGGAGAGCAGCCTGAATTTCACACAGAGAAATCTGCCGTGACTTAAAGTGGTATAAAAAGATAAATACATTAAAAATTAAAATACAGCGTACCTATCAGACGAGTCATTTTCGATTAGAAAAAAAAAAATTTCAATGAATAAACAGTATCATTCATGTGAAAAATCAATCACTGTGGCCATGTTTATGTAGGCTGTGTGGATATGTTATGGCTTTAGACAGTTTATGTTCTGAAGCCGATGCATATCTGTGTTTCTATCTAATGAAATAACAAAACACATCAACTAAGTGCTGCATTCAGGCTAAACTCAATTATCTATTGACGGCTAGCTAGATTAGATGGACCAGACAGATATCTGATCAGTGTGTGTGTGTGTGTGTGTGAGGAGAGGGAGAGAGAGAGAGAGAGAGAGAGAGAGAGAGAGAGAGAGAGAGAGAGAGAGAGAGAGAGAGAGAGAGAGAGAGAGAGAGAGAGTGTGTGTCAGTGTGGATGTTTGTGTGTGTGGCATGGTGTGTGTGTGTTTCTGATTGTGTGTGTGTTTATGTGTGCGCGCCGCGTGTGCGTGTTCATTTCTTCAGCACTTGGGCTTTATCACAGCTCTCTATTAAACCATTGACGCTGAGAGCATCAACAAAGTGAGAGGCTGTATGACCATGGCTTCCCCAATCATGTAATTCCACTTTATAGCTTAGTCTTTAGTGACTGACCATGACTCTGACTAGAAGGCTTGACTTGCAGTCTTATGTTATTGTTGCTCTTTTGTTCTTGTTCTTGCTCTCTCTGTTCTCGAGTTGTGTTGAGTTTGTTGTTGTTTTCTTGTTCTTTCTTCTTCTTCTTCTTTTCTTGTTTTCTTCTTTTTTTTCTTCTTCTTCTTCTTCTTCTTCTTCTTCTTCTTCAAATTCTTCTTCATTCTTCTTCTTCTTCAAATTCTTCTTCTTCAAATTCTTCTTCTTCTCAAATTCTTCTTCAAATTCTTCTTCAATTCTTCTTCTCTTTCTCTCAGTCTTTTTTTTCCCAAGCCTTCTCGTCATTTCTGTTCAAACTGTCTATACCTCGCCCTTAGTATCGTGTTTCTGTTTCCCTTTCCTCGACACTGGAAATCAATCAGCAACACAAAATTGCTGTTCTGAGATGGCAGTCTTGGATTTCGACTGTTTCTCATTTCATTTGCATAGCGTCTTCTTTCTTGTTCTTCTTCTTCTTGTTTCTCCCTTCTTCTTGTTCTTCTTCTTCTGTCCTTCTCCTCTTGCTTTTTCATTCTCTTGATTTCTTCTTCTCTTCTTTCTTCGTCTTCTTTTCTTCTTCTCTTCTTCTTCTTCTTCTTCTTCTTCTTCTTCTTCTTCTTTCTTGTTTTGTTGTTTTGCTGTTTTGTTTGTTGTTGTTGTTGTTGTGTTGTTGTTGTTGTGTTGTTGTTGTTGTTGTTGTTCTGCTTCTGCCTCTGCTTCTCCTCATCCTCCTCCTCTTTTCCTCCCCCTCCCTTCCTCTTCCTCTTCCTCATCCTTCTCCTCCTCCTCCTCCTCCTCCTCCTCTCCTCCTCCTCCTCCTCCTCCTCCTCCTCCTCCTCTCCTCCTCCTCCTCTTCCTCCCTCCTCTCCTCCTCCTCCTCCTCCCTCCTCCTCCTCCTCCCCTCCTTCTCCTCCTCTTCCCCCTCTTCCTCCTCTTCCTCCTCCTCCTCCTACTCCTCCTCCTCCTCCCTCCTCCTCCCCCTCCTCTTTCTCCTCCTCTTTCTCCTCCTCCTCTTCCTCCTCTTCTCCTCTTCCTCCTCCTCCTCTCCTCCTCCTCCTCCTCCTCCTCCTCCTCCTCTCCTTTCCTCCTCCTCCTCCTCCTCCTCCTCCATCCTCATCATCATCATCATCGTCATCACTGTCCTACTTTTACTCCTTTTCGATCTCTTTCTTCTTTAAGCTTTATCAGAAATCAAAATTTTCTGTGCTTCAGGTATCTTCTTCTTCTGCAGAATTTATCGTCTTCTTCGCATTCAAATTATTTTTTTCTTCTTTGTTCTTAGTTTACCCTTTTGAACCTGTTCTAGGATTGCATTGTTCTGAATTCTACCTTTAAGGTTTATCATCTGAGTGCCCTTTCTTTTGGCTTTGGCTTTTTGGGGATGGTTGGGTTTGTTGTAATAATGCAATTTCAGATTTTTGCGGGGAAAATATCGTTTTTTTTGTTGTTCAAGAATGTTACTCGGATGCGTTTCGCCTTCTGACATATTTTGAAAGGCAAAACGATTGTAGTTCAAGAAAATTCCTATAGTTCGCCCTCACTACACGTCACGCACGCACGCGCACACAAGCACACAAACACACACCAGAACACAACACAACACAACACACACAACACACACACACACACAACACACACACTACAACACACACACACAAACACACACCACACACAACACACACACACACACACACACAACACACCACCACAACACACACACACAACAACACACACACACAACACACACACACACACACACACACACACACAAAACACACACACACACACACACAAATGACACACAAAACACAACACAACACACACACACACAACACACACACACACACACACACACACACACACAACAACACACACACACACAACACACACACACACACACACACACACACACACACACACACACACACACACACACACACACACACACACACACACAAACACACACACCACACCACATCAAACCACACCAAAACAGACCACACACACACAACACAACACACACTACAACAAACACACACACACACACACACACACACACACACACACACACACAACACACACACACACACACAACACAACACACACACACACACACACAACACACACACACACTAACACACACACACACACACTTCAAACACACACACACAACACACACAACACACACCACAACACACACACACCACACACACACACAAACACACACACCACAACACACCCACACACCACACTACAACACACACACACACTACAACACACACTACCACACTACACACACACACACACTACAACACCACACACACTACAACACACACACACACACACACACACAACACAACACACACACACACACACACACAACACACAACACACACACACACACACAACACACACAACACACCACACACACACACACACACACACACACACACACACACACACACACACACACACACACACACACACACACACTACAAACCGACGAGCAGGTGTCCAACAATAAGAAGTTATAAACGGTATAGCCAACCAAAAAAAGAGAAAAAAACAGAGAAAAGAAATGAAGTTGTGTGTAGTTAGTCAGTCTGTTGTCTGTCAGAGTGTTAGTGGCCTCAGATCAATACACCGCTAGTTAAGTTGGGCCAGCCAGAGGCTTTTTTTCCCTTGCCAATCCCACAAACACTCTATCATTTGTGTAAGAAGCTAAGCTAAAAAGGAAAAAACAAAAAAACAAAACATAAAACCTCACACACACACACACACAAACTCTCAACATTATTATTGATGGTGGTATTGGTTATTTTGGGTGGGGGGATTTTTTTTGTTTTGTTTTGTTTTTGTTTTTTTTCTTTACTTAGATAGATGGCTTGATGAAAAAAAGTAAATGTATTGCTTACTTAATGTACCATCTGGAAATAAAATTTTGACTTTGACTTTGACTTGACAACAACATTTGTTTTATGACAGAGCCCCTTAGCCATACTGGAATTCGTCAAAAACTATAAGTATTGACCGTTATCTTTTATTGTATTGTTATTGATGGTATTTTTTGTATTATATTTTTGGGGGAAAAGATGCAGATTTATATCTTTGTCAATGAAATAGATGAAGACCTGTACTGTTGGTGTTTATCAACAAGTTGACAAGAAGATATTTTTGACGGAGGAGAAGTAGTATAAAGTTTTTCCCCGTAACACATAATTATGTTCTTGATGGAATCAATATAAAGTTTAAAAAAGTTAAAGTCTGTCCCGAGCCTAAGGCTCATCAGGCCGGTGCTTATCCCGGTTTCTGAGGCGTTAAGCGACTGAGAGTCATAGACTCTCCCCTGGATAGGACGCCAGTCTATCGCAGGGTTAACCCCCAACACAAGGTTGGTACCCCTTTTACACCTGGGTGGGGTGAGAAAATAGCCGTAAAGTGCCTTTTCCAAGGGCACAACGCCATGGCCGAAAGCTAGGATCGAACCCGCAACCTTTAGATTACGAGTCCAACGCCCTAACCACTAGACTACAGCGGCGGCTAATCAATATAAGGCTTTGTTTTATTAATGATGAAAAGTAAGTCTCTGAGTACCTGTGGACTACTTTATTGGACTTATGATCTTGTTTTATGTTGCGCAACCATATCATTATATAGAACATTTATAGAAAAAAAATATTATAATCTAAGCCATGTAAAACATACTATTTCTATTGTGGCCTCTGTTATTCTATCTGGCTGGCTGTCTGATTATGTGTTTATGTGTCTGTCTGTGTAGCTAGCTGTCTGTCTGTCTGTCCTGTCTGTGTATCTGTCTGTCTTTGTGTGTGTTTGTGTAGGTGTCTGTATGTATGTTTGTCTGTCTTTCTGTATGTTTGCTTGTGTAGCTGTCTGTATGTATGCTTGTCTTTCTGTATGTTTGTCTGTGTAGCTGTCTGTATGTATATTTGTCTGTCTTTCTGTGTGTTTGTTTGTGTAGCTGTCTGTATGTGTGTTTGTCTGTCTTTCTGTATGTTTGTCTGTATAGCTGCCTGTCTGTATGTTGTTTGTCTGTCTGTCTGTTAGCTAGCTGTTTGTCTGTGTGTAGATGTATGTCTGTATGTATATCCGTCTGTATGTCTGTATGTTTGTCTGTGTAGCTGTCTGTCTGTCTGTGTGGCTGTCTGTCTGTCTGTCTGTGTATCTGCCTGTGTAGCTGTCTTTATGTGTGCATGTTTTTTTCTGTCTGTCTGTCCGTATGTCTGTCTGTGTGTTTGTCTGTCCGTGTACTTAGCTATCTGTCTGTCTAGCTATCTTCAGGATGGAAAAGAAAAGGCAGAGAGACAGAGAACAAATAAAAGAAAAGGAAGATGTGTGATGCCTGTCTGTCTAGCTCCTGACAGGGAGAGACCTTAACTAGCCGAGCTAGATCAATAGGCTGCTGGTTTTACAGGGGGGTATTTGTTTGTTTGGTTGGTTGGTTGAGATTTTCTTGGGGCTTTTTTTTTATTTGTTTGTTTGTTTTATTTCTTTATAGGGGTGAGGAGTCCGTCTCTTGTCTATACTGTTTCAGGCCACTAGCTTCCATCTGCTATTTTGTGAGTGTGTGTCTGTATAGCTCTGTCTCTATATCTGTGTGTGGTGCTGGCGGGGGGGGGGGGGGGAGGGTGGTTAGTTTCTGTCTGGGTGTCTGCCTGTTTTGTGTCTCTGTTTGTCTCTTTGTTTCTGTCTGTCTGTCTGTCTCTGTTAGTCTGTCTGTCCTTACACCTCTCTCTGTCTTTGTCTCTGTCTCTGTCTCGCTCTGTCTCTCTTTCTCTCGTCTCTCTCTGTCTCTCTCTGTCACTCTCTGTCATCTCTCTCTCTCTCTCTCTCTCTCCTCTCTCTCTCTCTCTCTCCTCTCTCTCTCTCTCTCTCTCTCTCCTCTCTCTCTCTCCTCTCTCTCTCTCTCTCTCCTCTCTCTCTCTCTCTCTTGAATGTATCCTGTTTTCTTCTTTTAAAATATTGGTTGAACTGCTGTTGGTGGTGATGCTGGTATGTAGGGGTAGGGAGGGGGTTTCTTAGCTTTATTTCCCTGATCAGGGCAAGGGCCGATGAAAAAAAGTATGTAATGCTTACTCTGTAACCCTTGAAAAATAAAGATCATTGATTCCATTCTTCCTTCCTTCCTTCCTTCCTCTTCCTTCCTTCCTTCTTCTTCCTTCCTTCTTCTTCTTTCTTTCTTTCTTTCTTCTCTTCTCTTCTCTCTCTTCTCTCTCTCTCTCTCTCTCCTCTCTCTCTCTCTCTCTCTCTCTCCTCTCTCTCTCTCTCCCCTCTCTCTCTCTCTCTCTCTCCTCTCTCTCTCTCTCCCCTCTCTCTCTCTCTCTCTCTCTCTCTCGTCTCCTCTGTCCCTCTGTCCCTCTGTCTCTGTCTCTCTCTCACTATTTCATATTATGTATTTATTCGTTGATAGTAATAATATGTGTATAACACGTATGTCACATGGCACTCCATTTGCCCACCATTCTTTTGTATTGTGGCCTAAGGCCGATGTACAGTAAAAGCTGAAGTCTGAAGTCTGAACTCTTTCTCTCTCTCTCTCTCTACTCTCTCTCTCTCTCTCTTCTCCTCTCTCCTCTCTCTCCTCTCTCTCCTCTCTCTCTCTCTCTCTCCTCTCTCTCCTCTCTCTCTCTTCCTCCCCTCTACTCCTCACTCTCATCTCCTCCTCTCCTCTCCTCCTCCTCTCCCGTCCTCTGTCTGTTGTTGTCTGTCTGTCTCCTCTCATTATTTCATATGTATTTATTCGTATTTATTCGTATATTTATTTACTCTCTCTCTCCTCTCTCCTCACTCTCTTCATCTCTCATCCTCTTCTCCTCTCTCCTCCATCTCCTCTCTCTCCTCTCTCTCTCTCTCTCTCTCGTTTGTCTGTCTGTCTCTCTCATTATTTCATATGTATTTATTCGCATTTATTCGTATATTTATTCTCTCTCTCTCTCTCTCTCTCTCTCCTCTCTCTCTCTCCTCTCTCTCTCTCTCTCTCTCTCTCTCATCTCTCTCTCTCTCCTCTCTCTCTCTCTCTAACACCCACACCACACACACACACACACACACACACACACACACACACACACACACACACACACACAACACACAAACACACACACACTCGCTCGCTCGCTCGCTCGCTCACTCACTCAGTCACTCGCTCACTCACTCACTCACTCACTCACTCACTCACTCACTCACTCAATCACTCACTCACTCAATAATATTTAGTTTCACTAGACATATTTCAAGTGAAACACTTTCTCCCACACACAAAGAAAGTAAGCTTTAAGATTACTTAAGAACTAAACAACTAAAAATCATCAACACTTTCCAAAGTAATTGCATGATATTTACTAAAAGAAATGCAGTTTCGTGGAACTACAAAAAAAATAGTTACACACGCTCTTGGCAAAAAAAGTAGATATATGCTTCTTCGGAAAACACTATTTAGAATGATCGAAAATGGAACGCAGTATTTTCCAGAATACATTTTTAAAAATGTTGAAGTGAACAGAAGCTGTAGCAAATTGCTTTAACCTCGGGTTACAAACAAAACTGAAGTCCTGGTTTTTTTGTTCCCCCGTCATACAATGAAAACGGGTTTCCATCTCTTT
>CM060338.1:36758105-36760605 GCA_030674155.1 Stramonita haemastoma | reverse complement strand
CTCTGTGGATTTTGTTGGGTTTTTTTGGTCCAATCCTTGAAGTTTTTTCTGACAACGCCTGCCAAGTTTTGACCTACCCCTGGTAATTATTCATTATCATCATTTCAGGCTCCAGACTCAAAGAGTCAAGAATATTTTATTATTCTCTTAGGAAAGAAATGATGAGTGGCGTTGTTAAAATTACACAACATGCATTAAACAATATGTACTTTTAAAAGAATAACACATATCTTAAAAATTGACTGCACTTGATATCTTTCTCTTACACACACACACACGAGTGCGCGCACGCACGCACGCACGCACACACACACACACACACACACACACACACCACACACACACACACACACACACGAGTGCGCGCACGCACGCACCTCCCCCCTCCACACACACACACACACACACACACACACCACGCACACACACAAACAAACAAACACCCAAACACACACACACACACACACACACACACACACACACACACACACACACACACACACACATACTGGCACGCGTGCCTCTGGAGAAACAGGTTTTTAACATCCCACTCCCCAACGACGGCGTTAAGTCGTGGGAACACCTGTACCTTTGTGTACCTGTGTGTACCTACCGGCGTAAAGTTGTGGGAACACCTTTACCTTTGTGTACCTACCGGCGTTAAGTTCTGGGAACACCTGTACCTTTGTGTACCTGTGTGTACCTACCGGCGTTAAGTTGTGGGAACACTTTGTACCTTTACCTAAGGGACTTAGCATAAAGGACACACACATACCTAGCATACAAATCACTGTTTGAAGAAGGATAAGCTTGGTATGCCCAGTGTACAACAACGGAACATTTCAATTCAATGCCCAACGACTATACAAAGATTCAAGGAAAAACAGTCTGAAGATGATTGAGGTACTTCAGTATTTGAGGGATGCACAAGAACCAACGGGGGACGAGTTAGCCTAGTGGTCAGAACATTGCGCTGGCAATTTGAAGACCCAGGTTCGATTTCCGGTCAAGAGATTTTTTCCCCTGGAGTTAACATCAGTGCTGACTCCACTCTCCCCTAAAGTCCTTCGGATGAGACTACAAACCGAGGCCTCGTGTGTGAACGCACGCAGTACATCTTGCACACAGGTTAAATCCTATTCCGCTTTTCGTAAGAGTAGGCCATCATGTGCCGGTGGGAACAGATGACATTTACAAAACTGCATACACACGGGGACTGGATGTAAAAAAGCACATGAATGTATATTCCAGTATCCTCGATATAGAATAATGAATAAAATAGATAACCAGGAAAGTAGCCATTCATGGTTAGTTAGGAATAAACGGTGTGATATTAGCATACACTGCACGAAAAGGAACGTCTGGCTTCTAAGGTCTTTCTTAATCATGGAATCAGAAGATTCAGACGTAGGTCGTGGAGATTGATCAGAATTGGATGATTGCGTGATTCTTATTCGTGCACATGTTCTTTCTTCATTTAGCGGTTGTGTTGTAGAATGACCATGATTAGGATGTTGTTTAGATCCATACAGATTTCAGCTGCTGAGCTTCGTACTCTCTGAAAACTTATCTACAGGGTACTGATCTTTCATCAGGATATATACATAAGGTTACGGATATTGTGTTAGTTTAAACACCTTCAGAACATGTCATCTCACGTTGGAACATGGTGACACCCGAATGTCCAGAGCCATGGGACTTATGTGGCTTTGAGACATGGATCTTTCATAATAGTTAGCAAACAGAATTAGTCCTTCACAAACTGGGATTCAAACTGCTGTGCAAGCACAGTTGACCACTACTTTTTTAAGCCATTGTTTCCAGCTTCAGTGTTCGCTTTCCTAAAGAAGCACTAGTGATCTGAGAATGTTGTACACACCACACTTCTAAGAAATCTCAAGAGGTTTTGACCAACTGCTAAACCTGATGCTCTGGTGAAACCTCAGGTACATGCTAAAAGTGTGTGTGGCCATTTTGCCGCAAGCAGCAAGACACTAGCTAGATATATCAGGAACTCGGCGTGTTTATTTGATCGTCTGTATAATTACATGGACAGTCATAACGAAGTAGTAAGTCCTTGCAGTACCGTACGTAAGTTGACTTGGTAAAACCTAGTAATTAACCTACCACCTTTTCCCCTAAAAAGAACACAAAAAAACAACCAAACCCTTAAGTTTTAACCCAGGAATCTGTGCTTCCATGACCTTTTGTATGAAATGCTACGTCCCTTATCCACTTGCCTATGGTGCTTGGAGTTTCACACGGAGATAAAAGCTGGTGCAAATTAGAATGTGTTTTTTTCTCATTTTAAGTAATGGATGAGTCCGTAAACTCCAGAGGTATACAAGACGCTAAGACATCAAGGAAAAGGTCTGTAACCAGGAAAATTGAGGTCAAAATTGATCTCTCTCAAAAAACTAAACTTGACTAGAGAATAACGATATCACTGAATTTCAAACATATCTTTGTTTCTTCTTATTCCATGTGCACACACTGGTTG
>CM060338.1:36743105-36748105 GCA_030674155.1 Stramonita haemastoma | reverse complement strand
AGACACCCTTGGCAGTGACCACCTGCCTGTTATTATAACTCTTCATAGTACAACTGCTACTTGTGACACCCTTGCAGATAAGATTCCTAAATTTAATTATAAACAAGCTGATTGGGAAAAATTTAAAAGCATTCTTGCAGCCTACAACACTGAGAGCTTTGAAACTGATGACATAGACCACTTCTATTCTATTTTTACTGAAACCATCCTTCAAGCTGCTAGTTTGTCTATCCCTAGAATAAACATGCGTGAATCAAAGAAACATAATGGAAATATATGGTGGACACCAGCATGTGACCATGCAGTTAAGAATAAACGTTCAATGTATAAGGTATATCTAAAAGATAAAACGCCAGAAAATTATATCAAGCAGAAAGAAGCTAAAAATCATAGTAACAAAGTTATTGCTGAGGCTAAAAGACAGTTTTGGTCTTCTTTTTGTACCAGTGAGATATCCAGTCATAAAGATCTTAAACAAGTTTGGAAAAAATTTAATGAAATGAAAAATGGTGTCTGTCTACCAAGTTGCCCAGTAAAGCTGGGGAATAAAGAATTTCCTTCCAACAAAGAAAAGGCAGAAGCCTTTGTAGACATGTTCTCAGAATCAATGCGCATTGAAGGGCTATCATGTGAGCATAGAAAACATAGAACAGAGGAGGAAAACAAAACAGAGTTGCATTCTGAACCAATGTCTGATAATGATGAATATGTCAATGCCCCAATCTTATTGAATGAGGTAAAAGAAGCATTATTTTCACTTTCCAACAAGAAAACATCTGTCGGTTTGGACGCAGTATCTAATGATATGCTGAAACATTTACCAGAAAATTTTTTATCTCTGCTACACAAACTTTGTAATAAATGTTGGATTGATGGTGTCATGCCAATGAAGTGGAAACAGTCTATAGTTGTTCCAGTACATAAGCAGGGAAAGCCAAAAACAGATAAAAGTAGTTACAGACCTATTGCCCTGACTTCACATACTGGCAAATTAATGGAACGTATTATTCTTAAACGATTAATGTATTACTGTCATAGAAATAACATAATCCCAATCAACCAAGCAGGCTTTCAAAAAGACCGATGTGCCATAGACAATTTGGTTAAACTTTCAACACACATTAAGAGCCAATTTGCTCGACGAAAAAACGTTCTAGCTACATTTTTTTACATCAAAAAGGCTTATGATCAAGTTTGGCATGCTCGATTGTTGCTCAAACTGAAACATCTTGGGTTTTCTGGACATATATATCATTTTATTAAAAGTTTTCTGTGTAATAGAAGTATACAAGTCAGAGTAAACAACTCATACTCAGGCTTTAGGTCTCTTCACATGGGGCTACCCCAAGGTTCTGTTATAGCTCCTGTCTTGTTCAATATTTTATTACACGATCTTCCAAAAAAGTTGTCAAATGATGTCGTTTTAGTGCAATATGCAGACGACATATGTATGTGGATGAATGTCAACATGAAGCGAAACACACCAAAACGGGCAATAAATTACATCAGAAAAATATACCAAATCCAACTTAACAACATACATGATTATATTTTTGAGAACGGACTTTCTTTTTCTGCAGAAAAAACACATCTAGTACTTTTTAACAATGGTAGTAATCCAGATGAGCTACCGATTTTCAGGATTGGCAGTGAAATTATTCAATATAAAAACATAATAAAATTTTTGGGTGTTATTCTTACGTCTAAGCTATCTTGGAACGCACATATCGAGTATACCTTAACTAAAGCAAGAAAGTGTTTGAATTTACTTAAAATGGTAAGTAAGCAATTTTGGGGACAAAGCACTTTAAATCTTAAATGTTTAGCAACATCTCTTATTCGTTCCAAACTGTCTTATGGACAAGAGGTATTCTTCAATGCACCAAAGTATTTACTTAAAAAGTTACAAAGTATGGACTGTAAGGCATACAGACTTGCCCTCGGAGTACCTTTTCATGCACCGACTCTTGGAACTTACCGTGAAATTGGAGAATTGCCACTAGATGAATACCGACAGTTGGCATGTGCAAAATACGTACTCAGAAGCACAACTACGGAAAATTTCACTACAGACGAAGTAAAAATAAAATCAGAAATCAAATTTCCTAAAAGGGCGAAACAGATAACTTCTGTAAAGACAATTGGTACGTATGTTTCAGACCTTTTTGAAAAATCTGGAATCAATCAACATATCATGGATACTCAAACTAAAATTCTACCTTATCCCTTATGGGAAATGAACAAAGCAAATTTTGATATAGAATACACAAATATGGCTAAGAGTGAAAATCAAAATATCATGATCTCTGAAGTCCGATCGCACATTGATCAGAAATATTGTCACCATCTAAAAGTTTTTACAGATGGTTCACATCTAGATGATCAAGAAACAGGTTCAGCTTTTGTAATACCATCGCTTAAAGTAGAAAAATGTTATTATGTTGGTAAACATCATTCGATATTCACAGCTGAGCTAATAGCAATTTTAATGGCTCTTAACCATATTCTCGATCTTCCGCTGAATATATTTCAAACTTTACTCTGCGTTGATTCAAAATCGGTACTCTACGCATTGAAATCCACAAATTCTAAGAAAAAGTCTAAAGTTATATTAGAGATCAATCATGTTATACATGTTTTAGCTTTAAGGGGTATTTGTGTCACTTTCTGTTGGGTACCTTCTCATGTGGGATTCTTACCAAATGAGTGGCTGATAGAGCTGCAAAGAGAGGTGCAAAACATGGAGAGGATTCTATAGAATTACACGTTCCATTATCTTTACAAGAAGGCTATCACTTACTAGAAGAGGCATCGTGGAGCAGGGCCAAAAAGGCTTATTATCCAAAGGAGCGCATATCAGAAAGGTCTTCATACACCGTCCCTGATTTAAAGGTTATCGATCGCTCTGAGATCAATACAAGTTTTTTCACGGCAAGAAAGGTCAGGGCTTTATTTTTTCGGATAAAACTGAATGCGTTCACCACTAAATATAGCAAAAATACAAAATGTTTGTGCGGTGAGAAAATCACAAACAGTCACATAATTTTTGAATGTAAGAGTCTAAAACCATTCTTACCTTCTTTCTCGGAAAAATCCTTGGATAAGATTTTTAAAAATCTGAATTTGGCATTTCGTATAACAAAATCTTTAATGAATAGTTCTTTAGGAAATTTGTTATAGTTTTAAGTCATACTAGCAATTGTTATGTATTTACTTGTTGTTATTACTGTTTAGCCCAAATTTATGTACTGTATACTTTATTAAGAAAAAGACACCCATTTTACTGCACACATCCATCAACATACTAGACCCTCCCCTTCCCTTCCCATCGTCTAATATCACTTTGAGTGAACAGACGTAAAATCGAAGCAACAACAACAACACCACACACACACACACACACACACACACACACACACACACACACACACACACACACACACACACACACACACACACACACACACACACACACAACGATCAATAATAAGCGACAAGAACAACACTTAACATCCGATTTTTTTTTCTCTTAGAAATCGTTGTTTCGGTATGTTAGCATACAACTGTTGCTGTTTTTAACTATTATATTATATTATATCATTTTGATTATCGTGTTTATCTATTATTAACAGCAAAGCTTTGATTTGACTCAGAACAACTCATATGAATATAAACTTTATGATTATGCGTGTTTCTTGATATTCTTGTTAACAATAATTTATTAACACTAGAGCTACGATAATATTTATAACTGCATAGCTAACTTATTACCAGTTCTCAGTTGGCATTCATGTGAAATGAATCTGTTTCGTAATCGGTATAAATTGTCAAGAAATCCTAATATCTATTAAAGAAGTGTGTAAAGAAGTGAATTAGATTTCTCTGTGCTTGGTAAGAATGGAAGATTACATTGTGTGCTAGGGTTTGATATGAAATCTACACTGCTTTTCTTATGCACAGAAGTATCCGATAATTGCTTTTGCTGATTGTGATAGTGAGATGCGGCCTTGCTTTGTTTGTTTTCTTGTCTAGATGATTAGTTGTGTGCTCTGTTTAAGGCTAAAGAACGGATTAGTTTTGGTTTATTATAGCGTTGTTTGTTGTTATGAAAACAAAATGAGATTCCTTCTTATTTTCTTTTTTTTTTCTTTCTTTCTTTTTTTCCTTCCTTCTTTCTTTCTTTCTTTCTTTCTCTCTTTCTTTTTTCTCCTTTCTTTCTTTCTTTCTTTCTCTTTCTTTCTTTCTTTCTCTCTTTCTTTCTTTCTTTCTTTCTTTTATTTCTTTCTATTTATTTTTCTTTGTTTCTTTGGTTTCCCCTCCCCCCGTCTCTCTCTCTTTCTTTCTCTCTCTCTCTCTCTCTCTCTCTCTCTCTCTCTCTCTCTCTCTCTCTCTCTCTCTCTCTCTCATCTCTCTCTCTCTCTCTCTCTCTCCTTTATTTTTTTAAAAAAATTTTCTTTATTGCTTTCTATTGATCTGCTTTTCTTTCTTTCTTTTTTCTTTATTTGTCTTTTTTATAACTTTTTTTAATTGCTGTGTTTGCTAAGTTTGTTTGTTTTTTTCGAAGCGTTGTCTTTCTTTTCTTGTAATTCTTTTTTTCCCTTACCTTTATTACTTTTATGTTTGCTTGTTTCCTAGCATTCTTTTTCTTCTTGCTTTTTATTTGTTACATTTTACTAACTTTTTTTAATACATATTCTCTTTCTTTCTGTTTTCCTGTTTTTCTTTTCTTTCTTTCTTTCTTTCTTTCTTTCTTTTCTTTCTTTCTTTCTTTCTTTCTTTCTTTCTTTCTTTCTTTCTTTCTTCTCTGTTCTTCTTCTTTCTTTCTTTCTTTCTTTCTTTCTTTTCTTTTTCTTTTTTCTTTCTTTCTTTCTTTTTCTTTCTTTCTTTCTTTCTTTCTTCTTTTCTTTCTTTCTTCTTCTTTCTTTTTCTTTCTTTCTTTCTTTCTTTCTTTCTTTCTTTCTTTCTTTCTTTCTTTTTTTCTTTCTTTCTTTCTTTCTTTC
>CM060338.1:36735605-36738105 GCA_030674155.1 Stramonita haemastoma | reverse complement strand
ATCAAAGGATAATGTGTGTCTATGCATGTATGTTTGTTTGTAAATAACAGGAAGAGAATAAACATGACGAGCAAAACCTGACACGAACAGATGAACAGAGAAATGGACAGACAAAGAAAGATAAAGACAAACAAAGACAGGCAGATAGGAGAATTATAAGAATAGAACGAATTCTTTTTGTGTATATGAATGTGCACATTCACGTTTGAATGGATAGGTTGATGAACGTATTGTTAGGACGATTGTGTTTATTTGTTACTTGTTTTTTTGTATTCCTCTTTTCAGGACATAATACGAACCACAATATTGGTTTTGTTGTGTTGTTTTTATTGTCTCTGTGTTGACGTTTGTCATCACATACCTTTTTTATTCTTCACCTTTTACATACATTTTGTTGTACTCCTAATCAAATAACCATAACCTTTTTTTATAATGCAGATTGCAATGTTGACAACCTTCTCCGTGGTATGGAACGTAGATAATATAATTAAATTTGTACCTGAATAAAACCGTTAGGTATTTAGGCAACTGTCAAAGCAATGTGCGAACATTCAATGGTCATTTTTTTCATCAGAAATGTCAAGAGTATTTCCCCTTTTCACAGCGCAAATTTCGATGTGAGAAGACGTTTTCTCGCAGAAAATATGTTCGTGAATTTGATCCGGTTTCTTTTATTGATTTTCCATTGTAAAAAAAAAACAATCTTCATGCTGGAAAGTCTAGAAGAGAAACTAGAGAAGCATTATGGACTCGTACATGAGACGGTGTCTTTGTACTAAGATAAGGGAGGCAAATCACACCAAAATATATGGAGTATGACTTTCACCGAGTGACTAAAACATTTTTTTTCTGTATGTAGGAGCAACATTTTAAACCAAATTAATTCCAATCTTGTTCTTTCTAGCTCTCCCGACTGCAGAGCCTATATTGAGGCTGTCGCTTCTTAGCTTTTCTAAAATAATAATCAGCTTAAGACTGTGAAACTACACTCTGCAAATTAAAACAGGATTTATTACCAGCTTTTCTGTCGTCTCTCCCTGCTAGCAGCACATAACATATGTAATATAGTGGCATATAACATCAAAGACGATTTGGGTTGGTTCTAAGGCACCTAGAATCCTACAATCATGGAGTTGACACTGGAACTAGGCAGAAAAAAACCCAAAGAACTGCAGGACATGAACATTGGTAAAAAAAAAAAAAAAATTAAAAGGAAAGGTAAAGGTGTCCCATAACCTAGACAGTCCTGCCGGAGCGAGGAATCAGAGACCTCAGCTTCTCTAGGGGCCAGCAGTATGTTGAGGGCGGTGCCCATCTCCTCTCCCTCGCTACTTTTACCTTCCCTGACCCTAAAGAAAGCAGGTACCCATTTATAGCTGGGTGAAACTGGGAGGGAACTGTACTGAAAGCCAAGGCGCGCAAAAACAGTCACCCATCCAACTGGTAACCACGCTCGACGCTGCTTTTACTTGACTTGGGGAGAAAGCAAGCGCTCTGACCATATAGCTATCCCGCCCCCCTACCTGTTTACATCGATGTACTTTAAACCGGATCACCATCTCGTCATCATTTTTTTTGAAAAGAGAGGGCTGAAAGACCTTTTCTTAGCTAAGGATCATTGGACTTACGCAACAGCTTCTCTTAGCCAACACTCCAGCTACATGTAAACCCATCTCCGTGGAAATTTGTCACAGAGTGTAATGATATCGTCAGTAATGGCTGTTTCCCTGGTTTCTCTACAGGCTGCCTAACAGGCTTACCGCATGAGCTCCGTTCAATCACTCCCCTCTACCTCTGTCTGCTGACCAAGCCTTGCCAAAATTCCGCCTGTTTACTTTCTGTCGTGACATTTTTAGAGTCTTATGCCCTCCTACTCTTTAGCTTGTCCGGCTGTTTGTTAGTCTGTTGGTATGTATGTATGTATGTATGTATGTATGTATGTATGTATGTATGTATGTATGTATGTATGTATGTATGTATGTGTGTATGTGTGTATGTATGTATGTATGTATGTATGTAATGTATGTATGTTTGTATGTATGTTAGTATGTATGTATGTATGTAGTATGTATGTAATGTATGTATGTATGATGTAGTATGTATGTATGTATATATATGTGTGTGTGTGTGTGTTGTGTGGTGGGGGAAAGGAGGTGGTGTGGGAAGAGTAGGGATGGTTTGTTAGTGTGTGTGTGTGTGCATTGCGTGATGTGTGTGGTGTGTGGTGTGTGTTGTGTGTGTTTGTTGAGTGTGTTTGGTGTGTGTGTTTGTGTGTTGTGTGTGTGTGTTTTGTGTTGTGTGTGTATGTATGTATGTATGTTGTTGTGCGTACGTGAGGGAGGTTTTAGGGAGACGGTCTGTATGTGTTGTACAGTGTGCATCTGTTAGTATGTGTGTGTGTGGGTGCGTGTGGGTGCATGGGGGGGCGGTTTTTAATTTTGCGTCGGCGTGTGTGCGGTGTGTGTGCGTGTATGTGTGTTGTAAATTTTGTCTCGAAACA
>CM060338.1:36717373-36722373 GCA_030674155.1 Stramonita haemastoma | reverse complement strand
TAATGTAAGTGCCAAAGCTTTCATTAAATTGCTCTATTGTTAGTCTCTGATATAAACTAATGTAAGTACAAAAGGTTTTATTTATATACTATCATGTAAGCTACAGATGCCAAGTAATATAAGCGCTGACAGTTTCATCAATGCTATCATGTCGTAAGCATGATGTGCAGAGAATGTAGTCAGCTTCGAAAAACTCTTAACATAACAACCTGCAGTCTCCTTTTAAAAGAAAACTGAATATCCAGAAGTGAGAGCAAGCTTGCCTAATAGGTATGGCAAGGAAGCTGACTAAGAATCATACACAAAAAGAACACTTCTTAGATGATATGTCCTTTCAGTCTCACAGTAGATCCCATCTAGGGTAAATGAGTCATAGTAAATATCTGGGAGTTTCCCATAGTGTAATACTGGGAAGAGCGTAACAAAAAAGACAACAAAGTTGTCTGCAAACAGCTGCCTAGCACACTTGAAATGCGAGCCAAACAGACCAAAAAAGAACCAAACAAAATGTGAGGGAAAACAATAATCTTAAAGTCATAAAATGAGGACTCTGTCTGTCCCTAAAACACTCTACCCACCGCACCCAGACAGAGAGAGAGAGAGAGAGAGAGAGAGAGAGAGAGAGAGAGAGAGAGAGAGAGAGAGAGAGAGAGAGAGAGAGAGAGAGAGAGAGAGAGAGAGAGAGAGAACAAATCAAATTGAATCAAGTTCGTTTGTTTTGAGGATGTGCTTTGTTACATTCAGGCCCCACCCTAAAAGAGATTGAGAGAGGGGGGGAGAGGAAGAGAGAGAGAGAGAGAGAGAGAGAGAGAGAGGGGGGGGGCAGAGACAGAGAGAGACAGAGACAGAGAGAGACATAGAGAGACAAGAGAGAGAGAGAGACAGAGAAACAGAGAAACAGAGACAGTCAAACAGAGACTGAAGGCACAAACAGACAGGCATACAAACAGAGACGAAAGTTGGAGTGACAAAAGACCATTTTTTAACAAATGACACACATATCACACACTTTTACTTCTAGTAACAGAGAGAGTAGGCAGACAAACATGCAAAAAGACAGACAGAAACAGACAGACATAGAGAGAGCCACCCAGCCACCCACCCACCAAGCCAGCCAGACAGAAAAACAAACAGACACAGAGAGACAAACAAACACAGACAGGGACACAGAGAGAGACACACACATAGACTGCTCAAAGGCTAACGCAAAACAATCTAACAAAGGAAAACGAATTCTAAGAGCAACAGAGCAGCAGAAACAAGAAGCAGAAGACTATCACTGGCACCAAGGTTGCTGTTTCTCAGCGCCGTCACAAGACAGAAAAAGCAATTACATTTCTGCTTTAACTCAAGAAAGAAAATGACCAACAACAACAAAAAAATAGGAAAGAAAAAACAAACAACAACCAAAACTGAATTGGTTTTAGTTAAATTGTTGGAAAGTAGCCAAGTTCAGTACCACAAGAAACCTTGAGGGTTTAGTTTGGTCATTTTCCATACTGTATGTGTGTCTGTGCGTGTTTTATTGCGCGTGTGTGCATGCACCCTTGCATTCGTTTTACTTTTTTTTCAATGAATCTTGAAAACCTTTACGCCCGCCGTCAAACAGACAGAAAGACGAATATACAGACAAAAATAAATGCAGAAAGACAGATATAGACAGACAGACTGCCTAACCGAAGATTATTATTTTCAAACAAAACATTTCACCTGCATTTTTCGTCTAATTTTGCAAAGGAGCAGACGGACAGGAAAAATAAACAGACATAAACAAACAGACAAACAGACAAACAGACAGATAGATAGACAAACAGACAAACAGACAGAGAGATAGACAAACAGACAAACAAAAAAATAAGAGAAAGACTTTTTGCAGAAAAATCACGCCACAAAGGAAGAGACAATTTCCAAGTAATCGAGGAGGAAAACAAGTTAATCAGAAGCAGAAGAGCACCTAGGGAGCTGCTGTTTCGATGTGTGCTCTCGTAAGAAAAGAAAAAAGGTAACTGCATGCGCGCGTGCTATTTTACTCAAGAGAAAAATACAAATGACAACAAAGCACAAACAGGTCAAGATTCGTGGAATGGGTTTATTTGGCTGGGTAAATAGCCATGTTCTGTGAAATATATCTTAGTTAGTCTGCTCTTGAAGCAATTATGGAACAGCATGCAGGGTATTAAGCGTGTGCGGTATGCGATTGCATGCGTGCACGCACGCGCGCGCGCGCGCGAGCACACTCACACTCACAAACACACACGGACAAACGTATGCACGCACGCATGCACGTACGCACGATCGCACGCGCGCACGCGCGCTCACAAACATACACACACATACACACATAGGTGGCTTGATTAAAAAAGCACATTTTTCGCTTACTCAATGTACAATCTTAAAAGAAAATTTTGACTTCGACTTTGACGTTGACTTTGACTTTCACACACAGAGACACACACAGAGACACACACAGACACACAGACAATAGACATACAGACATACATAAACACACATGAAGAAAGAAAAAGACAGACACACAAGCACACAGACAAGCTTATCACAGAGATATGGAGAGAGACAGAAAAGTCACAGAGAGATGCAGAGAGACAGAAAGAGAGGCAGACATAGAGACAGAGAAAGGGAGAGAGAAGGAAACAGAGAGAAGAGAGAGACAGAGACAGAGAGACAGAGACAAAGACAATAGAGATGAGAGAAAGAGAGAGACAGAGACAGACAAACACAGAGAGAGAAAGAGTAAACAGTATCCTATAAGAATCCCCAAATATCAAAAGCAAAGGGCGTCCCATAACCTATCCAATCGTTGGGGAGCAAGGTGTCAGAGACATCAGCTTTTCTAGGGGCCAGCATATTGAGGGCGGCGCCCATCTCCTCTCCCTCGCTGTTTTATCTTAATGACCCTGAAGAGGGTAGGTACCCATTTACAGCTGAATCGGGGTGACTGTACTGAAGCCGAGGCGCGCAAACAGTCACCCATCCAATTAGGAACCCCACTCGATGCTGCTTTACTTTAGTTTGAGGAAAGCGAGTGCTCTGACCACTGAAACTATTCCGTCCCCTACCCAAATACAACGGCAAAAAAGCCCCACAAAAAACCCAAACAAAATACAAAGCAACAAACGGACTGTTATCGTAAAGATAATAGCCGCTTTAGAGCTAATGGAACAACTAATTAAACAAAGCTGGGTTGGCAAAACAAGCAAAGACAGATTCGTCTAAGCTTCGTGGAATTGAAAAAGACTGCTGGTAATGGACACAGAAAGATAATACATATACGAGATGTCAGAGCATTAGTTTAATGTTTGTTTGTCCGTCGTATTCGACGATGACCTCCAAAACAGCAAAGGAGGCAGCTGCTGTTTCGGAAACTGGGCAGAAATTTGATTATAGTGGAGATGCCTTGCCCACAGCACACCCCCACTCTCTCGGCCAAGAGGACATAAGGACAGTCAGCGTTGGAGATGTTCTCCAAAGGCCAACTAGCCCCCAGGGCTGCAGCACATAATGACTGTGCAAGTCAAGCCTCCTAGTCAGAGAGTCAGAATCGATCACTAAAGACTAAGCTGTAAAGTGGAATTCCATGAGTGGGAAAGCCACAGATCATACAGCCTCTCACTTTGTTGTTGCCCCCAGCGTCAATGGTTTAATCAAGAACTGTAATAAAACCCAGGCGCTGAAGACATATTAGATTAAAATGAAGTGGTCTGAAAGAGAAAGCTCCCAACATTCCTTCATTGTGTTCAATTTTTTTTGTACGCGTCTGAGAACATTGAAAGAAGGATACAGGGAATTGAGATGAGATGCTTTTGCACACACCTTAGTATTTCGTACAGAGATTACATTACCTGAAATGAAGTGAAAACTCGGGCCAATGAAAGAGTTCCTGTCCTCAGTGAAAAAGATGACTTAAACTGAAGCGTTATGGGTACATCAAATGTATGTAAGACTTCAGGAATAAAATACATTCTAATTTCGTAAGTACAGATACAGACACGTACCCCACAGACACACAGACACAAGACACAGACACAGACACACAGACAACACACACGCACGCACACACGCGCACACACACACACATACAACCCCCCCCCCACCACACACACACACACACACTGGCATTACAACAACAATCATCATCATCATCAAAAGCAACAAAACTACAACGTTTAGAGCTACAACAATATGGACAGATACAAAAGCAAATACATGTGTGTGCCCTCGTAAAGAGAGAGAGAGAGAGAGAGAGAGAGAGAGAGAGAGAGAGAGAGAGAGAGAGAGAGAGAGAGAGAGAGAGAGAGAGAGAGAGAGAGAGAGAGAAGAGAAACTGAGAAACTGAGAGAGAAGGAAAGAAAGGGAGAAAGAGAGCGAGAGAGAGTTTTATTTATGTTACTTATTTCTTTATTCATTCTTTTATTTTGAGGATAATGGTATAAGCACTCTTGTGCTTTTCTACATTCAGCGAATGAGAGGGAGAGAGACAGAAAGAGAGAGACACTCACAGAGAGAGAGACAGACAGATAGACAGAGAAAGAGAGGGAGAAGAAGAGAGAGAGAGAGAGAGAGAGAGAGAGAGAGAGAGAGAGAGAGAGAGAGAGAGAGAGAGAGACAGAAGAGAGAGAGAGACGAGACAGACAGACAGACAGACAGACAGACAGACAGACAGACAGACAAACAGACAGACAGAGACAGACAGACAGACAGACAGAGACAGACAGAGACAGAGCGACAAAAGAAAGAACACAGAGAAAGATAGCAAAAGACACACTGTCGAAGCGAAAATGGAAACCACTTTACATCTATCAGAACAAAATTAAACAAAAACGAGCAAGCTAAGAACGCAATAGCATAGCTTCGATTTTTCGTAGTTTGTAGTTTTTCTTTCTAGTAAGCTGTGTTAAAATAAAAGAAACCAATTCGTTGGCAAATACTAGGAGATAAGTGAAAAAGAAAGCAAAACTTCCTCTTCAGCGCTTATTAAATTT
>CM060338.1:36702373-36707373 GCA_030674155.1 Stramonita haemastoma | reverse complement strand
TAAACAGAGTGTTCCCGCATATAAAATGAAACACTTTTTGCTCATAGCTAAAATGCAATCTCAAAAACCTTTGTTATTTTGTTTGCTTGTGTTGTGCTTTTCCACTTTCTTCACATATGAGAAAGAAGAAAGTCTTCTTCTTTTCTTTTTTATATAGATAGATATTAAGAAATCATAAGTATGTGTGATTGTGTGTATGTGTGTGTGTGTAAATGTGTGTGTATGCGTGTGTATGTGTGTGCGTGTGTGTATGTGCATGTGTATGTTTGTATGTGTGTCTGACTGTTTGTGTGTGTATGTTTGTATGTGTATGTATGTGTGTGTATACGTGGTGTTTGTGCACGTGTGTGTGCGTGCATGGTGTATGCGTGCATGCACATGTGTGTATGTGTATGTATGTGTCTGCAGACGTGCGTATGTATGGCGTGGATAAGTGGCGCGCGCGCGCAAGTGTGTGTGTATGCGCGCGTGTGTGTGTGCGCGCGCAGTACACTTACGTGATCATAGTCATCGATGGATATAAACCGAGGCCGTATGTGAACACACGCAGATTATCTTGCGCACACGTTAAAACCGTTCGCCTTTCGAAGAGCAGGCCATCGTGTGCCGGTAGGAGTGGATGACAAAATTATTATTAAAAAACAGCATGCACACAGGTGTCGATTTAGACACCATTCCTAAGGGAAAAAATGGGTAGCGCTGCACTTGTGGCGACGCGTTTTCCGGAAGAGCAGCCGAATTTCACGCAGAGAATCTGTGTAACATAAGTATAAAATAAAATTTAAAAAAATTACGTGGTGCGTGTTGTAAGCAAGCATGGACAATTCTGGTCTATAACTGACCAACCGATACTATGTTCCAGGAGCCTGGGGCCCCTGCAGACAGGCTGAAGCCTGTGATGGACAAGGCTGGCAGGGGAGAGCAGTGACCTGTCAGAGGTCAGGTCACGCTGTGGACCCCAGGCATTGTCTGCCCTTCCTCCACCCTCCCCCTCCACTCTTCCGCCGCTGCGTCAAGCGCTGCGGGGCTCCTCAAGGAGAGGAGCCTGAAGGGAGCCCTTTGAAACCTTCATCAGAGGACAGTGCTAGTGTCGAACATGATCTGATGCGAATTTCAGAAAAAGAGTTGAAACAGGAGTCAGGCAGTCCTAGCCCAGACAGTTCTGAAGGAGGAATACAGTAGAGCAGACCTCAATGAAAGAAACGAGGAGGGGTTTCCAGGAATCGTCCGATAGTCTGTTGTGAGAATCTTAGACAGCTTTTTGGAGAATTCTATCAAGAATGCTTTGGTACAATCTTCAGAGACTCTTGTCAGGGAAGTGATTTCGCAATCATTAGACAACTTTTCAAGAGTCATTCTGGACCATTACCACTGAACCAACTCCACATGATTTAGTGCAGCCCTCAGAAGGTTCTGTGGAAGAGGGTTTTGAGATGCGAGACAATGCGGAAGGTAGCCTTACAAGACTTGGATACCGGTCAGTCTCAAAAGGAAAGAACAGTAGAAGCAATCTCTCAGCAAGACACTATCCAAGAGGACGTAAGGGAAGAAGATAGTAGTAGCAACAAACAAAAAGCAGAAGACGATTTACAACACAATCAAAAACCACACGAGCAACAGCAACAGCAAGCACAACAGAAAAGAAGACTTCGTAGAGATGTGAGTCAAGCTGAGCAGAATGGGAACAATAAGGATGCATGGCATTATCAGAAAGTGGACAAAACAGAAGCGGGCGTGAGCAATAGTGGTCTTTTTGAAGGCGCAGAGAAACACAGTCAGCAGAACCAAGCGCAGCACAATCGGCATCTTGATGTTGGCAATACCTCGCAACTGCACTGACGATAAAACTTCTAAAGAACAAGTCAAACGACACGTCTCAGCAGAAAACAGCAAAAACACCAAACCAAAAGAGATTGAAACAAACACTGTCAAAAACTGTTCTCCCAAAACGTAAATTAAAACATTTCTGGGTGTCTAAAAGTTTAGAGATTCGAAACAAAAGAGTGGATCAGAAAGCTTGCAGAAAAATAAAGCACCTCGTATTCAACAAAATCATGGATCAGAAAACCCTCAAGAAAAACCTGCATCAAGAAATTCTTTGCAGATTTGATATCAGAAAATTCCAGAAATTACATTCTTCCAGAAAATTCCAGACACACTGGTAAATCCGGAAACTTGAAGAGAAGCAGTGAACAAAAACTCGCCGAGCAAAACAGACCGGCAAACATGGAACATTCCAGACAAAACACCAGAGCCAGAAAAACAGAAAGAGAAGTTGCTACATCCAACATGCAGGTGTAGAAAGCAGTGGACCAGAGAGTGCCAGACAAACCAGCGGATCTCAACATTCCAGCGAAGATGGGGGAAAAGACAGCTTCGGAGAACGGGAAGAAGGAGAGGCAGACCCTTCTGTGTTGCTGCACGTGCAAAGGGGCATGAACCGGGAGATCAGCGCACGTGACGTGGAATGGGTTGTCTCCCCTTGGAGCTCTTGTCGCCAGCAGCCTGGCGCCTCTTCCTGCGGCAGAAACAGCGGCGTACGTCACCGCCAGGTGAACTGCGAGAGGCGGGAACGGCGCGAACCTGTGGACACCTACCTCTGCGCCAGCGTGGAATCCAAACCTCCTAGTTCCGAACCTTGCGAGTTACATGCAAACAGGATGTGTCGTCACGCTCTTCTCCGATTGGTCCAGCTGCGACGCCACGTGTCAGTTGACCAATCGCACGAGGACCAGGCAGATCGTGGTGCCCCCTCGACACAGGGGAGAGCACTGCCCTCCTTTTTCTGAAATGCTGCCGTGTGGGAACTGTTCCCAGACCTTCACGTACCGCCTTCGGGGAGTGGGGACCTTGCAAGATGAGGGGGGACCTGCCCAATGACTTCACCTCCCAACTGATCGGCCACCAGACCAGGGAGATCGTCTGCCTCAGCAGTAAAGGCATCGTTACCACCCTGAGGTAAGTCTTAGGACAGACTTATAGATTCCTGACAGACAGGTAGGTAAGGAATAGGTAAAGGTGAAGGTCTCCCATAACCTATATAGTCATAGTGGAGTGAGACGTCAGAGACCTCAGGTTCTACTAGGGGCCAGCATATTTAGGGCGTTGCCCATGTCGTCTCCCTCGCTGCTTTACCTTCCCTGACCCTAAAGAGAGCAGGTACTCATTTACAGCTGGGTGACCTGGGGAACTGTAATGAAGCCAAAGGTACGCAAACAGTCACCCATCCAATTGGTAACCACGCTCGATGCTGCTTAACCTTAGCTTGGGGAAAGCGAGTGCCCTGACCACTGAGTCATCCCGTCCCCTACAGAGAGATTAACGGATGTTATGCTGACAGAGACAGACAAGAAGAAAAAGACTGTATAATCAGATAATGCACATGTCAGTAGGTTATTTAAAAAAGGAGGGTTATGACTTCCAACGCCGATGATCTCAAAATACAATGCTAGCTATAGGTATATTAAAATGATACACAAAAAAAAGTTTTTTCAGATCAAGTCGCTATCTTTCTGTTAGTTTGTCTGTTACATTAGTTATTTGCCAATAATATATGTCAATCTGTTTTGTTAATCAGTCTGTTGATTTGTCTGTCTGCATCTGTTTTCACCCTTTCTTCAATGTTTCTTTTTTTCTGAATACCTGTGATTCTGTGACTGCCTGTTCACGTGTCTGTCTGTCTCTTTGTTGTCTCTATTTGTCTGTCTGCCAGTCTGTCAATCTATCTATCTATCTATCTATCTATCTATCTATCTATCTATCTATCTATCTATCTATCTATCTATCTATCTATCTATCTATCTGTCTGTCTGTCTGTCTGTCTGTCTGTCTGTCTGTCTGTCTGTCTGTCTGTCTGTCTATCTATCTATCTATCTAGTGTCTTCTATCTGTCTTCTGATCTGTCTGTCTTAAATGTAAAAATCTTACAGAAAGCACTTCTGTTGCATGAAAATGACAGGAAATGGGGTGGATATGCAGAAAATAAGCATCACACACACACGCGCGCGCGAGCCCGCACACACGCACGCACGCACGCACGCACGCGCGCACACACACACACACACACACACACACACACACACACACACACACACACACACACACACAAACGATAGAAGGATAGGGATATAGACAGAAACAATGGAAGTGATAGAAACTGGGCATTTTCTTGCACAGAATTTCAGAAAATTGGGATGCTGTCTACATTGAAAGGCCCGGCAACTCCACAGGGATAAGCGCGAAATTAATTCTACACTAATCAAATTCATGAGTCTATTCCTCTTTTTTTTTTTAACCAAGCTCATATTATTTTGTTTCTAACACTAGCAAAAAGATAGACATTGTTCATACCCATATATATATATATATATATATATATATATATATATATATATATATATATATATATATATATATATATATATATATTAGGATTTAATGTTCTCTTATCCAAACCTAACGTCCTTTTTTTTTGCATAAAACTACTTACAATTTTTTGTTTTACCTCAACCAATCCTTTATTTTCCCTGTTGCCAATGTCTACAGTTTTTTGTTGTCTCACGAACACGTAGTAAAGGTTTGGTTTGTTGGTTGCTTTTTTTTTGTTTTGTTTTTTACCGCAGACTATATCTTAATTTTCTCTTTCTCAATGTAACCACTTATTTTTCTTTAACCTAAACATTCAATTTTTTATCAACTTCCTACAGATTATTTTCCGAGTACCAAAAGCTATAATTTTTTACCCAATTTTACAATTTTACTACCCAATCTTGTTTCCACCCTGACTTCCATTTATTTTCATAGCATCAGATCTATGGTTGCTTTTCTCTTAACTGAGTTTACAGTATATTGTTCTGGTTCTAGAACCTTCAAATCGGATTTTTTTTCTTACCCTAACCAACGGTTTGTTAATTTTTTTTTAACCAGGCCTACAAGTTGTTTCTCTATTGATTAAAACCTCAGTTTATTTTTTTCTTACCGAAAATTACATGAAACGTTTT
>CM060338.1:36689873-36694873 GCA_030674155.1 Stramonita haemastoma | reverse complement strand
TCTTCTGGATAATACTAGTGATTAAAAAAAAGCTATTTTATGTTGTTGCTTGTAGAGTGTTCCCCAGTTTAAGCACTCAGAGGTGTCACAAAGAATATAATTATACACTCATTCCTTCCCACAGGCGCACACTGGTCTACTCTTCCGAAAAGAGGGACAGGTTTTAACGTGTGCACAAGATATTCTGCGTGAGTTTGCACACGGGCTATTCAGTATATAGTCTCATCCCGAATGATTTTGGGAGGGTAGTGGAGTCCGCACTAATGTTAACTCCAGGCGGGAAAAATCTTCGCGATAGAGATTCGAACCCAGGTCAGCAGATCGCGAGAGAAAATGCGCAAGGCCGCGTCCCCGCTATTTTATTTAATTCATTTTTATTTATTTTATATCACTTTATGTCATAGCAGATTTTTCTGCGTGAAATCCGGGCTGCTCTCCCCGGGGAGAGCGCGTCGCCACATGAGCAGCGTCTACCCTTTGTTTTTTATTTCCCTCAGGGATGGTGTCTGAACACGACACCTGTGTGCATGCTGTTTTTTTTTAATTTATTTTGTCATCCGCTCCTACCGGCAAACGATGGCCTGCTCTTCCAAAGGCGGAACGGAGTTTTAACGTGTGTGCAAGATGTTCTGAGTGCGTTTGCACACGGGGCCTCGATTTATAGTCTTATCCGAATGACTTTGACATTCAGTTCGATTTTTTCGTCAAACTGGGAAGAAGGGGGGAGGCTGGGTACGAACCCAGAACCTCATGGTTTACTTGTTGGAAGGTGAATGTCTTAACCATCCTGCCACCTTCCTTCCTATAATTATAGGACAGCAACTGTCTCCCCGCTCGAAGATAATGCGACATCATATCTCAGCTTACTGTCTCTTTGCGTTTACAGCGGGAAATTGCAAGCACTCGTCCGCTTGGCATTCCTCTCTTTTGGTGTGAAAGGGGCAGTAAAGCAAAAGCACCACCCATCACACTTCTACCTTCCCCTCTCCCTCCTTTCTTCCTCCATCTTCCTCCTTACCCTTCTCTATTCTGGATGGGGGTAATGATCTTATCGTATCTAGCTTTTTTGTGTGTTGTGATGTCCAAGAGAAACGTCTTGAAAGTTTTGTGGAATAAAATACTGGATAAAAATGAAAAAAGGGGGGAGGGGGTTGGGTGGTGTGTGTGTGTGTGTGTGTGTGTGTGTGTGTGTGTGTGTGTGTGTGTGTGTGTGTGTGTGTGTGTGTGTGTGATTTATTTTCTTTTTATTTTGTTTTATTCTTTAATATGGAGGATACTGGAATAAACACTCGTGTGCTTTTTTACATCCAGTCTCCGTCTATATGCAGTTTTTGTAAAATTGTGTCATCTGTTCCCACTGGCACACGATGGCCTATTCTTAGGAAAAGCGGAAAAGGATTTAACGTGTGCGCAAGATGCTCTGCATGCGTTCGCACACGGGGGCTCGGTTTATAGTCTCATCCGAAGGATGTGTGTGTGGAAGGATGTGTGTGTGCGCGCGTACGTGCGTGCGTGCGTGCACGCGCGCACGTGTGTGTATGTGTGTGTGTGTCCGTGTTGGTGGTAGTGGTAGTGGAGGTGGATGCTCTGGTTTAAACATGCGGTTTGGGTAGTTATTTATACGTGCTTGTATTTTGAAAATTCCCCCCCAAAACTGTTCTTTATTAGTGGGGCAAAATCCCCTTTTCTAATGCATACATCATTATAAACCAAAGGTTTAAAATCCATGCTTTGGGGTAACTGGATTTACAGTGGGTTAAGGAGTGTTCGAGCATTTTAATGTCATTTGAGTATCTGTATATGCCAGTGAGTTTATATTTTAATGTAAAGAATGTTGGAGATATTGAGACACTACATAGAGGTAGTGAGATAGCGAGAAGTACAGAGAAAAGGTGGATATGCATTCAAGATCTCGTGTGCATGCTCTACACAGTCATTCATGCATGGAACTCTGAACAAAAAACTTGGTCAAGTTGGTTTATTTACAGTCATTTTTGTAATATTTTTTTTATCAATATATGACAATGTTTTTCTAGTGGAATATATTGTGTATTTAGTTATGGGAACAAACATTGAAAATAATAAAGCATTTTTATTCAAATACTTTCATACTTCATAGAACAATTCAAGCGGGTTACAAGCCATGCATAAAAACAATTAACATGTAAAAGCAGTATCACGGATTTACACCTCAACACAAGATCCAAGATTAGCGCACACCCATCACAATATAAAAAAAGCACCCACAACTCGGCAATACACTTAGCCAGTTATAAACTCACCCAAGTAAAATCACCAGAATTCGCATGCGCACCAGTACGCCCACGCATCCACACACATACACATGGCTCGCACGCACGCGCACACACACACACACACACACACACACACACACACACACACACACACACACGCACACACACACACACACACACACACACACACACACACACACACACACACACACACACGAAATAATTGCACACATGTGCAAGCATTTTTATAACAAACCTAACTGTAATAACATGTTTGGTAAAGTGATATCAATTAGATTATTCTCTGAAGTTATTGAACACGGTTAAAAAAGAAAAACAAAACAACCAACACACGCACTTATTTTTTATGATAAAATCAAATTGTAATAACCCGTTTGGTTTAACAAATATCGATAAAATGAAATACTTTGTCCATTAAAAAATTGTGATATAAATCAAATTGTTATAACATGTTTGTTTAACAAATATCAATAAAATTAAATACTTTGTCCATTAAAAATAATGAAAACAGTTTAAAATGATAAAACGTAGCCTTTGGAGCCATAGCAAGTTGTCTCAAGTTTTTAATCGTGTTCTATTTCAGCTGCGAGCCGGCTACCCAACCCTAACTCCAGCCTTTTTTTTTGACTGAAGGGGAGGTAGGCTTTTCCCAGCGCTCTGAACAGCAGACACTTTGACCTACCAAATGACTTTTGAATTCTTACACCATCTTTTGAAATAGTTCAGAGCACTTTGTTCAATCCAATATGCTTTTAAAACACTCATGTGACAAAAAGCTAAACTCGAGCCATGTTTTCTTTTCAGCCAGAAAGTACATACACCCCATACTTCCAAGTAAGTATGTGCAATGTTATCAACTTGTAAGTTGTGCAAACTTTGTATTTTTCTCAGTAAAAAAGTCAGCTGGGTAGTCAAGTGCCAGTGGTGTGTGCTCACCACCTAACCCTTTTTCAAGCACACAATGGTGTACAAGGCTGCCATGAAATACATGAAAAATGGAAGCAATACTGGTTACAGGAAACATGTTTTGTTGATCTTCTAAAGGGATTACGCAACATTTTCTTTACTCTTTAAAAGCGAAAAAATGTACATGCTCCTGAAAAACAGGTTTCCAGTTCACTTTTCATAGAAATAAAAATCTACAGGAAAACAGCTTCAAATGTACAATTATTTCACAATAACAAAAAATAATTTTGACCCTGAAGTAATAAAATAGGGGGAGGAGGCAGCAAACAAAGCTAAGGGAAAGATAACTGCCTAATGTAAACAAGTCCACCAGATACAGTGCAAAACTACTAAAAAGTTCACACAAAAAGTACAGTTGAAAAACATGTTTAAACCACGACTTTCGGGTTGTTATAAGACATGATACAAGCAGCAAACTACAAACAAACACCATCTTTCATCTGAAGGTGAACATTATGGGCAATGCTTGGAATGATTACATGAAGCTAAACCGATTACACAACTACCCACATAAAGACCAAACAATGAAAGCCTCACCATTACTGAAAAATCTTACATGCAAAAGCACCTGGTAACTCATTCAAGAAATGACAATGTTATGCTTGGCAGAAAATTAGTTTTACTGGGTCACATTTCGTGTTACTATGCTTGCTGTTTTTGCAGGGGGGGGGGGGGGGGGAATGTGAAAAGCAACCTAACGGTGGAAGAGAAACCACACAACAAACTCGTGTCCCTTACAGCTGGGGAACAGATAAGCCCAATACAGGCAAATGCTTCAGCAAAATCATGAAGTTACTTCAAAAACTATCAATGTCGGGCTATGTTGGAATGTTTTATAAGTAGATTTGGTTACACCGCTATTGACAATACCCACATTTTACCAGATACAATGAACACAAAAATGACAGCAATAAGTTACTTCCCTTTGCGCCCAGTACTTCAAAATGAGTAGTCAAAACGCAAGAATAAGCTATAGTAAATGTTTCCATACAAAATATCAAAATATGTGATAAAAAAGGAGATATTTGGAAAGAGCAAGTACTTTTGATACATAACTGACTGTCCACCAGCATTTCCTTGCTGACATGCATCTTCTTTAAAGTTTATAGCGCACAAAAAAAACAACAACATTCATACAGCTAAATGTTTCGTACAACTGCATGTTTACAGTCTACGACCAGCCACTAAAACAAACCCACACATGCTCAATTTTTTAGCTTCACATTACACAGATTTTATGAAAGCACAAAATTTAGCAAGAAGGGCTGAATTTTAAAAAAAACCCAAACATGTACCACACTGCATTTTTAGGGATCGCTAGAACACATTATTTCACAACATTTGGTACACTGGAATTTTGGAATATACACATTTGAAGTAAAGTTTCATACTTGCAGCAAAACATGCACAGAACACGTACATTAGAAAGGTTGGACAAATTCACGAAAGCTTCTAAATACTCATGCAGCAATTAGGGATGCTTGATGTCAAATCTGTCATTTTAGTCTTGCCAATATATCCAGGTGTTCTTTTTAATGGGACCTCCAACCTTTTCCCCATTTTATAATAAAATTGTTTGTGTGTTCATCGCTTTTTCTGTTTGTCTCCATTAAAAAAAACATTGGACCTCTAAACTTTTGCTATTGTATTTCCTTTACAGATTTAATTAAACAAAAACACCAAATAGGCGATGATTAATATATTTGCGCTGACAAATGGAAATTGAAGACTGCTGGGAGAGATACAGGTGGAGTAGTC
>CM060338.1:36657373-36684873 GCA_030674155.1 Stramonita haemastoma | reverse complement strand
GGGTGGTGGTGGTGGGGGTGGGGGTGGTGGTGATGATGATGATGATGATGATGATGATGATGATGATGATGATGATGATGATGATGATTGATGATTGATAATTGATGATGACGACGACGACGACGACGATGATGACGACGACGACGATGACGAATGATTGATGAATGATTGATGATTGATGGATGGTGATGGTGATGATGATGATGGATGATGGATGATGGATGATGATGATAATACAAGGAATTTATATAGCAATATATCTTGTCAAAAAACCCAAATCATAGCGCTTGCATTCGACCTATACAAGACAAAACAATCAATAATTTTAGCAAATTCGAATGTACATACACACACACACACACGCATGCATGCACGCACACGCACACGCGCACTCACAAGCGCACACACACACGCCTGCGTGCGCACACTTATAAAGGTTATACACTTTGGAAGGGTGAAAGGGATTTCAGATTATGAGGGCACATGTATTACTAAGCCTTGACTGAAAAATGCTATATTCAGAAATGTTTTAATAGTTTTTTCCCCATTCAAATATAACTGAACTTATTCTGTATCCCCCTAGCTTCATAAACCGATGGTAATTTCGAAGCCGAAACCAAAATAATTTTGAAAACGATGGCATGCATTTCTGCTGGAATGTTACAACGATCATCACTAAACTATTGACACCAGTCCTACAAAAAAAAAAAAAATTTTAATCCTAGGGATGGGATGATTCCAACAAAAAGAACCCTCTTTATGCAGAGGTAGATGTCAGGAAAGGAGTATGTTGATGTAGAGTATGATGCAGGCAGTTCAATGTCAATATGAAGTGTTCAATCGACACCATGATCAGACAATTCAGTTTGAAAAGAACTCTACAAGGATAAAAAAAAAAAAATACCTAAGGCACTGTAATAGATGTAACATTCAAGTATAAGCAGTACCTTTTTATCCACAATATAGTTTATAATAAGTCTTTAGCATGACTGTGTCTGTGTGTGTGCATGTGTGTGCGCGCGCACGCGCGCGCGCGTGTGCGCGTGCGCGTGTGTACGCGTGCAAGCGTACGTGTTGTGCATGCGTGCGTGCATATGCGTTTGTGATTTTTTTCTTTCAAGTTCTCTTACAATGTTTGAACAAGTATGAAATGTAGCTATTTTGTGTCTTTTGAGATGATTCGTATCAATATTGTCTGTCAGTATTGTAATTACCCTTTACGGGATGATTACAGTGTCTTTGATTTGACTTGACTTTCACTTGACTGGACTGGACTGGACTCTAACCTCCACAGTAGTTCAGGACTGGTCTTCAGCCTCTAAGCCCCTGAAAGCAGTTAAAGAAAAAGGAAAGTGACGCTGGGGTCTGGAGGGATAGGGGGACAGGGAGAGACAGACAGACAGACAGACAGACAGACAGACAGACAGACAGACAGACAGACAGACAGACAGACGGACACACACACACACACACACACACACACACACACACACACACACACACACACACACACACACACACACACACACACACACACACAGGCACAGCGAGAGACAGACAGACAGACAGACAGAGACAGACAGAGACAGAGACAGACAGACACAGAGAGACAGAGACACACAGAGACAGAGACACAGATACAGAGGAGAGACAGAGACAGGAGACAGGAGAGAGAGAGAGAGAGAGAGAGAGAGAGAGAGAGAGAGAGAGAGAGAGAGAGAGAGAGAAGAGAGAGAGAACAGACAGAGACAGAGACAGAGAGAGAGAGAGACAGACAGACAGAGACACACAGAGACAGACAGCGAGAGACAGACAGAGAGATACAGAAACAGACAGACAGACAGAAACAGACACAGAGAGACACACACAGAGACACACACAGAGACATAGACACAGATACAGAGGAGAGACAGAGACAGTAGAGAGAGATAAAGACAGACAGACAGACATACAAAGAGACAGACAGACAGAGACAGACAGAGACAGACAGAGAGAGAGAGACAGAGAGACAGAGAGAGAGAGAGCAACATTTTCTCAACAAATTAAGACGAATCAAAAAAGAATAAAAAGATGGCTTTGTACTAAACGGAAAACTCTCATATCTGTAATCAACATTACTGAAAATCCAATATTGTTATCTAAAAAAAATACTCCTTTGAACATACTTAAATTAAGCAAAGTAAATTGATGTCCGTTTTCTCATAATTTAAAAAAGACCCTTTTTAGCTGAATTACACGTCATTTGATTTCAATGCCTGTAAGGATGAAAATTTATTATCATTTTCACACGCTGTCACAACTCATTTCTTTTAATTCGTTTTAAAAGCAGTTGCCCTTGACTGACTTTTAAACAAATCTCTCCTTTTTTGAACACATCACTCACCAAAATTATCTCCACACACAACATTATTTTATTTCTCTACCGACACAATGTATTTCAACAGAACAGCCTACCCATTTTCAGACTGCATAAATTATGTTTAAATATCAAGTAGGAGAGCAGCGATTTTCTCACCTGTATAATGTCAGAAGCATGTCCTGGCTCCCCCCCCCCCCCCCTCATGCAGGCAGTTGCAGCATCAGTGGTAGCAACAAACTGTTGGCAGATTTTTCAACACAGCACTGAGGTCCGTTCCAAATGAAATGCAGGTTCTGGGAAGATCTCCACTGGCGCCTGGTTCTTTTCTCTGGATGAACATGGAACAGGGCCTGGCTGTAGACGACTTCGGTGGCACTCTCCCGGTTCACAAGGTATCTAGTGAAACAGACACATCACAACATGAATGATAGGGAAATAAGCAACAAAATAAACAATGAGCCCAAACTAGGTGATTAAGATAAACAGAAATAAAGACTAGACCAGGAAATAGCTCATTAAGAAGAGAAGTTTATGAGTAAGAGGACAGGTAAGAAGAGAAACAAATATATCAGGAAAATAGTTGTTGTTTTTTAAAGTTAAAAAATTGATAAGTCTGAAGTAAAACTTCATTGAAAAGTTACGATGGATAGAATAAGTGGGCAAGTGACTCACAAAGGCAAAAACAGATTGTACTGAAAAAAAATATCCCTTCAGAAAGAACCCAGACAAATGGGCACGAAATTATAGAATACCTTACCTTCATTTCAGAAAATGTAGGTCCTGATGGCTGTTCACACTTGTCAGGTCACAGGCACTTGACAAGGCAGGTCCTCATGGCTGCTCTCACACTTGTCAGGTCACAGGCACGTATGATCCACGTGACTTCAACCAGCCGGTTAGGACTCATGCATCAAAGGATAAGGAGGAGGAGGGATATATCTCAAGGAATTTATATAAGAATGGAGTGACAAGAGTTACAGCCCTAAATGGCCAAATGTGCAAATAGAGTGAAAGGTATATCCCCTACTGACCATTGTAAATGATCTAAGAATGGAATGACAAAAGTCAGCCTCTATTGACCACCGAAATAATATAAGAATGGAGTTACAACCCCGGAAGACTTCTAAAACAATGTAAGAATAGAGTGACAAGAGTCACAACCCCCCATGATCACTGCAAATAGTTTAAGAAAGGAGTAAAAAAAAAAAAAAAAAAAAAAAAAAGGTCCCAGCCCATCATAACCGTAGTAATAATTATAAAAATGAAGTGACAAGAGTCCCAGCCCCTCATGACTACTGAGAGAGGAATTCCACAAATATAATGTGCACACATACTTTCAATGTTATTTGATAATGTCATATCGCTATAACATTTCTTTTTTGTTTGCCAGATACTTCCCACAGTTTCGTACAGTGTGAAACATGATAACAGCCTTGTTAGGTCCTTGTTATCAAAGGATTAAGAATGGGGGATAAAAGAAATCATCTCTGGATCTGGGATATTAGATCATGAGATCTGAAGCTTCATGGTATGATGTGCTCATAGCTTTCGGAGGTATGTTGTTCTCCATAGTTTTCAGATGTGTGCTGTGCTTTATATCTTTCCGGGGTATATTGTGCTATACAGTTTTTGAGATAATTATGCTGATAGATTTTATAGACCTATATGTTGTGCTACATAGTTTTTGGAGATGTGTCGTGCTCATTAGTTTTCGGAGGTATATTTTCAGAGATACTTTGTGCAGTTTTCACGGGCCCCCATGGCCCCGCCCCTCATGACCACTGTATTAAAACCTTTGTAGATGGAGACACCAAGATCACTGGTACCAGGATTGCTCTCCTCTTAACTCCACCTTCCCCCTTTTTAGGTTCTAGTTTTATTCTATTTTGTGTACGCTAATTATTTTTGTTATTGTTTTGTGGTTTAGTTTTATCTAAGTTTTGGTTTTATTTTGTTACATTCTAGTTTTATTTATTTTTAAATCTATTCTCTCCTAACTTTTTTTTTGGGGGAAGGTGGAGTTGTTTGCTTTTAATTGTTCTTTTTTCTGTTTAAAATTTTATCCATTTTGGTTTTAACTTTTAGTGAGGAGCATTGGTGCAATCAGAAGCTTGGTGTCCAGTGATCACTTGAAGACAACTGACTAGGCAATCATGCAGAACCGACACTCTACAAAAACCATGAAGCAAAAAATATTTAAAACTATGAAGCACAAAAAATCTGAAAATAAAGCACAGCATCTCCGAAAACAAAATACCCACAAAAACTGTGGACCCCAATAAATCCCCAAAACTTATCTCCAAAAATAATGAAGCACATCTCAAAAAAAAAAGGAATACAACATACACCCCAAAAACTATCAAGCACAACATATTTCTGAAAAAAAAAATCTATGAAAACTACAAAGGAAAAAATATCTCTGAAAATATACCTCCGAAAACTATGGACCACAACACATCTCCAAAAGTTATGTAGCACAACATATCTATAAAAGCTATCAGCATTATCTCGAAAACTGTATAGCACAATATACCCCGGAAAGCTATGAAGCACAACATACCTCCGAAAGCTATGGAGAACACACCTCCGAAAGCTATGAGCACATCATACATGAAGCTTTAGATCTCATGATCTAATATCCCAGATCCAAAGAAGATTTCCTTTATCCCCCATTCTTAATCGTCTGATAGCAAGGACCTAACAAGGTTAAGTTATGTTTCACACTGTACAAAACTGAGGGGATATATCTGGCAAACAAAAACATACATGTGTTATATAGACATGACGTTGTCAAATAACTGTGAAAGTATGTGTGCACACTATATTTGTGGAATTCTATAGATATATGTATATATCTTACAGAAAGAGAGAGAGAGAGGCAGAGAGAGAGAGACGGAGAGACAGAGAGCCAGATAGCGACAGAGGAAGACAGACAGAAAAAGAGAGGGAGGGAGGGAGGGAATAGATAAAGTGAGGAGAGAGAGAGGGAGAGAGAGAGAGAGAGAGAGAGAGAGAGAGAGAGACAGAGACGAGACAGAGACAGAGACAGACAGACAGAGAAGAGATAGAGAGGGGAAGGAGAGAGAGATAGGGAGGGGGGGGGGCAAGACAGACAGACAGACATAGAGGGTGTGGGAAGAGAGAGGAGAGAGAGAGAAGAGAGAAGGAGAGAAAGAGAGAGAGAGAGAGAGAGAGAGAGAGAGAGAGAGAGAGAGAGAGAGAGAGAGAGAGAGGAGGAGAGGAGAGGGGGGGGGGGGGGGAGAGGGAGGAGGGAGGGGGGGGGGGGGGGGAGGGAAGGAGGGAGGAAAGGAGCGAGGTAGGTATCAAAATGAATCGACTTTTAAAAAACTGAAAACCTATTATTTTTTTAAAAGAAGGATAAACTCCTGTTATCTACTAGATCCTAAAGCTTGACATTTAAAACAATTACCATAGGAGCATAGAAAAGCAGAGATAAAAAAAAAAGAAAACTCGCACATAAACAGTTCAAAATTTAAAGAGATACGCATTGAAAGTAGATACAAAGGAAAAAGAGAATCTTGTTGCTTTGGCAGCTGAAATATACACACACCCCAGTTCCAAATTTGGTCCTGAATTATTCATTATTCATTCTATTCTGAATTAGATCAATTTCAAAATGGCGGCTTATACTTAAGACGATGACTTCGAAGATTACGCTTGTACAACGAAAATACGTCATGTGAATAGTACCTACCATAGTATCAATTTCTGATCTGGTGCGGAACAATAGCTTCACTACATTTGGAACATGCTCGAAAACCGCTAAGACTAACCTATGTTACAAATCAAGCTTCTTTCGAAGATCTATGAAAATCGACGCCATCTTTGCACACAAAGCATAGAGGCCCTCTGTCACTTCCCAAAGCAGGTAACTCAAGTGCGTTGGAGTAATCTGCACCCAGATTATTTCTTACCAATCAGCAACAAACATGGATATGCTGATAATTTTCCTTCAGGATACTTGTCAAACTAAACATACAGCAATAAATTGCAAGCAACTTTTTGAATTTTACGGGGAACACATCACTTTTTCCGTATTAGCGGGTTTTTGTTGTTGTTTTTTTCGGGGGGGGGGGGGGGGGGAGAGGGGAAGGACGGATATCTTTGATAATAAACCGTGGAATTACTCGTGCATACAAGTTGGCCTAGCGTAACAGAGTCTGCGTAAACTTCTTTAAAAGTTGGGAGGGGGGGGGGGGGGGGGGACAAGATGCGGAATAGTTTCGTGGTTGCGACATGGCACTGGCAATTAGTTCAGTTCTATCTATCTATCCCTTAGTCTGGTGACCGTGGGGGCACCCATGAAGACTTGACGACCAGTTCTCTCCATTCCTCTCTCTGTTCTGCCTTTCTCAAAGTTTTGTTGAGTTCTAGGCCTGTCCATCTGCTGATGTTGTCCTCCCATCTCTTCCTTGGTCTGCCTCTTTTCCTTCCTCCTTGGACAGTGCCTTGCAGTCTTGTTTTTGCAAATCCTTTTGATTTTGTTACATGCCCGTACCATTTAAGTTTACGCATTTTATGATCGACAGAAGGTTCAGTTCAGTGTAGCAAAATAATAATAGTAATGCTAGTAGTAGGAATATGGTTAAGTATTGCGAGAATAGGAGCGCTCGGAAATTTTCCGACTACTTCGATTTTATCCCCGTATTAAACAAAAAATTCACAGTTCTCTGTCTTTTCCATTTTTTTAAATTTTAAATGTGTAAAATTAAATGTGAATAACCAATCTGAGGACATAAAAAGAATGGCATCACTTACCTCTGGCCTCACAACAAGTCTACAAGGAACAGAAACAGTCAATGCGTCTTGTCCAGTTGAGCTGCAAACTGGAATGAACTGAACAGTGAAGTGTGCAGGTTTCTTTATCTAAGTTCAGTGCCCTCTGTGAGTAAACAGAACGAACTTTCCTCGTGCATCACGGACCATGGCCCTGCTGATGGCTATATCAACAATTGTATTTTTACCAGCTGCCATGGCGCAGTGGTTAGTGCCTTGGAGTTTGGACTGGAAGGTCGCAGGTTCGATTCCCGTAAGAGTCATAGGGATTTTTCGGATTCCGGTAGGCTGCTACCAAGAGTTTGCAAGTTACCGGCTGAGGCGGATGAAGTTCCCTGGAACTCAACGGCTATGTGTTGTAGGCCAAGGCGAGCAAGTCACCTTGATGGAGGACATAGGTTCTGGCCTGGCATGGAGAGGGATGGGCTCCGCCATGCGACACTGCCCATAAGACACAACATGAGGAGGAAAACCAATGCTTTCGTGTTTGTACACACGCAAAAGGTCAAATATGCACGTTAAAGATTCCAAAATTTTTGTCAGTGTTTTTGATGGGTTTTGGAAACACCTGCATACACAGCATTCATCTCTGTAGTCTGAATGCAGCTACCTTCATCGTGAGAAAAAAGCGGTCACATACACATTTTTTCTTAAGAGGTCTAGCGGAGGAAAGAAAAAAAATAAAAGATCATTTTACTTTTCAGGATGTCTGAAATTCAGCACAAAAACCTTAGAAATAGCCTTGCTCACAAATGCCACCCTCTTCCCAACACCCCCCCCCACACACACACACACACACAAACACATACACACGCACGCACACACACATACACATACACACACACGCACACACACCACACACACACACAGACACACACACAGACACACACACACACACACACACACACACACACACACACACACACACACACACACACACACACACACACACACACACACACACACACAGAGCGAATAAAAAATAATTATGTCAGTGTTCAACGTGTCTGAAATTCAGCACAAGACCTAAGAAGCAGCCTGGATCATCCCCCCTCACACACACCCCTCCCCCCTTCCACCACACACACACACACACACACACACACACACACACACACACACACACACACACACACACACACACACACACACACATTCACACTAAAGAAAAAAAAAGACAGAAGAACTGCAATGAGCAAACAACATCAAAAAAACAACCAAAAATAGCAGGGAAGATGGATAGCAAGTGTCCGCACATTCCAGGTTAATATGGCATTATATCCCAGATTACTGTCTCTTGCGTTTGCACAGGGAAGGGCAAAGCACTCTTCTTAACTGCCGTTATCTTTTCCTGGTTTAAGGACATGCGCAGTAAGACGATGAAATCATTATTATCCAGCTTTCAGAATGTTATTATTATCATGCCTGTGTGTGTCTTACTGTCGCAGCGCTTTGCAGTTATAGATTCTGTTCATTCTGTTCTCTGTTTGTTTTTTTAAGATTAAAAACAAATACTATTCTAAGAGAGAGAGAGAGAGAGAGAGAGAGAGAGAGAGAGGAGAGAGAGAGAGAGAGAGAGAGAGAGGAGAGAGAGAGAGAGAGAGAGAGGAGAGAGAGAGAGAGAGATGAAGAGAGAGAGAAGAAGAAGAAGAAGAAGAAGAAGAAGAAGAAGAACAAGAACAAGAACAAGAACAAGAAGAACAAGAACAAGAGCAAGAAGAGGAAGCTTGACATTTACATTGCTAAAAATGCATTGACAACTGGAGAAAAAACAGTAGAGTAAGTAGTACTATACCATTATGTCGTACGCAACTACTCCTAATACACATCTACAAATCATCCTAACAGTGCATGATTTGAAAGCAATATCATAAATTATCCACTCATATTTCAAGGCCTTCCAGGATAAAACCATTTTATACAGGAGTCTCGTTATTCATTATCCTAGTTTTTCTATGTTTGACAAAAGACAATCTGTGTCACTGTTCATAATGTTAAAATATTGACAATTCATCAGGAAATGTAAGGTTAAGCATCAGCAAAACCCGTTTCTGTACGTCATTTTCTATTCACCACGATAGCGAATATTTTCAAATATGAAATCAAATAGTTTGATCCACAGATACACAGGCACACAGAAGCATCACATAGTGATTCATTTATTATTATTCATTATTTTATAACGAGGATAATGGAATAAGCTCTCGTGTGCTTTTTTTACATCCAGTTTCCGTATGTATGCAGTTTTGTCAATCTTGTCATTTGTTCCCTCCGGTACACAATGGCCTACTCTTACGAAAAGCGGAAAAGGATTTAACGTGTGCGCAAGATGTTCTGCGTGCGTTCGCACACTGGGCCTCGGTTTATAGTCTCATCCGAAAGACTTTTGGGGGAGCGGAGTCAGCACTGATGTTAACTCCAGGAGAAAAATTTCCTCGAATGGGAATTAAACCCGGGTCGTCAAAATTACGAGCGCAATGTTCTGACTACTAGGCTATCCCGTACCCCCGTGATTTGATGAGTCGTTCTGCTTTTTATCATGAAGGCAAGTGCACAGAAGTAATTAGGCCCACAATAGACTTCCCCAAGAGAAAGAAGCTATGATGAGTGGTAGCTGTCGTCCCTTTTTCACGATAATATGGAATAATCCTGCAACTTACTGTCTTTTACTTTTGCTGAGCAAACAAACAAGGCACTCCTATGCACCACCCATGTGTTCAACTGGACGATGATATAATTATTACCGATCTAATTATAGAACTTTCAGCCAATTGCAGAAAAAAAGTAGCTACGCATCATGAAATGAACACTGAAAAAAGCCTGAACCATCAAACACAACTATTTAGAAAAAGAAAAAAAAAGTAAGAGCATGAGATTATTTACATCTCTGCATATTCTGGATATCCTCCTTAGGGGATTTAACCCGGAGACTGCACCACAACACCAACATTCTGCTTTTTTATCGGGCCCCCCAAAAAGGAACACAAGAGCAGGGAAGAGAGTAGTGTTGCCCACACATGACAGACTCCCCAGATAGGGGCTATGATAGATGGCAAGTGTCCTCCTGGCCAAGTGAATACGACACACTGCCACACATTACTGTCTCTTGCCGTTACACAACAAGGGGCAAGCACTCATCTTTTCCTCCCTTGTGTCTTCCTGTTCCAGTAACGTGCATCTTCCCCCCCCTCCCCCACCCCCTCTCCGTCTTGGAGGAAAACGATAAACTATAATCAGTCCTTTAGGACGTATGCAGGATTCTGGTTTCTCTCTTGCTGGCTGCACCAATCTCCATCATGTACCACGATGTTCTATTTTTTCTGTTTTCTCTAGGTTCTGTAGAAGCCTAAGGGTATCATTTTGTGAAACAAAGCTGTGGATTTAAAGGAAAATTTCGAGATGTATACATGTATGCACGCACACGTGCGAATACTTACGCATGCTCAAGCATTGTAGAAAAATATGTAATAACATTTATGACAGTTATGGAAGAACTACGTGTTAGACGACAACAAAACGTTACACAATGACAACAACTACAAACCACATGCATCATACACAAACAATCCTATTCCGCATGGAGAACAAAGTGTCACTATATTTCAACATCTTGCCACACGTTAAATCATGTTCCGCTTTTCGTAAGAGTAGGCCATTGTGTGTCGTTGGGAACAGATGACAAGATTTACAAAACTGCAGCACATGGGGACTGGATGTATAAAATAGCACATGAGTGCTAACTCCATTATCCTCGATATAAAAGAATAAAATACAAAAAAGGTAAAATTAAAAAATTGTTGTTGGACTTATACGTCTACATTCCAAAGATTTGAGTAAAATCAGGAGAGTGGGCAGGGAGGGGGGGAGGGGAGGAATAACCGTGTGGTCAAAGTGCTGAACTGGCAATTCGACAGTAAAATGTTAGAGACGCTCGTTGGAGAAGACTTCTCCCCTGAACTTAACATGACTACCGACTTCACTTGCCAAAAGTCTTCAGAGGAGACTATAACTGGAGGTCCCGTGTACGAACGCACGCAGAACATCTTGCACACACTTTAAAAACCAGGTCCACCTATCGGAAGGTTAACCCTTGCATGCCAGTAGTAGTGAACACACACGTTTAAAAAACTGAATATGCACTGGTATCATGCTTGGATCTGTTGTTGTTGTTGTTGTGGTGGTGGTGGTGGTGGTGGTGGTGTTATTGTTGTTATTGTTGTCGTTGTTGCTGCTGCTATTGTTGTTATTGTTGTTGTTGCTGCTGCTGCTGTGCTGTTGTTGTTGCTGTTGTTGTTGTTGTTGTTGTTGTTGTTGTGCATTCCCCAGCAATAAACTCTGAAGGTCACCCAGAATGTGCACTCCGACTCACTCATCCCACCTGGGAATCACTGTGAGAATAAAACTGCACACTAAAAGAGAAGTTTGCCAGTGTGACTGTCTACAAGTACCTCGCCATAAAGGCAGCCATACCCCGACTTTAGAGGATTTTTTTTTCTCCTTTAAAGGGGAGTGCAGGTCGTTATGTTAAGAGCTTGTCATGGCTGAAGGCAATCTCAACACAACATTTTACAACATAACGACATTTTTATGTAGGCCTTGACAATTAGCTGACATCAATAACTGACACAGCTTTTGGCCTGGGCCATAATACTTGGATTTCATTCCCTATGTCGTAATACAGCTAACTTCATAGGGGAAGATGGTCACATACGTAATATTCTCGACATTGGGGAACTCTGGGGCTCTGGCAGGGGCGGAAAGAAGAAGAAGAAGAAGAAGAAAGAAGAAGAAGAAGAAGAAGAAGAAGAAGAAGAAGAAAGAAGAAGAAGAAGAAGAAAAAGAAGAAGAAGAAGAAGAGAAGAGAAGAAAGAAGAAGAAGAAGAAGAAGAAGAGAAGAAGAAGAAGAAGAAGAAGAAGAAGAAGAAGAAGAAGAAGAAGAAGAAGAAGAAGAGAAGAGTAGTAGAGTAAGAAGAAGTAAGTAGTAGTAGTAGTAGAAGAAGAAGAAGAAAGAAGAAGAAGTAGTAGTATAGTAGTAAGTAGAAGAAGAAGAAGAAGAAGAAGAAGAAGAAGAAGAAGAAGAAGAGAAGAAAAGAAGAAAGAAGAAAGAAGAAAAGAAAAGAAGAAGAAGAAGAAGAGAAGAAGAAGAAGAAGAAGAAGAAAAAGAAGAAGAGAAAGAGCAGGGTATACAGTTTGCTACACGGGTTGATTGTGTACATGCTTATTTCTTTAGTTTTTTTATGAACACAAGAAAAACAGGCAACATTTCTCGGAAGTTCTGTATCGTCAGCTAATTATGGTACACAGCTAAATCTCAAGAAAAGTGTCATAAAGATCATAAAGGTTTTTAATACCATATATCTTTTTGTTCAAAACGCACAGGCACTGCTTAGAAAGGCATAACAATGAGAAATGTTTAACTTACAGCAACATAACCACACAACGGTCTTTTTTTATCGTTTTCTTTATCGCTCATGCTGTTCTCTGTGTCCGAAAAAAAGTGCCAAGAGCAGAGAAACAGCTAAACCCAGAAATGACACGGCTGCCAACCCCCCTCCTCCCTCCCCGCACTCTCTCGTTTCCCCAAAGATAGTAGCAAGGATAAAACAGCAACTTTCTCCCTCTTTAAGTTAATGCAGCAAAAATCCCACAGCTTAGTGTCTCGCGATTTCGGAGAATAGGGCAAGCACTGCTGCTTCTTAACTCTCCTGATTTCTTTCAGGCTTAGAGATGTGTGCAGAAGGAGGCTAAATTTTGAGCAGTGTGTGTAGGATATTGGCTTGTTTAGTGGTGTAGTGATCTTGCTAGTGTGCCAGTGTTTTGTTAAGGAAGTTAGCTTTAGATTTTTAAAATATCGGTGATTCAGTAGCAGCCCACACAACTTTATGGAGGACTATGTTATGGGACATCGACAAGCATGCACACAAAGTGCGATGCATGTATGATTTTGTGCATGCGACCATGCTTACATATGCGTATGTGTGTAAGTTGTGTGTGTGTGTGTGTAGAGAGAGAGAGAAATGAAAATGTTTTTATTGAACATCAGCCTTGGGCCACAATTCAAAACGAAGTGGGAGATGGGGGAGTGGATGTATGTGCATATAACGAATTTGTTCAAAGTCTCATCATAAAGCAACGGTACACACTTGATACAACGCATCTTTTTCACTATTAATCTAGATCTATTTACTTTACATAAGTTCTGCCACTGTCTGTCTTCTTCGAATAGCACGGAATAAAAATGTTGCTAGCTGCACTGAACGACATCTACTACGTGCCTGAAGAAGAAAAGGCATAGGCACATGAAGAAGATCTTTCAGGTAACTGGTTCGTAAATCTGTATATAATGGACAAATATATATTAGATGGTATTCATCTTCAATAACGTTTTTGCACAAAGAACAGTTTTTATCTTGACTGTTGTTGCTGTATCGGTTGAGATTATTATTTAAAGGAAGAACATTCATTCTGGCCTGTGACAGTGCAACTCTGAAACAATAAATATTAATACTATGAAGATACAATTCTTTTTCAAAAACAGTCTTAAAAGATCTATATGTTGCATACCTATTACTCTCTCTCACGACACCTGACCACTCCTGAATAAACATATCAATTAATCTTTGCTTGAATGCACTAAGGAATCCCTGAATATCACCAACACCTTGTTGTAGCCAAACAATATTAAACCCTGAATTGCACAACAATTCCCTTACACTTGCTACCCAACATTTTTTACCTTTCTGATCTAGAATTAATTGCATTTCGTAGGCCTGTCTTGGCAACCTCTGATTACTCATTTGTAGTAATTTTAACCAATATCTAATTGCACAAATATATGAGTTTATGAATATTTGTGCAGTGTGTGTGTGAGAGAGAGAGAGAGAGAGAGAAGAGAGAGAGAGAGAGAGAGAGAGAGAGAGAGAGAGAGAGAGAGAGAGAGAGAGAGAGTAAATGAAATACAAAATAGATAGATAAAGACATTATTAAAACCAGCTTTCACAAAGGAATAACTCTAGGTCACTTGATATTTTTTAAAAGTCATGAAGTTTGTAAAAATAAAAGAAGTTATCTTGATTCACAGACACGCACATAATATATACTATCCCTTAGTCTGGCGACCGTGGGGGTACCCATGAAGACTTGACAACCAGTTCCCTCCATTCCTCTCTCTGTTCTGCCTTTCTCAGGGTTTTGTTGAGTTCTAGGCCTGTCCATTCGCTGATGTTGTCCTCCCATCTCTTCTTTGGTCTGCCTCTTTTTTTTCCTCCTTGTACAGTGCCTTGCAATGTTGTTTTCACTAGTCTTTTTGATCTTGTGACATGCCCATACCATTTACATTTACGCTTCTTTATGATTGATAGAAGACTTTTGTAGGTACCAATGGTTTGCTGGATTCTGAACAGAATCCAGAATGCAACAAACGCACATATTATGCACCTTAAAACTGCATTCCGACTTAAGTGCTTCTGCTTTCCCAATCTAAAAGAGAGTACAAGGGCACACACACTGACAGCCCAACACCTGACACCCCTAGAAGACAGCAGCAAAGATAGATGGCCACTGTCCCCTGACTCCAGCTGAATACAGCACAATCCCTCAGCTTACTGTCTCCTGCCTTTACATTGCAAAGCGCTAGCACTTTTCTAAACTTGCCCTCAGTTTCTTTTCAGTTTTAGTGACGTGCCCAAAAGGAGGATAAAACAGAGTTAGGGTTCAGGATTTGTGCAGGATGCAAATTTGTCCAGTGCTGCTGCAGTGACCTTTCTGCTGCCCCCTTTTTGGTTTATATCCTTTTCATCTTTCTTTCCTGGGCTCAGAGAAAGTTGATGTTTTTATGAAATAGTGGAACAAAGGATAAGGAGGTGTGTGTGTGTGTGTGTGTGTGTGTGTGTGTGTGTGTGTGTGTGTGTGTGTGTGTGTGTGTGTGTGTGTGTGTGTGTGTGTGTGTGTGTGTGCGTGCCTGCATGCGTATGTGTGTCAATCAATGCGTATGTGTGTCAATGTGTGTGTGTGTGTGTGTGTGTGTGTGTGTGTGTGTGTGTGTGTGTGTGTGCTTATGTGTGTGTATGTGTATGTGTGTGTAAATTAAATGCTGACATGTGCAGGCATGTGTGCTTATGTGTGTGTGCATGTATATATATATATATATATATATATATATATATATAATATATATATATATATATATATATATATATATATATATATATGTGTGTGTGTGTGTGTGTGTGTGTGTGTGTGTGTGTGTGTATGTGTGTGTGTGTGTGTGTGTGAGAGAGAGAGAGAGAGAGAGAGAGAGAGAGAGAGAGAGAGAGAGAGAGAGAGAGAGAGAGAGAGAGAGAGAGAGAGAGACTCAGAACATTTATAGTCAACTTTACATGCAACAGCAAATTTACATACAATGGACATGCGAAATGACTCGACTTTTTGTAACATTATATGATATTTCCAAATGATAGGTAAGTGATAAACGTTTAATAAAATATTTCAATACACTAGTTATCATGTTGCACTGGGTAAATTTCTTTGACATTCATGTGATAGATTATGTAAAATTCATGTTAGAGCGAATAAAGATGTTTGCAGAAGATTTGTAATAGAAGTGATTCTTTTTCAAAGCTTTCTATTGTCATCTCACATTTCGTGATTGTGGTTAAAAAAATAATAAATAAGAACATTTTTTTTCTAAAGACAACACGTAAATGACACAAAACCGGATACAGACCAAGACATCATAAAAGCCACCTTTCAGATTTACATAGCTGTAGTTATCTTCTGTATTTACAAAAATGGCAAGCGTTGTCAAATGTGGTATCTGTTTGTCTTTTAATGACATACACAAACACAAGTTTTGCACACCAGTTTAAATGCTTCAGCTTTTGGCAATTTTATGTGGGCCAGCACAGGGGACGAAACTATTCTGGCCAGCACTAATGACACTCCCTAAAGATAGCAGCAGAGGTAGATGACAACTGACTCCCCACACCAACCCAATACAACACAGTCCCTCAGCTTACTGTCTCCGGCGTTTACATTGCAAAGCCCAAGCACTCTTCTTCTTCCAAACTTGCCCTCAGTTTCTTTTCAGTTTTAGTGACGTGCCCAAAAGGAGGATAAAACAGAGTTAGGGGTTCAGGATTTGTGCAGGATGCAAATTTGTCCAGTGCTGCTGCAGTGACCTTTCTGCTGCCCTAATTTTTGTTTATATCCTTTTCATCTTTCTTTTCTGGGCTCAGAGAAAGTGTACTTTTTAGAAAGTGGTCGATTTTTTTTTAAAGCTGTGGTGTGTGTGTGTGTGTGTGTGTGTGTGTGTGTGTGTGTGTGTGTGTGTGTGTGTGTGTGTGAGAGAGAGAGAAGAGAGAGAGACAGAGAGAGACAGGAGAGAGACAGAGAGAGACAGAGAGAGACAGAGAGAGACAGAGAGAGACAAAGACAGAGAGACAGACAGAGACAGAGACAGAGAGAGGGACAGAGACAGAGACACAGAGAGACAGAGAGACAGAGAGAGAAATAGATAGCCTTAAGCAGTACAGCAAAGGCAATGAGCTGTGCCTATTCATCCTGTACAGAGCTTGGAAGAAAGTAATCTGGCAGATGACTGACTAGCACTCCCAGAGGAGTCATTTGGGCATTGCCCTGAATGTCTCAGGTCGGCTCTGTGCCATGGACAAGAGGAATCTAGTAGCATCCATTTTGTGGCAAAGTGGGTGCTGGGTGGGTCTGTGTTGCCCATGCTACCGGCTATAGCTGGTCTTCTTTTTTCTTCCAACGCGAGATTATGTTTTTTTTATGTGCATAAAGTGTGCTACACGCGTTTGAATATGGACCTTGGTTTAATATCTCCTCAGAAAGAAAACTTTCAGGGGAGTAGAATAGTGTCAGTGTTAATCTATAAAAATTCTTTCAGACAGATGCCTCAGTGGAGTTTCTATCTCTTAACTTGCACCAGCGACAGATAGCAATAAAATAATGAAAGTGTCTGTGTGACTTAACTGGCCTACTACGTTTTCACAGAGGTAACAGACAGCTTTGATGACTACGGACGTTGAGGAAGCCCATAATTATTGCAACAGTCATAACTTGACTGATTGATTTCATAAAAATTGGCCCGACTGGATGGGACGGCGACATCAGAGAATGAACTGGCCTTTAGTGGAACAATTTGCTACACAGAGCTAAAGACCAAGAGGACTGGAGCAAGCTGGTTGCAAAATCTTCAGTTGAGCCCCAACGGTCAATAAGACTATGGGTTAGACGAAGGTAAAGGAAGGCTCGGATAAACTTAAACTCAGTGGGCATACTCTTTTTCTAGGTGTAGTAAACATGACTTTCTTTATCGACTGATCTGCTCGTGTTTTGCTGTTTCAGGGGTCAAGCTAACATAGGGCCTTGAGGTTCGTCTGCATCATCTACTAGTAACATTGTGTTTGAGTCTCTTCTGGACTGTCTGTTCAAAGAGATGACTCATGTTGCGGTTAACATATGTACTAAGTCAACTCTCTAGAACATCCTATGGATAAGACTGTAAAAAGACGGAACGTATGCAAATGCGTGGAAAAAAATATGTCTGGAGTATAAACTGAAACCTCTCTATCGCAAAGTTATGGCTCATTGTAGCGCGGAATGGATGATATGAACATTTAGTCTCCATGCATCCTGGAAACCTGACAGGTGTAGCATCTTCTTCTTTCCCTTCTCTACTGCCTTCATCATCGTGAGGAGGATGCAGACAGGAAGGGGGATTTGCTTTAGTATGGGGTTGCCTGAGGTAGAACTTCTATCTGTCTTTTGTCTCGCTAAAACACACTGCAAAGTAATACTTTTGTTCAGTGCAGTGCAGTTCAGTGCAGTGCAATAAAGTCCAATCACGTTAAACTCTTGATATAGGATATCATACACTCCAGACTAGTTGATGAGAAGCAGTTCTCAGGAAGTGGTATTTCAATTAACGCACTGTTATGGGTAACATACAGACAGGCCTGCAAAGTTTTGGCATTTGTGCTGCGTATCATGTACAGAAAGTTGGACATGCCTATAGAAGATGATATATTACATGTAAAGTCAATGTAATTATCATTTTTGGCAATAAGATACACACACACACACATACACACACACACAAGCGCATGCACACACACACACACACACAGACACACACGCACGCACACACATACACACAAGCGCACGCAACACACACACACACACACACAAATCCCCCCACCTCCCACCCAGCTATCCCCACATACTCACACAAAACTACCAACCCACCCACCTCAGCCCCCTCCCCATACCCCAACCCTCTCCCTAAATCATCCCATTCCCTTTTTTCATTCTCTCTCTCTCTCTCTCTCTCTCTCTCTCTACAAAACTACACACACGGGGACTAGATTAAAAAAAGCACAAGAGTGCTTATCCCATTATTCTCGATATAAAAGAATAAATCAAATAAAATCAAATCTCTTTCTCTCTCGTTCCAGCAAATGCCAGAAGCTGTGGCCAGAAGCAGGGCTGATCACTCACAGGTCCTGCGTGTTGGCCCAGGACTGCGTCGTCTCCCCTTGGTCGCCTCTCCGCCCCCACACCGCCGGTTGCGTGCGTCCTGACGGCACCGTGACGTCAGGGGTCATGACCCGAACGCGACGCGTGCTGCAGCTGCCCCGAGGCGACGGGAAAGAGTGCCCTCCTGACCTCCGTGAAGAGGTCCCTCTGGGGAGGAAGGAGGAGGATAATTTGAAACGTTGTGATAGGTAGTGTGGTGATTTTTTTTTTTTGCGTGTGTGTGTGTTGTGTGTGTGTGTGGAGTGGGGGGGGGGGGGTGTCGGGGGGGGGTGTCGGGGGGGGGGGGGGTGTTGGGAAAGAGTGCCCCCTTGACCTTCGTGAAGGAGGATAATTTGAAACGTTGTGATAGGTATATGTTGGCGATTTTTTTTTCTTTTTGTGTAGGTGTGTGGTGGGGGGGGGGGGGGGGGGGGGGTGAGAGGGGGGTAGGGGGGGGGGGGGTGTTGGGAAAAAGTGCCCACCCCGATGACCTTTGTGAAGAGGTCCCTCTGGGGAGAAAGGAAGTGGATAATTTGAAACGTTGTGATAGGTAGGGGTGATTTTTTTTCTTTGTGTGTGTGTGTGTGGGGGGGGGGGGGGGGGGGTTGTGTGTGTGTGGGTGGATGTGTAATGTGTGTGTGTGTATCTGTGTTGTGAGTGTGGTAGGCAGGGAGTGGGGGGGGGGGTTGAGAGGGTGAGGTTGGAGGGTGTAAATATGAGGGGGCGGGGGTGTAGGAAGGGGGAATATGGGAGAAGAGGGTGTATATGAGGAGGGGGTATGAGGCAGGGTAAGAGGGGATAGGTAGCTAAGGATAGATAGTTATCCTTGTATTCAGAAATTAATACATCAAACTTGCCTTGTTCTGGAGTTTTCCATCACTTCTATGCTTCCAATAACCTCCAAGGGGTATAGATTCATTGGTTCTAACGCTGCAAATATTCTCTATGCTGATGCTACTCTTCAAGTCAAATTTAATCCTTGGCAGCTGTAGTGATGTTTTTATTCTGTACCTTCTCTGTTTCTCTCTTTTGGTGCACATCTCTTTTTTTTAAATTCTTTTTGTTTTATTAAGGAAACAGTAGTGAGGACAAACAAGTACCAACTGCTCAATCATTTTGTAAATGACTTATCAATGATTCAATTAAAAATAGAAATGTAAATAAATTTTAGGGAATAATGTCTTTCAGTGGCAACATTGTAGGCATTTCTGTGTAAGAATCATGCCTTTGGTCTGACCCGACTCGAATTTCGGCTCCTGTATGAGCCCTCATCAGAGGTCTCAGCGTTGATTGAAACTGCACCTGCTGTGGTACCTTACAGCAAGACACATTTCAGAATTTCAAAGTGTCAATTGCATTCAAAGGAATATTTGATATCCCTGTGGCCTTTTGAAGCTGCCCTCAAAAGACGATGATAAAAAGAGATAGAAAATATGCTTAGCATATATGTTGGAAAAAAATGAATAAGACAAAATAAGCACTTAGTGAATCTTTGTGCCTTAAGTTTGTGGATCCTATTAAAGGATGCAAGGGAGGTCATAAAGTTTGTATCCAGTCAAGTGGTCAGTCTTAGCTGGATAATAACCCAAACATTGCCATACACTTTAAGTGCATGCACAGGCAAGAGAAGTTGGGGGAAAAAATATGAATGGCCTACACTTGGATCTACTAGAGATGCAATTCCCACTTGACCACAAAGTATTATTTATTCATTTTTATATTTTGAAACAATCGATAACTCACACAAGTTTAAGAAAAGGATGAAATAAAGATCTTTTTCTTATTTTTCTTTAATTATTGTTGTCTGTCTTTTGTGGTGACCTCAGATATCAGTGGGTAACCTCGGGCTGGGGAAAGTGTGTTGGAGCACCTGCCTCCATGTGTGACGGCAATCAGTGCGTTCGTCAGTCTGACCAGGACCAGTGTGGCACGGGTCTGCAACACCGCCGTGTCATCTGCGTCATTCTGTCACCAGGTGCGTTCTGTGTGGTGTGTGTGTGTGTGTGTGTGTGTGTGTGTTGTGTGTGTGTGTGTGTGTGTGTGTGTGTGTGTGTGTGTGTTTATTTGTTTTATTTTATTCTGTTATTTTTAGGATAATGGAATACTCACTCATGTGCTGTTTTCATCTAATCCCAGTGTGTCTACATTTTTGCAAGTTTTATCATCCATTCACACAGGCTCACAATGGCGTACTCCTTCAAAAATGGGAACGGCTTTTAACATGTACGCAATATGTTCTGGATGCGTTTGCACGCGGGTCCTCAGTTTATAGTCTTATCCGAATGATTTTTAAGGAGAGTAGAGTGTGTGTGTGTGTGTGTGTGTGTGTGTGTGTGTGTGTGTGTGTGTGTGTGTGTGTGTGTGTGTGTGTGTGTGTGTGTGTGTGTACTGGTACTTTGTTTGCACTTACATTGTTTTGCGTTAGTACTTACCATTTTCTACGCAGTATAGAAATGTACGAATGCAATGTATGCTTGAGTATTTTGTTTTTTTGTCGATTTAATTTATAAATTATTTTTCCCGTCAGACAGCTTAATTGCCTAAGATTACACGTAAACACATAACCTCCACAACGTCTCAGCTTATATTTCGTGCTGGCCTGTCAAAAAGCTATGTCAGTTGTTGATGCCAGCTAAACACCAAAGCCTACACTAAAATATTGTTATGCTTTAAAACGATGTACAGAGATTGCCTCCTGCCATGACAATCTCTTAACAGAACAACTCACACTCTCCATTGCGGAGTAAAATATCCTTTGAAGTCGGAGTATAGCTGCCTTTATGGTGTAGTACTTGAAAACAGTTGTACACGTAAACTTCTCAACCGATGTTTACGGGGACTGGATGTAAAAGCATATGAGTGCTTATTCTATCATCCACGGTATAAAAGAATAGATAGAAATAGAAACTAGAAATAGAAATATATATCCTATCTCACAGTGATTCCCAGGTGGGATAAGTGAGTCAAGAGTGCATAATCATTTTGAGCGACCCCCCAAGTGTAAAGCTGTGGAACGCACAACAACAACAACAACAACAACAACAACAACAACAACTTATTTTGTGCAGGTCTGCTGAGGAACTATTCCTCTTTCAGGTGCCGAAGATTAATTCTCCATTCTCTGTGCTATATCATATGATTGATGTCAGCATCAGGATAGTTGAGAGAAAGCATGGTTTCAACGGTACATAAGGTCATGCTCCTTTTTAAGGATCATTATACAATTGTGTTTTCCAAAATTAAAATCAAACCAAAACAAATCAAATAAATCCGTAACCAAATCAGCCACAGCAACAACAATGTCTAATATACCTAAAAACGCGCAACAAGAATAACAATGATATAAAAAAAACCTTGAATCTATACCCCTCAAAATAGACCTAGGCAAACAAAGGAAATCTGAACTAGGTAACAGTTTGCATCTGTGTTGACAGCTGGTTAGAAAGAAAGATATTGATTGTAAAAACAGTTGTTCATATATATATATATATATATATATATATATATATATATATATATATATATATATATATATATATTAATATATATATCAATACATACCACACACACTCACACTCACTCACTACACTCACACACACACACACACACACACACACACACACACACACACACACACACACACACACACACACACACACACTTGCACTGCACGCACACACCACACACACACTAACTACTACTACTACTACTACTACTACACTACACACTCACTACACTACGCACTACTACTACACTGCTAGCTCTGCACTGCTGCTGCGACTCAGCTACTACTACTACTACTACTACTACTACTACTACTACTACTACTACTACTACTACATACTAACAACTAACAACAATAGCAAAAACAATAACATATTAATATTATTGTTACTACTACTACTACTACTACTACTACTACTACTATACTACTACTACTACTACTACTACTACTACTACTACTACTACTACTAGTGGTAGTAGTAATAGTAATAATATAATAGTAAATAGTATATGATGATGATGATGATGATGATGATGATGATGATGATGATGATGATGATGAAAACATTAACAATAATATATGATATATGATAGGACATACAACAACAACAACAACAACAACAACAACAACAACAACAACACACCAACACCCTCCTCTCACAACCACACACACACACACACACCAACACACTCACCCACTCTTCTCCTCTTTCCCCCGAAGGAGAATCCAACAAGGGCAGACCCACAGATCCTGCAGCCTGCAAAAGCCTGGCTCAGCCCGCAGAGTGGCAGGGATGTGAGCGGTCCTGCGAGGAAGACTGTGTGGTGTCGCCCTGGTCCCCCTGGTCCCAGTGTCTCATGGACGACTGCTCCGAGGTCCCCAGTCTTAGACACCGGCGTCGTCAGAGAGACGAAGCACAGTTGGGTGAGTTTTCGGGGGGCTGGTGGTGGTAGGGGTAGGGGGGTTAGGGGTGTGTGTTGTGGTGGTGTGTTGTGTGTGGTGTGTGTGTGGCGCGCGTGTGTGTATGTGTGTGTGCGTGTGTGTGTGTGGTGTGGTGTTGTTATTGATTGCTTGTGTCTTGTTTAGGTCAAATGCAAGAGCTTTAGTTGTGTTGTTGAAGCTATAGCGGTTATATACATTCAATGTATTTATTATTATCATTAGTATGTTGTGTTGTTATTGTTGTTGTTATTGTTGTTATTATTATTATTATTATATTATTATTATTATATTATTATAATTATTATTATTTTAATTATTATTATTATCATTGTTGTTGTTGTTTTGTTGTTGTGTGTTATTTTCATTATTAGTATTATTGGGTTTTTGGTTGATTTGTGGTTTGGTAGACAGTTGGTTGGTTGTGTGGTTTGGGTGGTTGGTTGGTTGGATGGGTTGGGTTAGTGGGTTAGTTGGTTGGTGGATGGGTGGGTGGGTGGGTGGGTGGTTGGTTTGTTGATGGTTTGGTTATTGGTTGGATGGTTGAATGGTTGAAGGGTGGGATGGGTGGGTTTGTGGGTGGTTGTTGGGTGGTTGGTTAGTTGGCTGGTTTGCTGGTGGGTTGTTGGTTCGCTGGCTGCTTGGCTGTTTGGCTGATTGGTACCTTGGTTGCTCGGTTGGTTAGTTGTTTGCTGGATTAGATAGGTGGCTTGACCTGATTTTTTCCCATTAACATTGCGAAAACATAATACAGGACTGTACAGACTTTGACCCCCGTGTGGATGCCGATGACCTATCAGTATAAAAAGCCTCCCAATCTACTGGAAATCCTGTGTTCAAGATTCCTTTATTTATATCTTTCGTCTTGCTTCTGCCTTGTTTCGTTTCTTCCTGTCACCTCTTTTACATACACTGTGTCGAATTCTTGGTCCATTATACAGTCTTTTTTTAAGGAAAAACTTAAAAGATAACAATTCTCTCCCATGATTACGTCAGATGTGCTAGGCAAGACTTGTCAGGCGCTTAACGGCAGATCAACACATTTTCGCTCACACAACAGACATTATTTTGCTGTCTGAGTGCACTCTGGGCGCAGTCATGTGCTTTTTTACATACAGTCCCTGTGTGTATTCAGTTTTGTTAATTTTGCTATCCGTTCCCACCGGCACACAATGGCCTGCACTTCCCAAAAGCGGAACGGGTTTAACGTGCGCAAGATGTTCTGCGTGCACGGGACCTCGGCTTCTAGTCTTCGGATGGAAGGACAATTGGGGGGAAGTGGGGTCGGCGCTGATGTATCAGTTATTTAATGGGCTGTTTGGACAGTAGATTGATTGTCTGTGTATATGGCTTAGATGGGGACCTGACTGGTAGATGGACGAATGTGTGGGAAGTGAAACTGTTTTCTTAGTTATTTATTTTATTTATCTATTCATTCTTTTCTATTGAGGATAAGGAAATAAGCAATCATATGCTCTTTTTTACATCCAGTCCCCGGGCCGTGTGTATGCAATTTTCTAAATGTCATCTGTTCCTACCAGCACACAATAACCTACTCTTACGAAAAGCGTAACGGGATTTAACGTGTGCGCAAGATGTTCTGCGTGCACGGGGCCTCGGTTTATTGTCTCATCCCAAAGACTTTTGGGGGGAAGTGGAGTCAGCACTGATGTTGACTGTTGGGTGGATGAGTTGATTTATCGCCCAGTTGATTCATTGGCTTAGTGGTCGGCTAGATGGCTCATTAGCTGGCTGGCTGGCTGGCTGGCTAGCTGGCTGGGTAGATGCGTGAATGGACAGCTGGGGTTTTGGTTACATGCTTGGCTGCCTGATTCGTTAGTCATGTTGGTTGGTTAAACACATTAATTTGATGTGGGTGGGTAGCTGATTCCCTTGTTTGTTTTTGTTTTTTTGTTTGTTTGACACATTAATTTTGTAGCACACGTGGAAAAACATTTCTTACGGCAGCAAAAAGTACTATAGAAATAAGCAACTTTTATTGGGAATGAAAATAAATGCAACCACAAATAATGAAACAAAGGCATTTATATTAGCAGCAGTAAATGAGTAAAGGGGTAATATTTCAGAAAGATAACAACATAACATCTACCAAGAAAAATATTTGGTGACTCATGAAGACAATACCAGTCAAGACAAAAACAAAACAAAGAAGCCAAAGCTGTTTCAACCGCTCCAGGACTAATACCAGAAATTCACGAACAAAACCAAACAGAAGAAAATTCTAAACAAACCCAACAAACAAACAAGGAAAAAATAACCAATCATAAATCAAAATACCCCCAGAAAGCGTCTGACAGTTTAAAAAAATCAAAAACAAAGACTTAGCCTATGATTGTGTTGTCCAAGCATTAATGACCCATTCGTATAGCTACACAGCATGCTTTTCAACTTTGTTCAGAGAAAGAAAATGACCTGAACATGTGAATCAAGTAGTTTTATTAGTCTTTTCTTTCAGATTCCTACAGACTCGCCGTTTGGAACCACTTTCATCCTAAAGATCCTTCGCAAAGAGTAACAACGTCTAGCGTCTTTCAACCGAAATCCCCCTGACTTATGTTCTGAAGCAACAGCAGCCATTTTGGGTTAAAGACGGCATTGTGGGATGGCAAATGGATGGCGGGAAGTGAAGTGGATAGTGCGTAGGCAGACAAACAGAGTAGATAGGAGTTGTCGGCCTGTGTAGATTACTTCCCTTGTAACATCTCGACCCCCCAAAGAGACTCAGACGAGATGGCGATGGATGATTTTAGGGGGGGATTGAGAGTTGTCTGCCGCTGTGTAGACAAAGATGTCTGCTCGTTTTCTATAGAGCCTTAATTAGCGGTGTGACTAATAGGACATATGCCCTCTCTCAAAATGCTTCCTAAGGACAGGTCTGGTGATAGGTCTGATGACTAGTCAAGACGCTGATGGTTTTAACGATTAAGTAATGGGAAGACTTCAAGAGAACTGATCAGCCGAAAGACTGACTGGCTGACTGACTTTATGACTGACTGATTGACTGACTGACTGACTGACTCACTCACTCACTCACTCATCCTTCGGATAGACTTTAAACCAAGGCCCCGTGTGCGAACGCACGCAGAACATCTTGTGCACACGTTAAATCCTGTTCCGCTTTTCGTAAGAGTAGGCCATCGTGTGCCGGTGGGAACAGATGACAATATTTACAAAAACTGCATACACACGGGGACCGGATGAAAAAAAGCACATGATTGCTTATTCTGTTATCCTCGATATAAAAGAATAAATAAAATAAAATAAATAAATAAATAATAAATAAAATAAATAAACTCACTCACTCACTCACTCACTCACTCTCACTCACTCACTCACTCACCTCTGACTGACTGACTGACTGACTGACTAACTGACTGACTGACTGACTAACTGATTGACTGACTGACTGACTGATGATTGACTCACTCACTCACTCTTTGACTGACTGACTGACTGACTGACTGACTGACTGATGACTGACTGACTGATTGACTGCACTAAATGGCTGATTTACTAATCGAGTAATGGTTGACTGACATCTAGATGTGTTTAACGAGACAGTGGTCATTCATACCTTTGTTGACAGCCCATGGATTAAACCTTTGGAAAACTCCGCAACAACATAGTTATATGGAAGGCATTGTTTTTTCATGGCAGAAATATAAAAACTGTGATGGCAATTTGCTGTGATAACATTTTCGAAGCACCAATGGGGTATAATTCTACATCTAATGCTTGTTTATAATAACACATTTTGAAATCAAGTAGGTTTTGAGAAGTAAAGATACATTTTTGTTGATCACGAAACAATTATTACAACCAGAGAAAGTCATAAACTTTATGGTTTGTGATTGTGTAATAGTGCATTAGGAAGTCCATGATACACGTAAATCTGGGTTGATTCTTCAACTGTCAGCGACTTCAATTTTCATGGTATACCCTTATAAAGTCTTGTTAGTTGTCTGCATTCTCTTCTGTACTCATACCTTGTGGGTAGTAGAAGTAGTAAGGACCCATCAGTCTCGGAAGGGCAATGGAGTTGCGCTCTTGTCTTTAGAGCGCAAAGCCTGGGTAAGTAAATATGGAGGGCAAGCTATACCCATGCAGCAGACCCCCCCCCCCCTCTCCACGCCACTGGAATGATCCATTGGGAAGGCAATGACCGATACAAATGGTTCTAGTACCGTCGCAGGAGCCGCCAGAACGTTGCCATATACAGCCCTGAACAGCCATATACAGCCCTGGGGACTCCAACTCCCCGATTTTTTTTCTCAGGGATGGTGTCTAAATACGACACCTGTGTGCATGCTGGTTTTTTTTATATATAATTTTGTCATCCAC
>CM060338.1:36644873-36652373 GCA_030674155.1 Stramonita haemastoma | reverse complement strand
GTCGGCCCCTGCAGATTACTCCCCCTGTAACATTTCCATCCCGCAGAGACTAGGACGGGATTACGATTGATGTTTCCTGGACATTACGAATTGTTTGTTAACGGACAAAGATGTCTGCACTTTCTCTAAAGCCTTAATTGCCAGTGTGGCTAATGAAAAAAAAACTTCTCCATCAGCACTATCTAAACAGAAGAAAAAAAGGTTAGAGTGTCTCAAAGATACTGATTAAGGAATGGATACAATAAAACATAAAATGGCATGATATTTAACGTGCAATTATATGTGACAGATAGGCTGGCCATGTGCGAACGCACGCAGAACACCTTGCGCACCACGTTAAAATCCGTATCGCTTTTCAGAAGATTAGGCCAGCGTGACGAAGGGAATGGATGGCATTTACAAAACTGCACACACACACCACACACACACACACACACACACACACACACACACACACACACACACACACACACACACACACACACACACACACACACACACACGGGGATTGGATGTAAAAGAAAGCACACTAGTGCTTACTCCATTACGCTCGAAATTAAGAGAAAAAAAAAGAAATAAGAACTTATTGAGTTACTGAGTGACTCCCGAGCACAGAAGACTGCTGGAAGATTGCTGGCAATCTCATTAAGCGATAAGCAGGCTAGCTGCTTTGCTGGCTGGTCATTTTTTTTTTTTTTTTATCTAAGTAGCCATTGCAAAGAAGCTATAGCTATCTCTGTTGCTGAAAAAAAGCAATAAGCAAATCAATGTAGCCACATCTATCGCTAATGAACTGACTGACTATGTTACTGACCACGCTACGAAATAAATGGGTTTTTTTAGACATCATACTACTAAAATATCAACCAATTTTGCCTTATGAAAGAGCTAAGCAACTGACTGAAAGATCAGTTTGTTTAAATGGGGTTTGTTTAGCTATTAAGCATGGGGCAGATCAGTTGACTGGCACGAGCAAAGTTGTCTGTTTTATCTTTAGATTATCTTATTGACCTCATACTCACATTTCCCAATTCTGTAATCTTCAGATTATCTTTATGACCACATATTTATACACATTTACCTTTTCATGTATTTTTTTTAGATTATGTCTATGACGGCTATACACACATTTACCGTATCCTATAATTATTCTTTAGATTATATCCATGACCACATAATATACATATTTACCCTATACTGTCTGTTTTAGATTATATCCATAACCACATAATATACATATTTACCCTTTACCTTCTCATTTAGATTAAATCAATGACCACATGTATACACATCTACCATATCCTGTATTCTTTAGATTATATTAATGACCACATATACACATATTTAGCATATAATATATTCTTTATCTCAATGACCACATGATAGCATACACACATTATCCCTATTTTTAGTCCTTCGTCTCCTACCAGCATTGTATTCAACACATTTTAACCAAATCTATAATACAGAATAATACTCTGTTGGTTTGCTTTAAGTGTCTGGAACCTCGTGGGAGTCTGGCTACGAGTCTTTTGAATGAAATGATGAACTGAGGCCCTATATAAACACACTTTTAGCATGCACACAATGTCATATCAGCAAAAGAATGGTCTCTGGTGAAACCCTGTAGACAAAATATTTACCATAGAGAAACAAATACACACACACAAAGAAGACTTGCTCTCCCCAGAAAATAGCAGCCTGAATATTCCAAAGCTATCTACTGTTATGGAACACGAGATAGCTCAGTGGTCAGAGCACTCGCTTTCCCCACGCTAATGTTACGCAGCATCAAGTGTGGTTACCAGTCGGATTGGTGACCGTTTGTGCGCTTTAGCTTCAATACAGTTCCCCAGTCCCCCAGTTCACCTAGCTGTTAATAGGTACCTGCCCTCTTGAGAGTCAGAGAAGGTCAAGCAGCGAGGGAGGGGAGATGGACGCTGCCCTCAATATGTTGGCCTCTAGAGAAGCTGAGGTCTCTGACCCTTCACTCTCCCTACGACCACATAGGTTATGTTACACCTTTACCTTTTTTGTTGTTTACAATATCTACTGTTACTGGAGAACACATACTATACCCAAACACCAAAGACTCATGTTTAATCAACTCCGATTTCTTGTTAACGGTTTTCTTTTCAAAAAAAGCACGGAACCTGTGACTAAAAAAAAATCTTATGATCACAGCATTTCCTAATGGAAAGTGGTGGTATGTGCCACAATATTCGTCTGTATTCGTACAGAAAAACTGTCACTTTCCAGAAGAAAACCAATGCCAGTCTTTAGAAATCTCAACCATTAGCGATTGAAAACGACAATGAATTGTGGAAAGAGAAATGAACAGCATGGAGATAGACAGGAAGTTGATAGGGGTTATCCGCCCTTGTAGATTACTTTCTTTGTTGCAATCCGACCCCAACGAGGTTTGGACGAGATTGTAATTGACTTTTTAGGGGGAGGCATGGAGAATTGTCTGCCCTTTGTGGACAAAGTTGTCTGCCCTTTCTAAAGGGGCGTGATTGCCAGTGTAGTGAATGGAAATGCTATTTTTTCCAGGACACCCTCCATGGATAAGATGTTCATAGAATATGACCAGCACACAGATCATTTAACACTTTAATATTTAGAGAACAAAAGTGTTGACTGCAAAACAACATGACTAAGTGACCGATCAGTGGACTGTTTGACTGGCTGGCTGGCTGAACTGTAAGACTGATTGACTAAAAGGATGGCTAGATCGTCGGCTGACTAACTAAATAAAGAGAGCACTGGTCTGTAGTTCTGTGAACTCTTGAGACTTTTGATTTGATCTTACCTAGGTAAAAGCCGAAGTATAGGAGACACAAAAAATATTATTAAAATTGGCAAACTGAGACCAGCTGAGACCTTTAAAACTATCCCAGGTTCGTACTCCATGACATAATTATGATTAGTGTCAATTAAATCCAAAGAACACCAGACTTTTGTTGTGTTGGTCAGGAAATTTGTAGAAACCTGACATCCGTAAAACATAGTGTTTTTGATTGTGAGGTCTCTGTATTCACATTATACCTATTGGACACAATGCAATCAGTAAAAATGACTAGATCTTTAAAAAAAAATGAAAAGAATTCTACAGATTATTCTCCTGGCTTAATCAAAGCGTTTTGACTTGTCAGCCAAGAAGCTACCGCTTTTTCCTGCTGAAAGTACTAGCTACCATGATGATGTGGTAAGTACCATGGGTTACAGGATGGAAGGTCGTGCGTTCCAGTCTGATAGTCAGAGGGTTTTTTCTGACTCTGGTTGGCCCTTACCCAAAGTCAGTTTGCTATGAACTCATCTGCAAGACTGCAGCCACACAGTCGAGCTTTATTCACCTAACGGACGCGATTTCAAGAATGTTAAAAATATCACTTGACCAAACACTGCATGTGTCTGTATCTCTCAGGTATGTCGACGCAAAGATTTTTTTTTCTGATAGGATGAGTCGAGTACAGCACAGTGTGTCATGCAGTCTCAAAGGACATGCCACTCCATATCAGCAGCATTTTATTATTGGCATTGTCATTGACCATCATGCAGCAAATGGACATTGACTCTGATTCAAAGAGGTTATAGGTTTAATGTTAATACAGAGACTTTGCAGTCTATAACAATATGTTTTACGGATGCTCTGATCTCAAAGTGATCTTACTTTTGGTTTTCCAAACAACTTATGTGCAAGTGGTAAATTCAGGTTAAAGCTTTCAGGGTTTGAGGTCCATAGGAGAAGGCGGTTTGAAGGATGCTGTTTTCACAACCTGGAAAAATATCTCTGTTGCGTCTTCTCTCATGTCCCCCCTACGTCCTTTGGGACATGGGACTGAGTGAGTGAGTGAGTGAGTTTTCACAACCCACAGATGGACATCTGATTAAAGTCTGGCTCTGCAACTACACTATTACTTTTGTCAAAGCCTAGTAGGTGGTGTTCTGCATATGTTAGCTCAGAACAGGCACTGCTGAACACAACCACAGTGACCCAGCAGCAGTGTAGATATCCTCTGGCTGGTGGCCCCATGGCCGCCTACCGTCGATAAGCTCCCTGTGGTCTTGTAGCTTCGAGGATGTGACATAGCGAACATGGAATGGCTGAGGCAGAAAGATCGATATGAGTGGTGTGGGAACAGCAGGACACAAACATCACAGAAGACGAGGCAGCAACAATTTACAGCAGAGACATGTCTGAAGATTTGAATCGGTATTCTTATTATCTCCTCCCTATATAACGAGGTTTGGCTGATAGTATTGTTATAATCTGTCTTTATATGGTTATAAAGGCCTTAACATAAGTGATGACAAAGAAACCAAACAGTAAAGAAAATGTATACATCACAATAAGTAAAACCAAAAAAATCAAACCAAATTTTGTCAGTCAAGTACACAGAAATGCACACTCTAAAAAATGGCGATTGAGACATTAGGAGACACACAAAGAGAAAGGGGTGTGGGGAGAGAGAGAGAGAGAGAGAGAGAGAGAGAGAGAGAGAGAGAGAGAGAGAGAGAGAGAGAGAGAGAGAGAGAGAGAGACAGAGACAGAGACAGACAGACACACAGACAGACAGACAGACAGACAGACAGACCGACCGACCGATAGACCGACAGACCGATAGACCGACAGACCGATAGACCGACAAACCGATAGACTGACAGACCGATAGACCGATACACACGCAGTTAGAGGACAAAGACAGGCAGACAGAGAGACGATGTACTAGCTTTCTATCGAGCGTGATGACAAAACAAACGTAAAAAGGATAAAAAAGAAAAAACAAAACAAAACCAGACAGACACATTAAAAAAGAGACAGCTGATTTATATTCTTGTGGCCAGTCATTACTTTTTTGAGAGTCACTAGGTAAAGAGGTGGAGACAGTCTCCAAAATCATGTCAGTGTAACTCGTGTGCAGTGTGTGTGTGTGTGTGTGTGTGTGTGTGTGTGGTGGTGTGTGGTGTGGGTGTGTGTGTGTGTGTGTGTGTGTGTTGTGTGTGTGTGTGTGTGTGTGTGTGTGTGTGTGTGTGTGTGTGTGTATGTGTGTGTATGTGTGTGTGTTTGAAAGTGTGTGTGCACACATGCGCGCTCTGTATGTGGTGAGTGCGCGCGTGCGTACATACGCGCGCATCTGTGTGTTCCAAATATTAACAATCAAAGCAATAATGAATGGCTCCATAGGACTCCACTAAACTCAAAACAGTTTGCTAACAACTAACCAAGATTCATCCTTTTAAGCCTATCCTAAAGCACTGATAGATTTTTTCTTGAAAACTATTTCCATTCTAAAATATATACATAAAATTAATCTACTGATAGATTCTCTTCTTAGAAAAACTATTTCAATTCCAAATTATTTAAGTAAAATATATTTACTGATATATTCTTTCACACGCACACAAACGAACACACACACACACACACACACACACACACACACACACACACACACACACACACACACACACACACACACACACACACACACCATACCCCAGCAGGTGGAGCTTCAATCACCGCGGGGACCTCTGATGAGGGCTCATCCAGGAGCCGAAACTCAAGTAGGGTCAGGCCAAAGGCATGGTTCTTAATCAAAAATGCCTAAAATTCTGCCATTGAAAGACATTATTCCCTAGAATCTTTTTTTTTTATTGAGTCATTGATAAGTCTTTTTCGAAATGATTATTAAGTTGTAAGTGGTTATCTGCACTTGTTTTCCTACACTAATTTTTCCTCAGGTAGATAGATAGAGAGATAGAGAGAGAGAGATAAAAATAGACAGACAGACAGACAGACAGACAGACAGACAGACAGATAGATAGATAGATAGATAGATAGATAGATAGATAGATAGATAGAGAGAGAGAGAGAGAGAGAGAGAGAGAGAGAGGAGAGAGAGAGAGAGAGAGAGAGAGAGAGAGAGAGAGAGAAGAGAGAGATAAAGATAGACAGACAGACAGACAGACAGACAGATAGATAGATAGATAGATAGATAGATAGATAGATAGATAGATATAGATAGATAGATAGATAGATAGATAGATAGATAGATAGATAGATACAGACAGACAGACAGATAGACAGACAGACAGACAGACAGACAGACAGACAGACAGACAGACAGACAGACAGACAGACAGATAGATAGATAGATAGATAGATAGATAGATAGATAGATAGATAGATAGATAGATAGATAGATAGATAGATAGATAGATAGGTAGAGGAGAGAGAGAGAGAGAGAGAGAGAGAGAGAGAGAGAGAGAGAGAGAGAGAGAGAGAGAGAGAGAGAGAGAGAGAGAGAGAGAGAGAGAGAGAGAGATATCAATATACATACACAAATATAAAAGAATAATCTGATCCCTCTCTTCAGCAATCTTTGGCCCAATCTGCTGTTCAGAAGTAGCGTCCCCTTTTGAACCAAACGCAGCACTCTGAGAAGGGGGGAAATTGAGGAGTGTGGGGGTAGACAGGGAGCTGATAGGGGTTGTCGGCCCGTTCAGATTACTTCCCTTGTAACATTTTGACCCCCAAAGAGACTTGGACGAGATTGCGATTGACCACTTTGGGATTGAGAGTTGTGTGCCACTGTGTGGACGAAGATGTCTGCTCTGTCTATAGGAGGGTAATGGTCGGTGTGGTGCAGAGGAAAGTGCGCCCCCCCCCCCTCCCCTCCCTGCATTCCTCCCAGGGCTATATTTGGGATGGTATATAACCAGCGTGGTGATTATTTAACCAGTAAAGTAGCCTGTAAAGTTCACCATCATTGTAGTTGACTGTTTAAGCTTTTAACTGACTAGTTGATTGACATAGTTGTCTGATGAGCTAAGTATATTATCTGTATGCTTATCTACCTACCTACCTATCTTTCTACCTGCCTATCTTCTATTCTTCCTATCTACCTATCTACCTACCTACCTACTTATTTATCTACCTATCTACCAGACTGCCCACCTAATGCCTCCTTACCTACCTACCTGCCTGTCTATCTTTCTACCTACTTACTAATCTACCTACTTACCTAGCTATTTACCTATATTTTGTATCTTCCTATTTACCTATCTTCCTTCCTACCTGCCTACCTACCTAATATCTACCTACCTACCTACCTACCCAAATACCTACCTACCTCTCTACTTACCTACCAACTACTTATCTATCGCCCTACTTTTTGTGTATACCTACATGCCTGCCTTTCTACTTAGCTACCTACCTACCAACCTATCTATATACCTACCCACCTATCTACCTACTTACCTACCTTTCTACCTACTTGTCTGCTTACCTACTTACCTATTTACCTACTTACCTATTTACCTACTTGCCTATTTACCTACTTACTTACCTATCTACCTACCTCCTACCTACCTACCTGCCTGCCTGCCTGCCTACATACCTACTACCTGTCTACTTGCCTGTTACCTACTTACCTGCCATCTTACCCACATACGTACATACCTACCTACTTATATACCTGTTTGAGTGCCTACTTT
>CM060338.1:36637373-36639873 GCA_030674155.1 Stramonita haemastoma | reverse complement strand
GGAAGAAAGAAGGAAGGAAGGAAGAAGGAAGAAAGAAAGAAAGAAAGAAAGAAAGAAAGAAAAGAATGGGAAAGAGGAGGAAGGAAGGAGGAGGAGGAGGAGAGGAGGAGGAGGAGAGAGAGAAGAAGAAGTAGTAGTAGTAGTATGAAGTAGTAGTAAAGTAGTAGTAAGTAGTAGTATAGTAGTAGTAGTAGAGTAGAAAGAACAAGAACAAAAGAACAAGAACAAGAAGAACAACAAGAAGCAAAAAACAAAAAGAACAAGAAGAACAAGAAGAAGAAAGCAGTATGTCTACACGGTTGGAAACGAGGGGATGGGATGGGATGGAATGGGACAGGAGTGATGAGAGGGGAAAAAGAGTACTAGAACTGATGGTGGCGAACTGACCAGACTGATGAATGAGTGTGATAAAGGACAACAGTTTGCTGGCACCCTTTTTTTTCTTTCGTAAGTTGTGTTGTGTGTGTGTGTGTGTTGTGTGTGTGTGTGTTGTGTGTGTGTGTGTGTGTGTGTTGTGTGTGTTGTGTGTGTGTGTGTGCTGTGTGTGTGTGTGTTGTAGGTGGTGTGTGTGTGTGTGTGTCTTGTTGTGTGTGTTGTGTGTGGTGTGTGTGTGTTGTAGGTTGTGTGTGTGTATGTGTGTGTACGAGTGTTGTATCATTGTGTGTGTGTGTGTGTATGTGTGTGTGTGTGCTGTTGTCTGTCTGTTTGTGTTGTTGTGTGTTGTCTGTGTATGTTGTGTGTCTGTCTGTCTGTTGTTGTGTGAGTGTATGTTGTATGTATGTTGTTGTATGTTGTAGTATGGTTGTTGTGCTGTCTGTCTGTCTGTCGTGTGTGTTGTGTGTGTGTGTGTTTGTGTGTGTGTGTGTGTGTGTGTGTGTTGGTGTGTGTGTCGTAGGCGGTCGTGTGTGTTGTGATGGTGGTGTGTAGTGGTCTTGTTTTGGTGTGTGTGTGTGTTTGTAGTGTGTGTGTCTGTGTGTGTGTGTGTTGTTGTTGTGTGTGTGTGTGTTGTGTGTTGTAGGTTGTGTGTGTGTTGGTTGTGTGTTTTTGTGTGGTGTGTTGTTGTGTGTGGTGTGTGTGTTGTGTGTGTGTGTGTGTGTGTGTGATGTGTGTTGCCCGCGTGCATGCTGTGCTTGTTGGTGTGTTTATTTGATCTGGGAATATGATAAAACAAACCTGTCGGTCTCTGTAGCATATGGTATCCATATTTTATCTGCTTTGGCAATACCACTGCTTTATGCTGATTCATCTGTCGTCTGTTTGCCTCTTTCTCTGTCTGTTTGTCTGTCTCTCTGTCTTTTCGTTTGTGGACGTGGCTGTTTCCATGTTTTACTCTGCCCTTATAAAATAATTGGACCTGACTCTCGTTTAACTTCTTCAGGAGTTGCCTGGACACTGTACTGACTTGTTTGTTTTGGACGGCGTGTCGTAAGTTAAATGAAATTGGCAGGATCTATGATTTTCTTTTTCTTTGAAGTTATTTGATAAGTCATTTTCAAAATGACTGAGAAGTTGGTACCTGCACTTGTCTTTCCTCACTACTTTTTCTCAATAATTTTCTTTTTCTTTTTGTTTTTGGTTTGTTGTTTTTTTCCAGGTAGCGGAATATATGTGGGGTACAGTTGTCATCTATGTCACCGGCCATAGCTAGCCTACTCTGCTGCTTAAAGATGGTTGGGAAAAGGGGTGGTGATGGTAGGGGGGCGGGTGGAGGTGTGTTTACGATGTTTTGTGCCCCCTAGAACTCGATAAGTAACAGCAAAACCCTATTTTCTAAACAATTTAAAGAAAAACAGTTTGAATACGATTATATACGAGGGCTCTTTTATAAAATCTCATCTTTACAAGTTGTCTGGACTGAACGAGACTTCAAGAAAATCATATTGTGTTTCGATTAAATTATGGGATCAAACAGGAAAATGGGATTTTCTCACGACTTTGGGAGAATAGAGTTTCTGTGTTTTTTACTGTGTTGTTAAGAGTAGACAAGGTATGTCTGACTTTGTTTTACTTTATCTATCCTTTCTCTGACATATGTTTTCTTTATTTTTTATCTTAATTGTTTGGGTGTGTTTTGCACTTATTCTTTTGTTTCTTTCTGTAGTTTTTTTTTGCTTTTGCTTTTCAGGCATTTTTGTTGTTGAACATAGTCGTCTATTTGCCTGGTGTTTTGGCCTTTACAGATGATGCCATCATCGCCAGCATAAATATGATGCAAACATTGCCAGTATAGAGATATGGTACAAAGTACACATTGTCTGAATAGAGATATGATACAAACATTGCCAACATAGAGATAATCATGATACAAACATTGCCAGCATAGAGATATGATACAAACATTGCCTGAATAGAGATATGATACAAATATTGAAACATAGAGATATAATACAAACATTGCCAGCATACAGATATGATACAAACATTGCTAGTATAGAGATGAAACAAACATTGCCAGCATAGAGATATGATACAAGCATTGCCAGTATAGAGATATGATACA
>CM060338.1:36627373-36632373 GCA_030674155.1 Stramonita haemastoma | reverse complement strand
TGCGTGCGTGCGTGTCTGTGTGTGTGCGCGCGCGTGCGTGCGCGCGACGTGTGTGTCTGTGTGTGTGTGTGTGCGTGCGTGCACGTGTGTGTGCATGTGCGTGCGTGTGCGAGTTTGCGTGCCTGTGTCGTGTGCGTGCGTAAGTGTGTGTGTGTGTGTGTGTTGCACTTTGTAGAACTTCTCTCTTTCATTTCTGTTTCCCCTCCCACTCTTGAGGCCTCTTGAGTGGCCATCGTGACGAATGTGTGCCCAAAATAACCGTGTGATCGATTTTCAGCGGGGGTAGTTTCCACAGGGTGCACCGTCATTTGGCAATAGTCTTTAGGAGAGGGCTGGGTTATTGAGTAACTGGAGGAGTGAGGTCTAAACGAAGCAGTTAAGCAATTACACAGCACATACAGACAAGACAGACAGACAGACAGACAGACAGACAGAAGGAAGGACAGAGAGAAGGAAGAGGATGAGAAGAGAGAAAATAAGAGGAATAGGAGTAGGAGGATGGAGAGAGGAGGGGAAGATGGAAGAAAGAGGAGGGGGGGGGGGAATAGAGGAGGAGGGTAGGCATGAGAAGGAGGAGGTAGAGGAGAAGGAAATGAATGAACAATAAGACGAAGAAGAACGAAAAGACCGACGAAAAGATGACGAGAATGATGATTGATGAATTGATGATGATGATGATGACATAATAAAAATGATGTAGGTGATCAATCATTAAAATTTTGTATGGTACGGAAAAGTGAGGACGAACAGACAACGATGACAATGAACCACGACATGATGACAACAACGAATAACGAACACCACACATACAAAACACCACTTACGACATCATACACGATCTACCGACTAACAACAAACACACAAACAACAACAATACAAACAACAACACACAACACCACACCACAACCACACACCACACCAACACCACCACACCACCCAACAACAACAAACACCCAATCACCACCAACACTACCACCACCACCACACACCAACACCCACACCACCACCACCACAACACCACACACACCACCACACCACCAACACCAACACTACCACCACCACACCACCAACACCAACAACAACAACACTAAAAACGCTAACAAAAACAAATCACTTTCAGGCAAAAGGCACCGAACCCGGCAGGTCGTGACAGAACCAGGCCCGGGTGGTCAGAGTTGTCCCCACTTGACGGAAACGCAAACGTGCCAGGCGGCGCCCTGCTTCAAGTGGCACGTCACCTATGGCGCATGCGAGGCCACCCCTAGTGAGGGCTGCGGACAGGGAAGCCGGCAGCGCTTTGCCGTGTGTGTCAACAAAGAGGAGGTGGGTGGTTGGGTTTTCTTGTGGTTTTTGTTGTGTGGTTAATTTATTCATTTAATTGTTTCTTTGTTTGTGTTGTATATTTTTTTTGTTTGATTGTTTGTCAATTTGTTTGTTAATTGTCAATTTATTTGTTTGTTTGGTAAGTTGTTTTTTTTGTCTTTTTTGGGTTGTTTCTTTGTTGATTTTTTTTTCTAAATTCCACTTTCACAGCACACAAATCCAGCATAACTCAGTCAAGGGTCCAGGCCCAGTGCTAAAATTAGCCCCTTCCTTTTACCTACTGGTCCTATTGCCGCCACTTTCTGCTGTAATTAGCATCAACTGTGATGGAATGGATAACAGCTGAAAGGAGCTGAAAATGGGGGATACTGACAGCTGTGCTTTATGTCATATCAGATTTCTCTGTGTTTAAATTCGGGCTGCTCTCTCCCCGGGGAGAGCGCGTCGCTACAACTGCAGCGCCTACCCAATATTTTTTTTTTCTCTTTTACCTGTCTTGTTCTTTATTCGTGTCTGTATTGGCTGTGTCTCTGCTTTCTTTTGAATGGTTGTTACTATGTTTTAGCAACAATCTTTACATTATAATCCCATCACTTCATGCACTAGACTCATTCTCTTCCATCCACTCTCTGCCCTTATCTGCCTACAGGGGGATGGGATAGCCTGGTGGTCAGAGTGATCCAATCGTGATCAGCTGACCCGGGTTCGAATCTCGTTGATGAAGATTTTTCCTCTGGAGTTAGTATCAGTGCCGACTTCACTTCCCCCAAAAGTTATTTGGATGAGATTATACACCGAGGTCACGTGCACACAGAATTAGAACATCTTGCGCACACGTTAAACCCGTTCCGATTTTCGGAAGAGTACGCTATTGTGTGCCAGTGGGAACGTATGATAAAATTGACATGACTGCATACACACAAGGACTGGATATAGAAAAGCACATGAGAGCTGATTCCGTTATCCTTGAAATAAATAAATAAATAAATAAATAAATAAATAAATAAACAAATGAATAAATGAATAAATGAAATAAAATAAATGAAAAAGGAGGTAAATTGATTAATACATAGATAAATAAATAGTAAATAAGTGAATAAATAAGTAAATAAATAAATAAACAATTAAATAAATGAATGAATAAGTAAATTGATCAATATATAGATACATAAGGTAAAAAAGGTAAAGGTGTCCCATAACCTGTGTGGTCGTAGGGGAGCGAAGCGTCAGAGACCTCAGCTTCTCTAGGGGCCAGCATATTAAGAGCGGCATCCATCTCCTCTCCCTCGCTGCTTTACCTTCCCTGACCCTAAAGAGGGCAGGTACCCATTTACAGCGGGGGAATCTGGGGGAACTGTACTTTAGCCAAGGCGCACAAACGGTCACCCATTCAACTGGCAACAACGCTCGACGCTGCTTAACTTGACTGGGGGAAAGCGAGTGCTCTGACCACTGAGCTATCCCGATAGATAAATAAATAGTAAATGAATGAATAAATAAATAAATAAATAAATAAATAAATAAATAAATAAATAAATAAATAAATAAATACGTCCAGAACATGCAGCAATGTCATCACACAAATGGAACCATACATGATGGCTTCACTATCTCTGCAGTCTTAGTCTGGCGCTGATGCAAAATGAAATCGCCTGTTTCACTGACTGAGGGGACAAACCTAGACTACACATTTCTTTTTTATATTTTTTGCCAGAGATTGCACTTTCTAGTATCTGGGTAATCTGTCTATGATCTGATTGATATGGGCTGTAGTCAAACTGTCTGTGGTCTGAGTTTTATAGAATGAAGTCATTGTGTCTGTGGTCTGAGTTCTATAGAATGAAGTCTCTCTGTGGTCTGAGTTCTATAGAATGAAGTCTCTCTGTGGTCTGAGTTCTATGGAATGAAGTCTCTCTGTGGTCTGAGTTCTATAGAATGAAGTCTCTCTGTGGTCTGAGTTCTATAGAATGAAGTCTGTCTGTGGTCTGAGTTCTATAGAATGAAGTCAGTCTGTGGTCTGAGTTCTATAGAATGAAGTCAGTCCGTCTGTGGTCTACAGAATGAAGTCAGTCAGTCTGTGGTCTGAGTTCTATAGAATGAAGTCAGTCTGTCTGTGGTCTACAGAATGAAGTCAATCTGTCTCTGGTATGAGTTCTATAGAATGAAGTCAGTCTGTCTGTGGTCTGAGTTCTATAGAATGAAGTCAGTCTGTCTGTGGTCTGAGTTCTATAGAATAAAGTCAGTCTATCTGTGGTTCATACAGGCAATAACCGGGTGTTGTATCCACTTATGCTACTGATAATGACTGTACTCTGTACATTCCATGTTGCCTCCATAGTAAAAATCATAATGATGTGCCTTTTGTTTCACTCACTCACTCAGTCCCATGTCCCAAAGGACGTAGGGGGGACATGAGAGAAGACGCAACAGAGATCTTTTTCCATGCTTCACGATCCTGTGTGGCTAGTAGGAGGTGTTGCAGGGGTTGGGCGGTCCAGTCTTTGATGTTGTCAACCCATGATTTCTTTTGGCGGCCTCTTCTTCTCTTGCCCTCGACTGTTCCTTGCAGGATGGTTTTTGCTAGGGTGTTGTGTCTTGTGGTGTGACCAAACCACATCAGCTTTCTCCTCTTTATGGTGGAGAGCAAAGGCTCTTGGGGGCCCACACGCTTTTTGATTTCTTCTTTCACATAGTTATTGGTCTTGTGTTCTTTGTATGATATTTTGAGGAGTCTTCTGTGGCACTTGTTCTCGAATGCTTGGATTCTCCTCTCTAACTCTGCTGTCAGAGTCCATGATTCACAGCCATATAGGAGGATAGATATCACGAGGGATTTGTAAAGGTGGTATTTGGTGCAGAAGCTGATGTTGTTGCTTCTGATGATCTTCTCGAGTCTGACTAGAGCAGATGTTGCTGTTGCAATGCGAGCTTTCACTTCATTGTTTGATGTGCCATCTTTTGTTAGGATGGAGCCTAAGTATTTGAATTGGCTCACCTCTTCTAGTGTTTCTCCATTCATCTTTATTTCCGTGATGTCATTACTCGCGCTGTTGACCATGATCTTTGATTTCTCTGTACTGACCTCCATGCCGTATGCGCTCGCTCGATCTGTTAAATTGTCTGTGAGGATTTGCAGTTCTTGTTTGCTGCTGCCCATGAGGTCAATGTCATCTGCAAATCTGAGGTTGCAAAGGGGTCTTCCACCAATGGAGATGGAGGTGTGGTGGTTTTGCAGTGTCTCTGTCATGATGTTTTCGAGGAAGAGGTTGAAGAGTACAGGTGAGAGAAGGCAGCCCTGGCGAACCCCAACCGTGGTCTTGAAGAACTCGCCCACGTGATTATTCATAAAAACTGCACTTTCTGCGTTCTCGTACAGAGCTTTGATGACTTCAATTAGACAGCTGTCAATGTTGAAGTGCCTGAGTACTTGCCAGAGGCCGTCATGCCATACCCTGTCAAAGGCCTTTTTGAAGTCTATGAAATTGTGGTACAAGTCTTTTTGGTGTTGGAGATGCTTCTCTATCAGAATTCTCAGATTGAAAATTTGTTCCATTGTGCTGCGTTTTGGTCTAAAGCCCGCTTGTTCTTCTGCCAGGAGTTTTTCCGCTTGGTTTTTCAGTCTGTTGAGGACTACCTGCAGCATGATCTTGCTAGGATGACTTATGAGACTGATGGTT
>CM060338.1:36617373-36622373 GCA_030674155.1 Stramonita haemastoma | reverse complement strand
TCTAGGTGGTCACGCGCCTTGCCTAGAAAGCAAAAAGTCCGGGTCGGAGTGTGCGGGGTTTGTACCCCGTTTGGACCCAAAATTTTTTCCCCATCCATTAGACCCTGAGTGGTGGTCTGGGCGTTAGTCTTTCGGATGAGACGATAAACCGAGGTCCCGTGTGTTACACATCACTATTTAGCGCACGTAAAAGAACCCACGGCAACAAGGGGGTTGTCCCTGCAAAATTCTGTAGAAAAAAGCCACTCTGATAGGGAAACAAACACACTTGCATGCAGGAAAAAGAAAAAAAAAAGGGTAGGCGCTGCACATGTGGCGACGCGCTCTCCTCGGGGAGAGCAGCCCGAATTTCACGCAGAGAAATCTGCTGTGACATAAAGTGGTACAAAATATTTAAAAAAAATACAAAATACAGTCCCGTGTGTTTGCTGTTTTGTAAATTTTGTCATCTGTTCCCACCGGCACACAATGGCCCACTCTTTCGAAAAGTAGAACATGATTTGAGTGTGGAAGATGTTCTGCGTACGTTCGCATACGGAGCCTCAGTTTATAGTCTCCTCCGAAGGGCTTTTCGGGAGATCGATAACTAAGCAAGGTATTTGTCTTATGTGTCACCGAGTTGTGGCATGATTTTGCTTCTGGTTGTATTGTATTGTGTTGTGTTGTATTACGTCATAGTTTGCTGTGTTGTTGGTTTGGCCTGGGCTGGTTTATGTTAGTTTCGTTGTAGCCCATTACATTGTAGTGTATTGTGCTGTATGCACTTTATATTATCATCAATATAATGTCATATACCTGTATATCATATTGTGCTGAGTTTTAACATACTGTTCTTATACATTATTACTTAACCATGTGCATTTCCATTACTACAGTGCACTGCACCGTATTGCTTGACATGGTATGGTATGGTATGGTATGGTATGGTATGGTATGGTATGGTATGGTATGGTATGGTATGGTATGGTATGGTATGGTATGGTATGGTATAATATGGTATGGTATGGTATGGTATGGTATGATAATTATGATATGGTATGGTATTGTAGGAAAAGGTATGGTGTACCTCCTGTCCATAAAGGCTACTAGGTACCTTCATTAATTGGGGTATTGGCACTGCAGATTAAAGGCTGATTAATCTGTGCAACTAGATAAAAGAATTTAGTCTATTTTTGCTTTTTAATAATTCGTCTTTTGTTTTGTGACCTTCACACACCAAGTCTAACGTGATTCCGGTTTTCTCTATTTCTAGTTTTAGCAGTTAAAGAGAGTTTTGCGTTACCTGACTGATCATGAGATTTGTTTGAGGTATTGACTTGCAGGGAGTTAATAGGAGTTTACATGACTAACGAACTAATTGGCTAACTAAAATATCTTGTTGACTGTTTGACTTGCTAAAAATCTCATTAACTAAATAACCTTAGCGCCAATTGTTGAACAAATGGGGACAAAACTGGTAAGGGGTGACGGTAAAGGTGTCCCATAACCTGTGTGGTCGTAGGGGAGCGAGGTGTCAGAGACCTCAGCTTCTCAACGGGCCTGCATATGGAGGGCGGCGCCCATCTCCTCTCTTTCGCTGCTTAACCTTCCATGACCCTAAAGAGGGCAGGTACCTATTTACAGCCGGGTGAACTGGGGAGACTGTACTGAAGCTGAGGCGCACAAACGGTCACCCATCCAATTGGTAACCACGCTCGATGCTGCTTAACATTGGCTGAGGCAAAACGAGTGCTCTGACCACTGAGCTATCCCGTCTCAAGTTAAAGGAATTGCTATGAAATAGTTTTATCCTTCGGATGAGACTATAAACCGAGGCCCCGTGTGCAAACGTACGCAGATCATCTTGCGCACACGTTAAATCCTGTTCCGCTTTTCGTAAGTGTAGGCCATTGTGTGCCGGTGTGAACAGATGACATTTACAAAACTGCGTACACACGGGGACTGGGTGTGAAAAGAAACAACACATGAGTGCTTATTCCATTATCCTCGATTTTAAAAAAAGAATTAAACGAAACAGAAGACAGCAGAGAACAATAAAGAGGAAAAACATAAAAAAATAAAATTAATTAAAAAATGGAAGAAAAAAAAAAGAAATAGATAAATATCCCATCTTTCTCTGTTTCAAGGGTCAGTGTCCAAACCCTGCCCCACGCAGGCGGCGCTACGTGAATCGCAGCCCTGTCCACCTGCCTCGGATTGTGGGACTTACATCTGGAAAACCTCAGACTGGACCCCCTGCGCCACCACGGACCCCAACACTCCCTGTAAAGCCGGCACGCAGAGTCGTCGTGTCTCCTGTTACACTTCGGCTGGAGTTTCTGTGGATGATGAGAAGTGAGAACCTAAAACTGTTGCAGGGTAGTTGTTGTTTTTTTGAAGGGGGGGATGGGGAAGGGGGGATTGGGAGTGGGGGTGGGGGGTAGAGACGTTTTTTGTGTTCATTTGAGATGTAGGATTGAGATGTTACTGAGGTGCGTTCTTGAGGGTATTGCTTTTTTTTTCTGGAGCGAACTTCAACTGCTTACTCTTGTAAGTGAAGAGTTTGCGAAAGTGGTATAATGGGTAGGAAGGGATTTTTTTTACGTCTTTCTTTAATAAAGTCTAGGTCCAAGTCCCAGATCAACTTTCAGTCTTTCACTGTGCTGTGTTGACCGTTTTGTATAAGATGCATGCGTTGAGAAAAAAAAATAGCACACACGTTCAAAAACCAGTGTGTGTGTGTATGTCAAAGTCAAAGACAAACTTTTATTTTCAGATGGTACATTGAATAAGCAGTGTGTGTGTGTGTGTGTGTGTGTGTGTGTGTGTGTGTGTGTGTGTGTGTGTGTGTGTGGTGTGTGTGTGGTGTGTGTGTGTGCGTACGTGCGTCTTTAACAATGAGAAAATAATTCCATATGTGTTTGTTCCTGTTAGTATATGTTATAATATTTCCATGATTATGAGAGTAAGATTAGCTTTAAAAGTAATGGTTGTAAAAAACAACCATCTTGTTTTTGGTATTTTACCGTCTTACGCAAAATCAATATTCGTGATGGACATTTGGCATGATTCATTACCTCATCTTTGGGTCTAACACCCAGAATACCTCTGAAAATCCACAAGATGTAGAGAAGAGGAAAAATTCCAGCTTTGCGCGCTGGCCTGATTACTCCCGAACTCTCTAGCTTTCAAATCAAAGCACGTCACATCATGCCAATAGAATGAGGACTGCATGTTTCTTCTTCAGGGTTCTAAGTACACAGTCTTTTTTTGCATTTTTTATATGTCGTTGGTGTTCTAGTTTTGGGTGTTTTTTTTGGTTTTGATCAAGTACTATTAGGTTGATCAGAGGAACTAGGCAAGAGAATAATTATATCGGACTTACTAATTTTTTCGTAGAGTTGTATTGAATGTACGCATTATAACGTGTGTGGTGTGTGTGTGTGTGTGTGTGTGTGTGTGTGTGTGTGTGTGTGTGTGTGTGTGTGTGTGTGTGTGTGCGCGCGCGCGCGCGTGTGTGTGTGTGTGTGTGTGTGTGTGTTTGTGTGTTTGTGTGTGTGCGCACGCGCGTGCGTGCGTGCGTGTGTGTGTGTGCGTGCGTGCGTGTGTGTGTATGTGTGTGTGTGCTTGTGCGTGTGTGAATTAGGTGTGAAGCCAAAGTGAAGCCAGACACTGTTCGTGCCTGTGATGTGCCCTGTGCCGTGGACTGTGAAGTCACACTGTGGTCAGAGTGGTCAGATTGTGGCACTAGTTGTCGCCCCTTCACAGGTAAATTATGGGGTCACGTGCTCTGCTTGCTATCTGATTCCCCCCTCCCCCTCCCCTTATCTTATCTTTGGGTAATGTTCTCACTCTATCCCTCTTTTCCTGTTTCTTTTTTTTGTGTTGGTTGTTTTGTTTATTTGTGTTTGTTAATTTGTTTGCTTTGATGGTAGCACTAATTTCATGAAGCAAAAATACCGTGGATTAGCCTACAGCTCTGGGTAACTCGGCTTTATTGATTGAGTGACTTTTTTATTTGGTTGAGGGGTTTTAGGCTTTTTTGTGTGTGTGTGAGAAAAATTGTATAAGCGCTGTAATATATGTGATAAATTAGCTTCTGTGGTAATAAAAGGGGGAGATGGAAGGGAAAGAATTGTGTTAGCACTGATGGATGTATGATGTAGGAAAGGTTCTTTCCCTTTGTACAGGAAACTGACAAGATTTGTTGTATTACTTTTTATTCAGGTGTGTTTTAAGTTTGCCGTTGGTATTTTAAATTCTTTCTTTTTGGGGGTATTTCCTTTTTCCCTCAAGTATTTTATTGGTTTGATACTCATATACAGCCATGCCATGTGTTCTGTGCGTGCACGTGTGTGCTTGTGTGTGGTAGTGGAAATGGAGTTGGGAGTAGGAAACACTGACTGGAGAAGGCCAGTAGGAATGGGAAGGCGAATCTTATTTATTCTTTTATTTCGAGGATAGTGGAAAAAGCTTTCATGCACTTTTTTTTACCTCCAGTCCCCACGTGTATGCAGTTTTGTCAAGTTTCCTCATCCATTCCAGCCGGCACACACTGGCCTACTCTTCCGAAAAGCAAAACAGGTTGTTGACCTGTGTGCGCAAGATATTCTGTGTGCGTTCCCACAAGAGACCTCAGTTTGTAGTCTCATCCAAATCTTAGAAGACAGAAGGCAGAGCTACAAATGTTTCTAAAAGTAAAAGCCACCTCCACCCCCCCAAAAAAAACAAAGCAAAAAGAAACTGTACTTCATGTGTTTGTATGTTTCTTATAGCACGACAGCTCTTGCCAAAACAAAGTCGTCGACGTTACGTCATCACTTACGCTCAACATGGCGGCGCCGTGTGTCCACGTGACCTGCGTGAGGAGCGTCAGTGTCTCCACCTACCGGTGTGTCAGACGTTTCTGTGGCACGTGACTCCTTGGTCGTCCTGTATCCTTCCGCCTGCCTTGCCGCTTTGTGGAAGCGGCCTCCGCGCTAGAAGTAGGTCCTCGTGTTTATCCATGTGTATGTGTATGT
>CM060338.1:36607373-36612373 GCA_030674155.1 Stramonita haemastoma | reverse complement strand
TTAGATATGATGAATTAGAGTATTAGCATCCTTATTTTTTGGTTTTAGAAAAGATAATTATTCAAATGAATTTTCAAAGTTTTCAAAATTAATTTTCATAGATAATTATGTTGACCTTTCAAGAATGAAACGTTGGCCAAACTACACAATTTTTAGAAATTTGTGATATTTTTGGCTAAAAAAATGTTATTTCCTGTTTTAACAATCTGATTATGAAAAACTTATAATTAAAAATAACATGAGAGATGCAATAACAGTTTATTATTAGTATGGCTATTTCTAAATCCCAACGTAATCGAATCGACACCATACTGATGAAGACTTACATGTTTCTTTGTCCATCGATGACCTTCAAAACAGCAGAGAGGAGCTGCTGTTTTGAAATTGGGCAGAAAATTGATTATAGTGGAGATGCCTTGCACACAGCACACCCCCACTCTCCGACCAAGAGGGCATAAGGACAGTCATCATTGAAGATATTCTCTAATGGCGAACATAGCGGTTAAGCAGAGAAGTCATAGTCGATACTAAAACTAAGCTGTAAAGGGAATTCCATAACTGTGAAATCCACGATCACACAGCCTCTCACTTTGCTGTTGCCCCCCCCCACCCCACCCACCCCGTATCAATGACTTAATCAAGAACCGTGATAAAGCCAGGCGCTGAGCATTGTACAAGACTACAGACGCTGCCTGCATGTGCTCCCCCAGGTACAGAAAGACCCTGCCAGTGACCTGTCTGTGACTGCAGATGACAGTGAGTCATGTCAGCCTGCATGTCACGTGCGGAGACGGTGCAGAAACGGTCACGACACCACTCCCGACACGGGACGGGATGTCCTCTGCCAAGACTAGCAGGTAAGGAACAGGAGCTGGTGGATCGGTGGTCTGGTGGTAACGGCCTTGCCTAGAAGCAGAGTGGTCGGGTGTGCGTGGTTGTACACGTTGGGCCAATTTTTCCCATCCTTGACCTGAGTGGTGGTCTGGGCGCTAGTCTTGATGAGACGATAAACTGAGTCGTGTGTTACCATCACTATGCACGTTAGAACACGGCAACGAAGGGTGTGCCTGGCAAATCTGTAGAAAATCCACTCTGATAGGAAACAATACAGTTAGCGCAGGAAATGAAAAAAAATGGGTAGGCATGATTGTGGCGAACGCGCTTCCATGGAGCAGCCGAATCTCACGCAGAATCTGCTGTGACTAAAGTGGTCAATACAACTACATAATCGACAGGTGCTCAGTCGTCAGACCGATGTGCAAGGGCTAAGACTAGACGTGAGGTGCTTACTAATTGGATGTGTGACTGTTGCGCCTTGGTTTTAGTACAGTCTCCCTGTTCACCCAGCGTAAATGGGTACCTGCCCTCTTTAGGGTCAGGGACGGTAAAGCAGCAAGTGAAAGAGGAGATGGGCACCGCCCCTATGCTCAATAACTGGCCTCTGGAGAAGCTGAGGTCTCGGATGCCTTGCTCTCCTCGACCACATAGGTTATGGGACACTTTTATCTTTAACCTTTTTAAGGAAACGAAAAAAAAATAGAACAAAACAAAAACAAAACAAACAAACTACCTGGGACACTCTTTAATCCCTAAGCATGGTTAGTGACCTTAGCAATATGTGTACCTTTCAAGGTAGATTATTTCCAGATTATGGTCCTAGGTCAAAAAACTTTGCCATTTAATAATATTTCTCTTTGTCATCTCAAACGCTCCATACAGCTAATATGCCTGCCTATGGAATGAGCAAAATGGTTGCACTGCCATTATGCCTGACAAGTCAAACCCAGCGCATCCAATTTCGGTATGGAAGAGAATTGTAACCTTTGACATCTTTAGGAAAAAGGCAGGAGAATGTACCAAGAAGGAGAAAAATAGACAAGGGGAGATGGAAGGAAGAAAAGGAACAAGGCAGAAACAAGGAGAGAGAGAGAAAAAAAAACGTATTTCTTAGCACAGAATTCCGAAAGGTGGGGTTGCTATTTATATCACAGGCCCTTGGTATTCTCATGGAGAGACTTGCCCCATTGCAAGCAAGAATTTGCGTTAGATAACATGTCCAGTCTTTTAAATGATACATAATTCAATACATAGCCCTGGCCGAAAACTGTTGTCAGATATTAATGTAGTAAGTTCAGGCCTACATCAAAGGGTCTTTATGCCCTTAAACCATTACTCGAAATTGTGTTTGCAAGCTTTTTGCGTAACAGTCTGCATCGCCGTTAGTAGGGAAAATATCTCTGGAGTAGGAAGTTTGAATGCCTAAGATAAAAGATACTTAAAAAAAGGATAAGTTGATATTTTCTCATCTAGTTGCACTAAGGATCTGACCGTGATTGTCCCCGGATAATAGTGAGACAGAGAGGATATTCTGGGTAACCCATGGATGTTAAACTGGGGAACGCCTATCAACAACAGTTTACTATATATTTGTTCTTTAAGGTTACAAATTGCTTTCGACAAATTGTTATTATGAAGTTTACACTGTGTGTGTTGTGTGTGTGTGTGTGTGTGTGTGTGTGTGTGTGTGTGTGTGTGTGTGTGTGTGTGATGTGTGTGTGTAGTGTGTGTGTGTGTGTGTGTGTGTGTGTCTGTCTGTCTGTCTGTCTGTCTGTCTGTCTGTGCATATGTGTGTGTGTGTGTCTGTCTGTCAGGAGACACAGAGCCGGGTGTGCGGAATGGCCTGTGATCATTACCAATGGCGAGCAGAGGATTGGGCGCCCTGTGTACCACGTGACCAAACGCTGTGCGGCCCCGGAAGCAATCCCGTCACGTGGGGTAAGCTAATAATTATGGACGAACATTTATGACAAAATGACGTGTCTGAAATTGGGTTAGCTTTGACAAATACAAGCAATACCCTTTTACCTATTTTTTTTGTTCTTTTTTATTGCCTGTCCTCAGAAAAAGTAGATGGCTCTTTAAGCAAAAATGATTAATGTCTGTAAGTAATTTTCTGGTTAATGAAAACTTTGAGAACATTTTGTTTTTCTACGTCAAGAAATTATTATGAATATTGTTGGCAACATTGCAATAAGCCCAACTTGAGAATAACTAACAGTTGCCGCACAAAACTTCCTTTTGAAGATTAGGCAAGAGTTTACTTACTTCGTATTATCTCCCTTCCACTGTGCTGCACAGTTTTTTGATAAGTTTCAGTCGTGCACATGTGTGTGGGGGGGGGGGCGGAGGTGGAGGTGTGGGTAAGAGAAACAAAAGAAGGAAAGAAAGAAAGGAAGGAAGAAAGAAAGAAAGGAAGAGAGAGAGAGAGAGAGAGAGAGAGAGAGAGAGAAGACAGACAGACAGACGAGACAGACAGAAGACAGACAGACAGACAGACAGACGACAGCAGACAGAAGAGACACAGAGACAGAGACAGACAGAGACAGAGAGAAGAGAGACAGAGACAGAGAGAGAGAAGAGAGAGAGAGAGAGAGAGGAGGGGGGGGGGGGGGGGCGAGGGAGAGGGATTCCCCACCATATTAAATAATTGTATCTTTACATTGGTTGCCGGCTTTAAGGTAAGTATCACCTCCCCCCTCTCTCACTGACTGTCTGTCTGTCTGTCTGTGTCTGTCTGTCTGTCTGTCTGTCTGTCTGTCTGTCTGTCTGTCTGTCTGTCTGTCTGTCTGTCTGTCTGTCTGTCTGTCTGTCTCTCTCTCTCTCTCTCTCTCTCTCTCTCTCTCTCTCTCTCTCTCTCTCTCTCTCTCTCTCTCTCTCTCTCTCTCTCTCTCTCTCTCTCTTGTTACATTTTATTGTTGTTGCTGTTGTTTTGTTTTGTTTTGGGGTGGTTTTTGTTGTTTTTTTGTTGTTGGTGTTTTTTTTTTTTGGGGGGGGGGAGGTTGTCTGTTGTTTTTTGGTTTTTTTGGTTTTTTTTTTTTTGGGGGGGGGGTTGGTTTCTTTCTTTAAGCGGAGGGGAAGGTCTGCTATTCCCTAACCAGGGCAAGGGCTGAATAAAAAAAAGTATGTGCATGCTTACTCTGTTACCCTTGGAAAATAAAGATTATTCATTCATTCATCATTCATTCATTCATTCATTCATTCATTCATTTCATTCATTCATTTCATTCATCATTCATACATTCATTCATTCATTCATTCATTCATTCATTTTTTCATTCATTCCTTTATTCATTCATTCATTCATTCATTCATTTTCTCTCTCTGTATATGTATATACATTTTTTCAATCATATTGATTGAATGAGTGTTGTTTACAGGTGTTACGCCGTGCAGCAGGGTCAGTACACGGGTCGGGAGGTGGAGGGCAGCAGGTGTGAGTGGTCAGACAAACCCCTTGGGGGTTCAGGATTGCTTCCTGGCCTGTCCCGGACACTGTGTCGTCTCCCCTTGGTCCGAATGGACTCCCTGTCAGCAGGTGAGAGCATGGGACATAATTATTATTAGGAGCCTGCCTCAAATTAATTGACTGGATGGATGAGTGAAATAAGGTTTAAGTCGTTAAGTGAATGAGGAGGTGATATTATATATATATATATATATATATTATATTATATATATATATATATATATATATATATATATATATATATATATATATATATATTATATATATAAAACATGTACACAAACATATACATAAACGTGTACTTGTACACACCGCTGTCAAATCATGCTTTTTATTAGCCTGAGTTGAAAACTTCTAATGACCCCTTAACTGTTGTGATATTACCGTCAGGCGTTCCGTTGCTTAATTCACCCCCAGGGAGGGGAGGGGGGCAACCAAGAATTTGCACATTCATTCGTTTCCCCTGGGAACCAATGTATTGATACACACTCTACGAAAAGTTTTCGATGTATAACTGTTTTCAAGTATTTTGCCTTAATTTTGTTTTAATATTCATCAATTACCTAGAGCTCCAAAGGTTCACTAATGGGACGATTTTGCATACCATGAAGGTAGCCGCATTCGACATTGGGGAATTTGATTTGATTTTGAAGATAAGCGCTATTTAATTCCAAGTGTTATGTAGTGTATGTCA
>CM060338.1:36599873-36602373 GCA_030674155.1 Stramonita haemastoma | reverse complement strand
TTTAACATGTACGCAAGACGTTCTACGTGCGTTCGCACAAGGAGACATCGGTTTATAGCCTCATCCAAAGGAAGCTCACTGGATGAGAAGTTTGTGTGTATGTGTGCATCCCTGAGCGCAATACTTGCCCCCCAAAAGAGGACAATGTCTCCGAGATTTATTTCTCTGAAGAAAAAGAAGACCTGACTGTTATGCCCATGCCCCTCTCTTCTCTGCCATAGCGTGTGTTGTCAGTTGTTGCTGTTGTTTATGTCTTCTCAGGCGCCTCTGTGTCAGAATCTTCGAGGTCAGCAAGTTTACATCATCGTTGTTTACACTGTTTTATTCGAGTTTACGTAGGGGGCGGGATAGCTCAGTGGTCATAACACTCGCTTGCACTAAGCTAAGGTTAAGCAGTATTGAGCGTGGTTACCAAGTAGATGGGTGACAGTTTGCACGCCTTTGCTTCAGTAGAGTCCCTCAGTTCACCCAGCTGTAAATGAGTACCTGCCATTTTAAGTGTCAGGGAAGGTAAAGCAGCAAGGGAGAGGAGATGAGCGCTGCCCTCAATTTGTTGGTCCAATAATGCTCAATATGTTCATCAATATTGCAATTTTCAAATAGGAAGGGAGAGGAGATGGGCGCCACCCTCAATATGCTGGTCCATAGAGAAGTTGAGGTCTATAACATCTCGCTCCCCTACGACCACATAGGTTATGGAACGCCTTTACCTTTTATTGCAGTTTTAAAATGCTTAAGTAGCTAATTTTATCGGTCGAGTTCAATTCGATTTAGTTTAGCTTAAGCTTCAAACCGACAAACAAAACAAGCAAAACATTACAAACGAACCACATCAAAAACAAAAAAAAACCCTACTAGTATAGCGATGACAACTAGGAAGATTAACCTCTATAAATCCCCAAAAGAAATATCACTTTTGTCACCATGTTCACCTGCATTCATTCTCTTCCTTGCATGCAGCCTTGCGACAGTCTTCAAACTCAGACGCGCACGCGCACGGTGCTAAGGGAGGCCACTCCGCTCTCCTCCCACAACTGCGCTCTGGCTCTGCGTGACGTCAAAGTGTGCATCATGGGAGACAATTGCCACGAGTTCCGCTGGGAGCTGACAGACTGGACTTCCTGTCTGGTCCGCGGTGGCGCCGATATTTGTGGCGCTGGACGGAAGGAGAGGTTTGCTCGCTGCACTGACCACCATGGTCAGACTGTCCATAACCGCAAATGTTTGGAGGTGAGGGAAGAAGGTTAGGGGGGGGGGGCGGAGTGGAGGGAGAGAGGGGGGGAAAGAAGGCGGAAGATGGAGGCATAAGGGGGAAGAGAGGCGAGAGAGAGAGAGAGGGGGACGGAGAGAGAGGGGGGACGGAGAGAGAGAGAGAGAGAGAGAGAGAGAGAGAGAGAGAGAGAGAGAGGAGAGAGAGAGAGAGAGAGAGAGAGAGAGAGAGAGAGAGAGAACCGAATAATAGTTTTTATCGATGAATATTTATAAATTAAGATATGTAGCAAAGATTATGTATGATATAGTCGAAATATGTGTTTGCGTTACGAATGTATTTAAATTACTCTGCTTGCTATAATAAATCATTAATGTATTTGTTTTTGTAAATGCAAAAACCTTCACGGTCACCCAGCTCACTCGGTCACTCACACACTAAACCACTAAATTATATTCAATTACTCGCTTATAAAGCTACTAATCTACTTGACACTCTCCTCCCCGCCTCAATTTTATTATCTTTTACTTCTTAATAATTTTCTTTTTTCTGTATATGTTCTTTATTACCCCTCCTTTCAGTCATGTATCTGTCCGTCACTTTTTTTACCCTCTGCCATTCTTCCATTCTTATGGTTTTACGTATCTAATTGCTTACTTCCTTACTTACTTCCTTACTTACATACACACTCACCTACTTACTAACGTATTTACTAAAGTACTTACTTACTCACTTACTTACTAAACTTACTTATCTATTTTCTTAGTTACTTACTTCTTGCTTGCTTATCTATTTACTTACTTGCTTACTTAGTCACTCACTCATTCACTCACTCACTCACTCACTCACTCCAACCCTTCTTTCCTTCGTTCATTCTGTCATTCCATCACTCTTTTCTGCCTTCCTACTTCATTCTGTCCTTGCTTTCCTTTTGCTTCCTTTTTTTGCTTCCAATTTCTAAATGACTCTCTGACTTACCAGTTCTCTCAAATCTCTGACTTACTGACTCATTTACTTAGTCGTAGGCATCTTTCCATCCTGGAAGACTATGGAGTTGCACCCTAAGCATTGATTATGGTACATACAGCCTCGGATGTGGCTGGCCAGTCCGACACGGGAATGACAGTCCCTATGGTAAGAGGGCACACGTGAAGTTGGACGCTGGTCTGTTCTACTTACCGGCAAGTTACTGTCCAGGGAGGTAGAAAAAGAGGCAGACCAAGGAAGAGATGGTAGGACAACATCAGCGAATGGACAGGCCTTGAATTTAGCAGATCTTTAGCACCAAGT
>CM060338.1:36554873-36557373 GCA_030674155.1 Stramonita haemastoma | reverse complement strand
GGCAAATCATCGTTAAGGACATGCTGTTTTTGGGGCACCATCTTCTCTTCTGCTTCTTTAGTTAAAGGACCGGATTTTTTTTTTTACTTCTACAATATATCATCTTTAAGTACAGGCTTTCAAACACTTTTCTATGTATCTTTAAAGTTGGACTTTTTTTTCTTTTACAGTTCTTTATAATGATTTTTTTAAGTACAGGCTTTTTCTACACTTCTCTAGTGAATTGTCTTTAAGAACAGGCTTTCTCTACACTTCTGTAATGAACTATCTTTAAGGCCGGGCTTTATACACGACTGTAATTGATATTTTTAAAGACAGGCTTTTTTTTACGTTTATCTAATGAATCACTTGTAAGGACATACTTCTTTTTACCATTTCCTACTGCATTTTTCAAAACAGGCTTTTTAAACTTCTCTACTGCATTTTTGAAAACAGGCTGTTTACACTTCCATGATGCATTTTTAAAGACAGGCTGTTTACACTCCTCTACTGCATTTTTTAAAAACATGCTTTTTACACTTCCCTACAACATTTTTTTTAAAAACAGGCTGTTTAAACTTCTCTATTGCATGTTTAAGGAGATGTGTTTTTACACTTCCCGACAGCATGTTTAAGGAGATGTGTTTTTACACTTCTCTATTGCATCTTTAATTGACAGGGTTTTTTGTTATTTTATTTTTTACATTTCTCTAATGATTCCTTTTTAAGAAAATTAATGCTACCACCACACTTCTTTGCTAGCGACTTTTTTCCAGTCACTGTCCTATCCTTGTACTTCTTCCCTACCACCCTTTATAAATTACGGTTTAGCTTTTATCTCTGTAGCACTTGTTTTAAACTGATAGATTGTGTTTACATTTCGGTTTGAATAAGATCTTATTTTGAAACCTTTACGGTAGTCTTTCTTTGTAATGGATTTACCTTTCCAGGTCCCCCCTCCCCTCTTTTGTAGTAACGAGTGTTGACTTGCTTTTTGCATAATGGTTATATTGATCTTGTATAGTGTTGTAAAATGTAGGCTCTCTGACAATATGTATACGATTCATTCTTGTATCCTTTAGGTATGTAATTAATCCTTTGCTCATAGCCTGAGTTTATCTGTTTCGATATTATAAAAATGATAATAAAAATAATCATTAAAAAATATTTTTAAAAATATATGTAATATAATGATGATGATGATGATGATGATGATGATGATGATGATGATGATGATGATGATGATGATGATAATAATAATAATAATAATAACAATAATGATAATAATAATAATAATATATGGAATAAGTATAGCGCTATACCTTGTAAAAATACATCAAAGCGCGTATAAAGAGGTCATAAAGTGTTTGGAAACGGAATGGGACTTGTGTCTCTATAAATTTGCTTATTCATTTTTTTTTTTCTGGCTCTCACTTGCTGGACTCGGTGGGGGTTTTTCGTGAACTCCCCGGGCTGTGTGTGTACACGTGGCGTGCGTGCGTATGTTGTGTACATGTGTTGTGAGATACGATGTGGAGATGAGAAAGAGGAGAGAGAGAGATGAGAGAGAGAGAAGAGAGAGAGAGAGAGAGAGAGAGAAGAGAGAGGAGAGAGAGAAGAGGAGAAGAGAGAAGAGGAGAGAGAGAGAGAGAGAGAGAGAGAGCAATAGGAATCTGGTGAAGTGGAGTGCATCCTTCTCCAGACAGCAGCTAGGATGCTGGTGATGTTTCTGTTACCTGAACCACCGGAGGGAGGTTACTCTGCTATGAAACATGACAGGAGTTACAGCTCCTGTGTAGGCTTTGTGTTGTGTGTGTGTGTGTGTGTGTGGTGTGTGTGTGTGTGTGTGTTGGTACAGGGAAATTCCTTCGGGAATCTGACCAGAGGGGCTTTTATAGACAGAGGGTGTAGTCAGAACTGTGCTAGTTCCTAGAGTTCTCTCTAGAGTTGGGCTATGGAATTTTTTTTAAGTTGTTGTCAGATAGTGGTAAGGTAAAGGTGTCCCATAACATGTGGTCATAGGGGAGCGAGGCATCAGAGACATCAGCTTCTCTAGGGGCCAGTATATTGAGGGTGGTGCCTATCTCCTCTCCTACGCTGCTTTACCTTCCCTGACCCTAAAGCTGACAGCTGGGTGAACTGAGGGGGGCTGCACTGAAGCCAAGACGCGCAACTGGTCACCCATTCAATAGGTAGCCACCCTCGATGCTGCCTAACCTTAGCTTAGGGATAGCGAGTGCTTTGACCACTGATACATCCCTGGTATGGTATTATTGAATTTAGCCATACACGCAGCATTAGGCTTTGACTATGGCACTTCTGTTTCAATGAAAAACTTAAAACACTTTTCAGTCTGGGCAACACTGTGGTTTGAATCTCTGCCGACAGATAAATGCAAGGGGATGAGTTTGCTGCTCTGATTGCAAAGCCAATCCACCACCACCACCACCACCACCACCACCACCACCACCACCACCACCACCACCACCACCACTACCACCACCATCACCCCTCCTCTTGC
>CM060338.1:36539254-36547273 GCA_030674155.1 Stramonita haemastoma | reverse complement strand
CCTATGGGGCTTGGTTTTTCACAGGGGGAAAAAAAAGCTGGGCAAATTAGAATGTTTTTTTCTCATTTAAGTAAGGATGCCCCTAAACTCCGGGGTATCAAGCCTTTAAAAAAAAGGAAAACTGAACCAAAAATTGGGGTAAAATTTTGATCTCTCTCAAAAACAAATTTTGAAAGAATAACTTACGAATTTAAAAATAGTTTGTTTCTTTTTACCCGTCAACACGGTTGAAACAAAACTAAGATGAAAAAAAAAAGTAATCAAAGGGGCCACAGATGTTGTGCGACACAAAAAGGCCCTTTGGTGTGCAAGAAAGGAGGAAGCAGAACAAAAATAGCAAAAACCTTTTTTCTGCAACTTATCCACAAAAGAAAACGACCAAAAAAAAAAGGGGGCCACCCGAAACAGGACATTTTGCCAGCACGCTAACCATCCCACCCGCCTTTTTTAAAGGGGGGTTTTATTCGTCCCCCCAAAATGAAGGGGAGAAATAGTTAACAAGGCATTACTCCCCATCCATCAGCAAAATACGATTTTCAGGTTGGGGGAAAAACGTCTTTTCTTCACCCCCTCCTATGTTTCCTTCCCCCAAAAAAACCCCCCCGTCTCTCTTTTTTACTGGGGGGTTGGGGAAAACCTTTGGGGGGGAGAATTTGTGGCTCTTGGTTTAAGTAAAAAAAGGGGGAAAAAACCCTAAGTTAAACCATTTTTTTCTATCAACCCTGTTCATTTAAATGTTGACAACAACAACACGCAACAACACTGACACAACAAGAAAACAAAAACAACAACGCAACAAAAGAAAACAGCACTATTAATTTTTTTTTGAAATTTTGTTTTGAGTTTAAGAATTATTTAACTTGAACGAAAAATTTTGGCCTTTAAAAAAAAAACAAAAAAAACGTTAAAATTTTGTAAAGGGAATTTCAAGTTAATTTAGGTGTTTTGGGTGTGGGGGTTTGTTGTGTTTTGTGTGTGTGGTGTGTGTGTGTTGTGTTGTTGTTGTGTGTGTTTGTGTGTGTGGTTTTGTGTTTTTGGTGTTTTGTGGTGTGGGTGTGTTGGGGTTCTTTTGGGGTGGTTTGGTTTTTGGGTTTTGGTGTTGCCCCAGTACGACGTTCGTGGGCGTTTGCATGGGGGTTGTGGTGATGTGTGTATGTTGTTTGCTCGGGGTATTACATTTTAAGTTATAACAAACATTTTTTTTACCTTCCAAAACCATAAACGTAATTCAGAACATTCCTGAAAAATTACATTTATTGATTTTTTTTCTCAAACATTTTGTATGTTTCCGAGTAAATTTTTTCTCCAAAAAAATTTGAAAAACGGTAAAAAAAATAAGGAAGAATTTAATCTGTGGAATCACATAATTTTGCAGAACCATCAAAGAAATTTTATTTCGATTTAACCGTTATTGCAGTCTGCAAAACGATGGCTGTGAAAAAAATACAATCAACCCGAACGCGCACTCGTGAAAACACGTATACACGTACGCCACCACAACACACACACACACAAACACCAACACAACCACACACACACACACACACATCACACACACCACAACACACACACACACACACACACTCCAACACATACCACACCCCACATGCACACACAAACACACACACACAAATACATACACAGTCTATCTCACTGTCTCTGTCTCTGTTCTTTCCTTTCTCTCTTTCTCTCTCGCTTCTCTCTCTCTCTCTCCTCTCTCTCTCTTCCCCCCCCTTCTTCTCTCTTCTCCTCTCTCTCTCCTTCCCCTCTCTCCTCTCTCCCCCTCTCCTTTTCTCTCTCTCCTCTTCTCTGTTGTCTGTCTGTCTGTCTGTCTGTTTGTCTTTCGTTGTCTTCTGTCTTCGTCTGTCTGTCTTCTCTCTCCCTCTCTCTCCCCTCTCTCTCTCTTCCCTCTTCTCTTACTCTCTTCTCTCTCTCTCTCCTCTCTCTCTCTCTCCTCTTCCTCCTTCTCTCTTCTCACACCCACCAAACAACACACACACAAAACACACACACCACAACACACACACTCACACACACACACTCACAACCCAATACGGGGAACTGGGTTCAAAAAAAACATTTAGTGCTTATTCCATTATCCCGATAAAACGGTTAAAAATTAAAAATAAATAAACAGGCATCAACACACACAACATCATAACACCACAATACATGAAAATGCAGCACACACAATTACTCACACATACAAAGCTCACTTACTCCCTCCCCTCTCTCTCTCTCTCTCTCTCTCCCCTCTCTCCTCTCTCTCTCTCTCTCACTCTCTCTCTTCCTTCTTCTCTCTCCTCTCTCCACACAACTAGGCCATATATATATTTATAAATATATATATTATTTATTTATTTATTTATAACACAAAACACACACAAACAAAAACACGCATCCACATTGGACCCAGAAGCCTGCACGTCAGGACTTGTTAAGTTAATAAATCCATTTGTTCACAGTTTCCCTATTTTGAAAGTTGTATGCAAATTGAATTTAGTTTTTTGTATCTCTTTCGTTGGAAAACAATTGTTTAATCTAAAGAAGTTATCAAAATTTATAACCGAAGAGGATGATTTGGGACATGCGAACAAAAGTTAAAGGGACAGTCCTAAGAAACTTTACATTTTTATTTTCGTACATTTTGCTTTGTTTTTCTATTTTTACAATTATTACTTTTAGTGTTTAAAAAATCTTATCGTTATGGCTTGACTCCTGAACGAGATTAAGGCACAGTCTGAAGTAAAGACTCAGAAAATTACTTCCCTTCATCAGTAAAGTATCAGAAAAACTTTGGGTGGTTTTTTTTTTATCTCATTTACAAATTAGTTGAAATTAAATAATAAATAATAATCATTTGGTCCATAGTATAAATTGGATTGTCTGTGTGTATGGGTGTGCGTTCGTGCGTGTAGCTTAAGAGTGCGTGGTGTGCGTACTGCATGTGTGTGGTGCGCGCGCACGCGTGTGTTTGGTGTTTTGTATGTGTGTGTAGTGCGCAGGAATGTGGTGTGTGTGTGTTTGTGTGTGTGTGTTGGTGTGTGTTGAGTGTGTGTTGGGGTGTGTGTTTGTGTGTGTGTGGTGTGTGTGTGTGGGAGAGAGAGGACACACACACACGAGCGAGAGACAGACAGACCCGACAGAAGGCCAGAGAGTGACAGACGAAACAGACAGAGAGAAAGGGGACCGAGGAGGGGAAAGAAGTGGCCGTAACAAAATTAAGCAATCATTTTTTTTTTGGCAACTTATCCACGAAAGCTAACTGACGAAAAAAAAAGGCCACAAAACGTGGCACTTTTGCTCAGCTACGCTAACCATCTCCATACCGCCATGTCTTTTAAGGGGGGTTTATCTGGCGTCTGCCCGAAATGAAGGGAAAAAGAAGAAAGTGTGAGCAAGGCAACAGTTATCTCCCCCATCCATCAGCAGCAATATCGATTTTCAGGCTGTGGGGGAAACGTCTTTCTCTCTCACCCCCCTCCTATATTTTCTTCCCCCACACACTTCCTCCATCTCTCTTTTTACTGGGTTTTTTTTTTGGGCGTGAATTCAAAGAGATTATACGACCTGGCGGTAAATTAAAGCAACCAGTAATTTTATGCCCTAGGTTCAAATCGTTTGTCAACGGTTTCATTCTGGGTTCAAATTATTTTTGTCAAGGACCTGATCTTGGTTCAAAATCATTTGTTGTTGTTGTTTGTGTTGTTGTTGTGTCAGTGCGTTCCCCAGCTTAACTCTTGGGGGGTCATCCAGAATGTGCACGCTGACTCACTCATCCCACCTGGGAGATACTGTGAGATTCAAATTGCACACTGAATGAGAATTTCGCCTGTATGACTGTTTTCAAGTACCTCGCCATATATAGGCTGCCATACTTCGATTTTAGTAGAAAACCATTTGTCAACAGTTTCATTTTAGGTTCAGATCATTTGTCAACAGTTTCATTTTAGGTTCAGATCATTTGTCAACAGTTTCATTTTAGGTTCAGATCATTTGTCAACAGCTTCATTTTAGGTTCAGATCATTTGTCAACAGTTTCATTTTAGGCTCAGATCATTTGTCAACAGTTTCATTTTAGGTTCAGATCATTTGTCAACAGTCCTATTCTACTTTCAAATTGTTTGTCAACCGTTCCATTTTAGGTAAAAATCTATTTGTGGCGTTCCATCACGAAATGAGTCGGATGTCATCTCCAGCCTTTTTCCGCTAGAGCCCAAAATATGCAGTAGGGGTGTCAGGTACCGACTTGGAGATTTTGTATAAAACTTATAATATAAACATTTTCTGCACCGGAAAACATCAATAAAATAATGATATTTAGTTTCCTTTCTTATCAAAATCGCATTTTTTAAAACACCTACCACTGCAGATGACCGACAGTTTTGATGAAAAAAAATCCTGAAGATACGACTTTTCCGCAACCTGTATCCCCTCGAGATTTACAGTAGACCCGCCGAGGTGATACACCATTTGAAAGCTCTGGTTCTCCGCCTTCAATCTGTGTCAACTATTTCTAGCGTGAGTGAAAACTTTATCCAATGAAAACGTTCAAAATAGGGAAGGAATCGTAAACAAAACATCGCTAAGGAAGGATTTCCTTCTTCTCATTGGGCCGAGAGAGCATGTGACCTCGCTCAGCCACTCTGCAGGGTCTGCAAAACAAAATGGCGTCGCTCGCTTCGAAAGTCCAGTCGAAAGCGATCCTCTAAATTCTGCTCGTTCTGACGATATTATTGAGGGATAGAACTCAGAAAAGCTTTAGTATATGAAGTGAGGACTTTATTACAACCTAATGAAGTGCTATTATGAAAACGTAAGTGGAAACGATTGTCGCCGATATCGCTAAGGTGACTGAATCGAACTCGGCAATGAATCGCTCGCTCGTTCATCAAGAACAGAAAAACAAAGTGCTTCTGATTCAAGCGATGCACGATGAAGGATAATTACAGTGAACTATGTTTTTTCAGTATGCTTTATCTCAACATCATCGAGTTAGTTAAACTGAACACCAATTTCTCAAGAGAGCGAAAAGGTTCAGCCTTTTGACAAGTGCCATGCTAAAAATAGGCTGAAAAAACAAAAACTTGTGTCAGATTAGGCTAGTACTTAGTAGGCCTATTGTGTATAGAAAAATGCACTAGGCTACAGATGAGAAATCATGTTTAAAAAGTGTGTGTGTGTGTGTGTGTGTGGTGTATGTGTGTGTAATTTCATGTGTGTGTGTGTGGTAATTTCATGTGTGTGTGTAATTTCATGTGTGTGTGTGTGTGTGTGTGTGTGTTGTGTGTGTGTGTGTGTGTGTGTGTTTGTAATTTCATGTGTGTGTGTGCAAATGCTGAGTTTCATGTATGTTGGGGGTGTAGTGTTGTGGTGTGTGTGTGTGTGTGTGTGTGTGTGTGTTTTGTGTGTGTGTGGTGTGTGTGTGTGTTTGGTGTGTGTGTGTGAGTGGGTGGGTATGAAAAATATCATCTGTTTGAAACTATGTTGCTGTTTGATGATTTTATTTTAATCTTAAGCAGAACTCTGGCTTCAGTTTTTCAATTAAAAAAATCTTGATTTTTAAAAATTTGATTCTGGGGAAAAAATCAAGAAAAGATAGTAGTGAGGAAGGGGATCAGAGTCAAGAGTACAGGATGCAGTTTGTGTATACTCTGTGTGTGTGTTTGTGTGTGTGTGTGTGTGTTGTGTGTGTGTGTGTGTGTTGTGTGTGTGTGTGGTGTTGTGTTGTTTGTGTGTGTGTGGTGTTGTGTGAAGTCAAAATCAAAATACTATTCACTGCCCAAATATCAAATTTTATCATTCTTGTTCATCTCACTCTCACAAGAAAAAAAAAATTGTACACAAAACTGCTTCATAAAGTTTGACTATTATAAATCGTTTTCAAAATAAGACAATAAAATATGAAAACAAGAACTACAAGTGCATCAGTTAACTGTGAGACCAGAAATATGGACAACTTACCTGGAAATAACAAAAAAAAAATCCAACCAAAACAAACTAAACATGAAATTAATGGAGAACATATACATATACATACATATACATGCATACTCATTAGGGAAAGAGACACATGAATCAGGGGTAGTGGATGAGAGATGATGAAAATATTTAGTAAACACATGATATAACAGCTGATAAATGTTTAATTCTACAAAAATGAAAACTAGTTTACACTTGCTTCACTCTGTGTGTGTGTGTGTGTGTGGTGTGTGGGGTGTGTGTTGTGTTGTGTGTTGTGTGTGTGTTGTGTGTGTGTGTGTGTTGTCTCACTATAGTATATGCACATTATGGCTTTATAAGTTTTATGTGTAGGTAAGTGTTGTTTTCAAAGCTGTGGCTAAAGAAATTACAGTATAAGAATAATGAGTTTTCAGAGTCTAATTTTGGCTAGGGGAAGAGACTGGGGTTTTGTGTATGTTCACATTATCATAAAACTTTGGATTAATTTTCAATGTCTACAGTATTGCCTCATTTACTGTGCAAATTCTCTAGTAAGTATTCCCCTGAAACCTTGCATGTAGATGAAAAATGACTTCTGAGTAAATGCTAATTATTCAAAAAATTTTGGTCCATCAAAGTTTTGGTTTTAAGCATAGTTAAATTTGGTAATGTAATTTTGTTGATTTTAAGTTAAAATCCAGATTGGTGTTGTCTATCACTAAGTGAATTTTACATATCCTAATTTCTGTCCATGGTACCTTTCTATTCACATGTTTTGCCTTTCTAATGATATTAGTTTCAACATTCCATACATTAGCTAATTGTCCATGAGGAGATTACCTGTTTTTCACAAAATATAATTTTTTTTTTTTAAATCAAAAATATTTTCCCATGACATTCACTGTTGAAACTTAATATTCTAGCTTTAAATAATGATTTCTGTTTCTGTGTAAAATATTACTGCAAAATATTTTGTAGAACCTGAGATACAATAATCAGCCAAAAATGAGCACCGAGGCCAGGGGTAGTCGCCCATTAAAAAAGGTCTAATAATTGAGAAAATTAATATATGACCACAAAACTTTGCAGGTATGTATTTCTTTGTGTACTCAATCAGCATGTAGAGTTTCATAAAGATTAAACATTGGTTGCTAAGGAAAATTTAAACATTGAAATTGTGATTCAGTTTTTCTTAATTTTCTCAAAATGGCCGCTTTCAGGTATACCCTCTTCTAAACCCGCTATCTCAAAAACTAATCATCCGATTTTGATGGGGTTTTCACCAGTAGAAAGAGCATTCAAATTACATCTAAAATCATATAAAATATGCAAAAAGCCGGATTATGACATCAGACTCCTTTTGTGCTGGAACGTCACATTTGTCAAGTGTCCCATTCTAAGTTCGAATCATTTGTCAAGAGTCCCATTCCTTTCATATCCAGGTGCGGTGACAGAAAGCAGAATCAGATATCTGTTCCTTTCATTTGAATTTTATGATTTGAGCTTTATTGCATCCAGTCTATCAATGTGTGTGTGTGCGTGTGTGCGTGCGTGCGTGCGTGTGTTGTGTGTGTGTGTTTGTGTGTGTGTGTGTGTGTGTGTGTGTGTGTGTGTGTGTGTGTGTGTGTGTGTGTTGGCGTGCATGCGTGCGTGTGTGTGTGTGTTGAGTGAGTGAGTGAGAGAGAGTGAGTGGAGTGTGTATGTGTGTGTGTGTGTGTGTGTGTGGTTGTGTGTGTGTGTGTGTGTGTGTGTGTGTGTGTGTGTTGTGTGTGTGTGTGTGTGTGTGTGTGTGTGTGTGGTGTGTGTGGTGTGTGAAAGAGAGAGAGAGAGAGAGAGAGAGAGAGGGGAGAGAGAGAGAGAGAGAGAGAGGGGTGTGGGTGGGTGGGTGAGTGTGTGTGTGTGTGTGCGTGAGTGTGTGTGTTGTGCGCGTGAGTTTGTGTGTGTGTGTGTGTGTGTGTGTGTGTGTGTGTGAGTGAGTGTGTGTGTGTGTGTCTGAGTGAATGAGTGTGTGTGTTGTGTGTGTGTGTGTGTGTTGTGTGTGTGTGTGTGTGTTGTGTGTGTGTGTGTGTGTGTGTG
>CM060338.1:36526754-36529254 GCA_030674155.1 Stramonita haemastoma | reverse complement strand
GACTTTTGGGGAGTGTGTGTGTGTGTGTGTGTGTGTGTGTGTGTGTGTGTGTGTGTGTGTGTGTGTGTGTGTGTGTGTGTGTGTGTGTGTGTGTGTGTGTGAAGTCAGGTCAAGTCAAGTCAGAATTGTATTTTCAGATGGTACATTGAGAAAGCAATAAATTTGCTTTTTTTCATAAAACCATCTATCTATCAAAAAAGAACAAACAAACAAACACAAAAACAAACAAAGAAACAAACAAAGAAACAAACAAACAAAACAAAACAAAAATTCAAAAACCCTAAAAAGACCACTGAAACAAAATGCTATCCAACCCATAACACTCAAATCAATCAAAACGTTCAAACCGAAAAATCACCCATCATGACAATGATACAATTTTACAACAATATGATAATCCCCCATCCCCTCCTAAGCAACAACACAACAACAACCAAGAAACAAATGAAATAACATAAATAACATAACACATAAACTGTGTGTGAGTGTTGTAATGTGTTGTATTTGTGGTGGTGTGTGACGTGAGTGCGTGTGTGTATTATGCGTGTGAGTGTGTGTGTGTTTTTGTGTGTGTGTGTGTGTGTGTGTGTTTGTGTTTTATTTATTTATTTGTTTGTTTATTTACCTATTTATTTATTTATTTATCTATTTTTATTCTTTTATATCAAAGGATAATGTGTGTCTATGCATGTATGTCTGTTTGTAAATAACAGGAAGAGAATAAACATGACAAGCAAAACCTGACACGAACAGATGAACAGAGAAATGGACAGACAAAGAAAGATAAAGACAAACAAATACAGGCAGATAGGAGAATTATAAGAATAGAACGAATTCTTTTTGTATAGATAAATGTGGACATTCACGTTTGAATGGATAGGTTGATGAACGTATTGTTAGGAATATTGTGTTTATTTGTTACTTGTTTTTTTTTTGTATTCCTCTGTTCGGGACATAATACGAACCACAATATTGGTTTTGTTGTGTTGTTTTTATTGTCTCTGTGTTGACGTTTGTCATCACATACCTCTTTTATTCTTCACCTTTTACATACATTTTGTTGTACTGCTAATCAAATAACCATAACCTTTTTTTAATAATGCAGATTGCAATGTTGACAACCTTCTCCGTGGTATGGAACGTAGATAATATAATTAAGTTTGTTCCTGAACGAAACCGTTAGGTATTTAGGCAACTGTCAAAGCAATGTGCGAACATTCAATGGTTATTTTTTTCATCAGAAATGTCAAGAGTATTTCCCCTTTTCACAGCGCAAATTTCGATGTACGAAGATGTTTCTTCTGTAGAGAATCTGTTCGTGAATTTGATCCGGTTTCTTTTATTGATTTTCCATTGTAAAAAAAAACAATCTTCATGCTGGAAAGTCTAGAAGAGAAACTAGAGAAGCATTATGGACTCGTACATGAGACGGTGTCTTTGTACTAAGATAAGGGAGGCAAATCACACCAAAATATATGGAGTACGACTTTCACCGAGTGACTAAAACATTTTTTTCTGTATGTAGGAGCAACATTTTAAACCAAATTAATTCCAATCTTGTTCTTTCTAGCTCTCCCGACTGCAGAGCCTATATTCAGGCTGTCGCTTCTTAGCTTTTCTAAAATAATAATCAGCTTAAGACTGTGAAACTACACTCTGCAAATTAAAACAGGATTTATTACCAGCTTTTCTGTCGTCTCTCCCTGCTAGCAGCACATAAAATATGTAATATAGTGGCATATAACATCAAAGACGATTTGGTTTGGTTCTAAGGCACCTAGAATCCTACAATCATGGAGTTGACACTGGAACTAGGCAGAAAAAAACCCAAAGAACTGCAGGACATGAATATTGGTAAAAAAAAAAACAAATTAAAAGGAAAGGTAAAGGTGTCCCATAACCTAGACAGTCCTGCCGGAGCGAGGAATCAGAGACCTCAGCTTCTCTAGGGGCCAGCAGTATGTTGAGGGCGGTGCCCATCTCCTCTCCCTCGCTACTTTTACCTTCCCTGACCCTAAAGAAAGCAGGTACCCATTTATAGCTGGGTGAACTGGGAGGGAACTGTACTGAAAGCCAAGGCGCGCAAAAACAGTCACCCATCCAACTGGTAACCACGCTCGACGCTGCTTTTACTTGACTTGGGGAGAAAGCAAGCGCTCTGACCATATAGCTATCCCGCCCCCCTACCTGTTTACATCGACGTACTTTAAACCGGATCACCATCTCGTCATCATTTTTTTTGTAAAGAGAGGGCTGAGAGACCTTTTCTTAGCTAAGGGTCATTGGTCTTACGCAACAGCTTCTCTTAGCCAACACTCAAGCTACATGTAAACCCATCTCCGTGGAAATTTGTCACAGAGTGTAATGATATCGTCAGAAATGGCTGTTTCCCTGGTTTCTCTACAGGCTGCCTAACAGGCTTACCGCATGAGCTCCGTTCAATCACTCCTCCTCTCCTCTGTCTGCTGACCAAGCCTTGCCAAAATTCCGCCTGTTTACT
>CM060338.1:36504254-36506754 GCA_030674155.1 Stramonita haemastoma | reverse complement strand
CAACAAGCATGGAGAGAACACACCTCCTCCTCCTTCTTCTTCTTCCCAGCTGGGGCATTCCGACATGCTAGCAGCCAGACCGGCCGCCTTGTGGACAGACCCTTACCACCAGCCCCCTCCCCACAAGAATCACGGGTCTTCAGCCCCTAGCCTTTCCCATCACCCCCTCATCTCAGCCTACGCTCAACCCTCCCCACGCACATGGCAGGAAGGGAGAGGATGGGAGAAGGAGGAGGCAGATTGTTTCGGTGGTGGCTGAAGACTCTTTTGCAGAAGCGGATAACGGGTCTGTGTCTTCCTTACCGCGACAATCTCCAGACGGCAGGAAATCTCAGTGTAGTCTCCAGGACCCCAACACAACTGCTGACGTGTTCATGGACGATGATAATGATGATGAACGATGACGATGCAAAGCGAGAGCCGGTAGACCTCAACAAACCCAAGACTACTGACGCAGAGGAGGTCCTCTCCAGGAGAGAGCCGCCCTCCTCAGAGAAAGGGTGGGATCGCGATATGCCCTACACGGATCCCAGAGTGTTGCATTTATCACGGACACCCAAGGACTGGTCCGTGGATTCGGGAAGGTCCACTCTCCCCAACTCTAGAAACGATTCGCTGGACAACCCTCCCCCCTCTCTCACTGACCCCACCCCCTCCTCCTCCTCCAAACCACGTGGTTCGCCACGTGGTCCACCCCTCGTGACAGTCCCCGGAGTTTCCGACCCATCGTCGAGCAGACTCGTGGTGGTGGTCGGAAATCGTCTTCTCCGCTCGGTGTTCCTATGGGAAGCAGGACTAGCACCCTGCCCCTCCAGGGGCCTGTGTCTCAGCGGCCGCCCAGCCGACATACCCCAGTGAGGGACTCGCCTTCCCCGAGCAGTGGCAGTCTGTGTGATTCGTGTAAGAAGATGATCAGTCACAGTGACTTGCCCTATATGTCCGATACCCCAGAATCTGTGTCTGAAGTGTCGGAGAGAAGTGGTATAGAGACCACTGTGTGAAAGAATGAATGAAGGAATGAAGGAATGCATGTTGGTGAGTGTGTATTTTTTGCTTTTTGTGTGTCTGCTTGGTTGGTTGGTTGGTTGGTTTGGTTGGGTTTTTTATGGTTTTTTTTTTTGGTTTGATTTATTGATGTCTTTTTTTCGTATATATTTATTCGTTTACCAATTTATGTATTTTAGAACAATCTATGTTGCAAGTTAAATCTGAATATTTATTGATGTTTTGTTCTTTGATGTATCTGATTATTCTTGTTTTGGTTTTTTTTTCCCTGTTGCTCTTTTTTCTACTGTCTTCTTGTTCTTGTTCTTGTTTTCTTCTTCTTCTTCTTCTTCTTCTTCTTCTTCTTCTTCTTCTTCTTCTTCTGCTCCTCCTCCTCCTCCTCCTCCTCCTCCTCCTCCTCCCCCTTCCTCCTCCTCCTCCTCCTCCTCCTCCTCTTTTGATTCCTCCATCCCCCTTCCTACTTATTTTTTCTGTGTCGTCGTCTTCTTCCTCTTTTTTTTCTTGTATGTATCATTTTTTTTACCTAAACATGTATTTATTCAATCTTTATTTATTTTGTTCTATTCAAAGTGATTTATTTGTCTTTGCTTGTTTATTAATTCGGACTGTTTACGTTTAGATAATCATGTTTTACTGGTGACCAAAGGGATTGTTGTGTATTGATTTGTCATCATGATGGTTGTCTTTTTCAATTCAAATACAGTTTGTAAACTAACAATTGCTTGTCAGAGTTCCTTCTTTTTTTAAAGACAGTTTGCTTATGGTAAATGTGGTGAATGTGTGTGTTTTGTGTGGTTTGTGTGTATTTTGTGTGTGTTGTGTGTGTGTATATGTGTGTATGTGTGTGTGTGTGTTGTGTGTGTGTATGTGTGTGTGTCTGTATGTGTGCTTGTATGTGTGTGTTTGTGTGTGTGATGTTTGTGTGTGTGTTGTGTGTGTGTGTTTGTGTGTGTATGTGTGTTTGTGGTATGTGTGTTGGTGTGTGTGGTGTGTGTGTGTGTGTGTGTGTGTGTGTGTGTGTGTGTGTGTGTGTGTCTGTGTGTGTGTGTGTGTGTGTGTGTGTGTGTGTGTGTGTGTATGTGTGTGTGTGTGATATGTTACAGTTGATTTTGTTAACCGAAATCCTCCATGCCCCAAGAGGGGTCAAAGGCGAATTAAATCTTGAAATCTTGAGTGTGTGTGTGTGTGTGTGCGTGCTTGTATGTGTGTGTGTGTGTGCGTGCGTCCGTGCTTGCGTGCGTATATGTGTATGTGTATGTGCGCGTACGTGCACACATACGCGTGCATAACATCGAAATGCATAATGTGTATCTCGTATAATGGCATGTAGTGAAAAATCCTAAAAGAAATGAAAATGATAGACAATGTATTTTCCTTCGTTACATTTCTTTTTATTATATGTATTCGATTCGAATTTTCCTATTTGTAAGAAAAAAACGCACACACACGAATGAATGGGCAAATTTTGCTTTGAAAGCGGACTCTTTCTCTCTTT
>CM060338.1:36491754-36496754 GCA_030674155.1 Stramonita haemastoma | reverse complement strand
TGAGCTCATGTGTATGGTTTCAGCACCCTAAATGAGCTTATACCAAACTCACTCCAGGTAGATTCATGCAGGAGTCCGAAATAAAGACCCTGACTCTTATGGGATTTGAACCCGTGAACATCCACCCAGGATCAAAGGCTCTAACCACTGCACCACGGTGGCTGGTTGTAGCATTTCATCTTAATGGATAAGGATGTTTTGTAGGTTTTTTTTCTTCTTTTTTTTTTTTTTTTTTTTTTTTTGGGGGGGGTGTGTCAATACTAAATGAAATGAATGTCCTGTCTCTATCTGTCTGTCTGTCTGTCAGCTGTCTGTCTGTCTGTCTGTTCTGTTGTCTGTCTGTCTGTCTCTCTCTCTCTCTCTCTCTCTCTCTCTCTCTCTCTCTCTCTCTCTCTCTCTCTCTCTCTCTCTCTCTCGTTTCACACACACAATACATGCGCACACCCATCCACCAACCCACCCACACAAACACAAGAGAGAGAGATAGAGAGACAGAGACAGAGACAGAGACAGAGAGAGCAATTCCTTCAAGTTATATAAATTATGGAATGCAGTCATACAGCTTGTTATTTTTCCAACCCAAAGCTTTATTTCTTGACAAAGAGAACCTCATGCCTGGTACACCATGATATTGAACTCATTGTACAGCATCCGTCGTGTGATTATGTTATTTAGTGCAAAATAAAGCATCCACGATTCCTACTATAAACTGTGTACGCTACAATCTAATTCCGGGGGACGAGCAAAATCACATCCAAAAAAGGGAACTTTCCACATCCACAGGTACATCTCTGATCTCTTTTACTATGAGTTAAGACCCCTATAATTGCAGACCAGCAACACTTAAAAAGTTAAAAGTTAAAGTCTGTCCCGAGCCTAAGGCTCATCAGGCCGGTGCTTATCCCGGTTTCTGTGGCGTTAAGCGACTGAGAGTCATAGACTCCCCCCTGGATAGGACGCCAGTCTATCGCAGGGTTAACCCCCAACACAAGGTTGGTACCCCTTTTACACCTGGGTGGGGTGAGAAAATAGCCGTAAAGTGCCTTTTCCAAGGGCACAACGCCATACCGAAAGTGGGATCGAACCGATCTTTAATTACGAGTCGACGCTAACCACTCGATAACCGGCGCCAGCAACACTAGAACATGTTTAAGAAACTGCAGCAGATGAAAGAAAGAACAAATCCTTCCCCACCCCCATCCCCCCGCCCAAAAAAAATCCCCAAAATAAAAACAACGAAACCCCAACAAACGAATCTAGAGACTGACAACAGAATCTCTCTCTCTCTCTCTCTCTCTCTCTCTCTCTCTCTCTCTCTCTCTCTCTCTCCTCTTCTCTCTCTCTCTCTCTCTCTCTCTCTCACACACACACACACACACACACACACACACACACACACACACACACACACACACACACACACACACACACACAGCACACAAACACACATATATTCACTCCTATCTCCTCCTTCCCTTGTCTAGTCCAGTTTAAAATCACGTGTTAGTGGATAGACGTTAAAACGAAGACACACACACACACAAACATACATTAATATTATCTGTGTGTATACCCTCCTCCCTAACCTCCCCTGTTTCATTCTTTTCTTTTTTTGCTTTGACATTTTTTTTAATTCGTTACTCATATTCGAACAGTTCTGTTTACATCCAATGATAATGTGTAGGGACTTAGAGACAGCAGCAGATCAATGACCACAAAACTGAAGAAGAAAGATAACTAAACAAACGCAAACAAAGCAACCTGAGGCCTTATTACAAAGTAAAAACACACACGCATATACACAAACAACAAACATACTTTTACAAACAATCCTACAGTACACAACTAGTGATCCCTTCTTAGAGATTGCCGTGAAGTATACTACACTGCGACAAAACTAGCTTTGTTTTACCAACAAAAAATAATTAAAGAAACAAAAGGAACGTAAAGAAAAGCTAGCAAAGTGACAGAACAAAAATATCGCAAAATTATTTGATAAGCGGAACGGCACTCGCAGATATTGTAGGAGGGCTGTACCACAATGGGTAGCATCAGACAGAGCAGGGTAGATGTTGGCTCAACAGGGTGGTCGTAGACTCCAGGAATACATATAAAACTGATGAGTTTATCCTCTATGTTACAGACTAAACATAAACTAGCTCTCTGGCTAGATGCTGCACATGCGATAGGTTCATTCAAATCTGATAAAGTTTCTGCAATGAATTAATGAGTAAGATAAGTCAGAAATACCGTAGTGAACTACTCAATGAAGATATCGGTGAGTTTTTGAAATGTGGGCAGGGATATCTATGTGGTCAGAACACTTGCTCTAGCTGGCTACCCCATGTGAGGTTCAGCCGTGTTGAGCGAGGTGATCTCTTGTATGGGTGACCGTTCATGCACCTTAGCTTCAGTACGGTCTCCCAGTTCACCCAGCTATATTTGGGTACCTGTCCTATTTAGGGACAGGGAAGGCACATCAGCAAGGAAGATGAGATGGGCGCCACCCTCAATGTGCTGGCCCCTAGAGAAGCTGAGGTCTCGATCTCTGGCACCTCGCCCTCCAACGACCACATAGGTTACGGGACACCTTTACATAATTTTATTTATTTATTTATCTATTTATATATTTATTTATTTATTTATATGTGTGTGTGTTTATCCTTTCTGGGACAGCTATAGAGTCAGTGAGACAGGTGCATACTAAAATAGGAAAGTGAAGCTCCGTGAAAACAGAACAGGTGCAGGTTCTGTTGAATAACAGTACACTCAGTAAGATAATGGTGGGTTTTCCCTTAATTTCAGCGAGTATAGACTTGTACAGTGTAGAAGGTAGGTAATAATGGGCTCTGTGGGTTACCCTAAGAAAGAATAATTACAGGCTTTCTCCTGGTCCAGCGAGATTGCTGTAAGCAATAAACCAGTGTGTGTGTGATTGTGTGTGTGTGTGTGTGTGTGTGTGTGTGTGTGTGTGTGTGTGTGTGTGTGTGTGTGTGTGTGTGTGTGTCTGTGTGTGTGTATGTGTGTGTGTGTGTGCGCGTGTGCGTGCGTGCTCGCGTGCGTGCGTGCGTGCGTGCGTGCGTGCGTGGTGCGTGCGTGCGTGCGTGCGTGTGGTGTGTGTGTGTGTGTGTGGTTGTGCGTGTGAGTCTGTTACAGAGGGGGTAGGACTCTAATAAGACACAAAACAAACAAAAAATACCCCGAAACAGGCAAATACTTTTTATGAGTAGAAACATTCTCACTGGACTCTCCAAAGCTACTGCAGACTCGAAAAGAGTAACGGTATAAGTTGTGGGATAAATATACTATCAATATGAGAACTGTCGTAACTAGCTTCAAACTGAGCACAGAAACTGTACATTCTGCAAGATATGTGTATAATCAATAACTATAGAAAATATAGATTGAATAGAATAACTGTATTACTTTTGTAGGAGCAATGCACTGTTAAAAGCATGACTATCAACATTACTAGATGAATTATTGCTATACAAGAGAAGCTACACTTGATAACTTTTTTTTTAATGTAGACGCAGTACAATGCTTACATCATATTTTTGGAACATCAATGCACTCTCAACAGCACGACTATAAACATAAGTACAGAAAATGTTGCTCTACAAGATAGTCGTACTATTGATAACTTTTTTTTTTAATGTAAACTCAATACAATGTCTGTATCATTTTTTTATGTAAGGCCAATGCACTTTGTCAATAGAATGACTATAAACATTAGCAGAGAAATCATAGCTCTTCGCTGTGTTGTAGATATTTATTTTTTATTATTTTATTTATTCTTTTATATTCATTTATTTATTCTTTTATATCGAGGATAATGGAAAAAGCACTAATGTGCTTTTCTACATCCACCCCCAGTCTGTATGCAGTTTTGTCAATCTTGTCATCTGTTCCCACCGGCACACGATAGCCTACGCTTACGAAAAGCAGAACAGGATTCAACAAATATTAAAAAAAACGTATACACTTCGACAGAGTAGCTGTAGTTATGATAGGCTAACTGAACACACTGTCTTGTACTACTAGGCAGATGTACACTGAGCAAGAGACAGGCGAATCTATAGTAGTAGGGTCATTTGGGGATAGCCAGAGGCAGGTGTGGTGGCATGATGAAATGACCCTCAGTAGTTCAGTGAAAAGTCCATGTCAATGGTGTTCGCCTTCTGAAGCAAGGCGTGCTGTGAGGTTGATCTCCGTTTTCTTCCAAAGCAGAACCGTGTCTGAAGAAGAAGAAAACAACAACAACAAAATAAAGTCAAAGTTATGAATATGATTAATGCTGATCAAAATATAAACTCCAAAGTACAATATGATTATTGCTGATCAAAATATGAAGTCCAAAGTTACGAATATTAATATTGCTGATCAAAGTATACGATAAGTTGTAAATGAATGAATAAATAAACAGGTAAGTACATTTTACCCCTTTTTTGCAGGCATGATAAACGACAGATCTACGGGAATAATTAAACACACAGACACAAAATCAAATCAAACATTTTTTTTTTGTAACGAAGACAAAGGATGTTCGAATAAGCACTTATGTGCTTTTTTAACATCCAGTCCTTGAAAAAAAACATGAAAAGTGAAAGTAGAGCGTGAGGTGTAAAGATATGAAATAGTTATTAATTTTTCTCAAGCAGGAAAAAGACAAGAAAAAGCCAACGGAGCAAACAGAAGAATAAATGAAAGGAAAAGTTAATAGAAACCTATACAAATGGTTAAAAAAAAGTTGGTAAAGGTAAAGATGTCCCATAACATATGTGGTCATAGGGGAGCAAGACATCAGAGACCTCAGCTTCTCTAGGGGCCAATATATTGAGGGCGGCGCCCATCTCTTCTCCCTCGCTGCTTTACCTTCCCTGACCCTAAAGATGGCAGGAACCCATTTACAGTTGGGTGAACTGAAAGGGGCTGTACTTAAACCAAAGTGCGCAAAACGGTCACCCATCCAACTGGTAACCACACTCGACGCTGCTTCA
>CM060338.1:36479254-36481754 GCA_030674155.1 Stramonita haemastoma | reverse complement strand
TTGCTTTTTTTTTTTTAGTTGCTTTTTGGGTTGGTTTCTTTATTGAGGAGAATTACGCTAAATTGTTATACAGGTACTATACTAATGTTGTGCTATGCTATACAATAGCGTACAATACAATACAATACAATATAATACAATACAGTGCTTTATTATACTACTGTACATTGTACTGTTCTGTAATTCACTCCAAGACAGACGGACAGATAGAAAGGGTGGGGAGAGAGAGAGAGAGAGAAGAGAGAGAGAAGAGAGGAGAGAGAGAGAGAGAGAGGAGAGGAGAGAGAGAGAGAGAGAGAGAGAGAGAGAGAAGAGGAGGAGAGGAGTAGAGTGGAGATGAGAGAACAATGAACAAGAAATAACAATTTAATAGACGGCTTAGGCAAATAAGGAGGGGGAATGAGGAAAGACAGAAGATAGTATGCTAAAGCGATTCAAAAAGAAAAAAAACAAAACAGATTTGAAGGAGTAATGCAATGGCATATACTAGAAAAGTTTAGAGTTTTTAACATCAGTAGCTGCACGCTACAGTAGCAGACAACACATCGTATCAGTCAAACAACATTCAATATCATACAAAACAACAACACCATCAAAAACTACGCAACAATCCTCCAGAGAGACAAAACAAACAAGAAAAGAAAAGAAACAGAAAGAACAAAAGAAAACAAGAAAAAGAGCAGACAGACAGAGAGAAAGAAAGAAGACGAGAGAAAGAGAGGAGAAGAGAAGAGAGAGAGAGAAGAGAGAAGAGAGAGAGAGAAGAAGAAGAAGAAGAAGAAGAAGAAGAGAAGAAGATAATTGAGCAAGAACAAGAAACAAAGAAGCAAGAAAAAGAAGAAAAGCAAGAACAAGAACAAGAAGAAGAAGAAGAAGAAAGAAGAAGAACAAGAAGCAAGAAGAAGAAGAAAAGAAGAAGAGGAGGAGGAGGAGAAGTAGAACGAGAACAAGAAGAACAACAAGAACAAGAGGAAGAAGAAGAAAACAACAACAACCACAACAACAACAAAACCAAGAAAAAGCAGGGGAGGAGGGGAGGGAGAAACTCACATTACTGTACTCCTCCACGGCATCACCGGCACAGGGGTCCCCTTGTGTAAAAACTCCCGGGCAAATCCTGACCAGCCCCGGTTTTTGTAGCTGCTGGCTTTGGACATGAACAGTGCCATTCGCTCCAACTGCAACACAACCCACAGGTCGTTTTCATCCTACTTTATATGTACTACAAACATTTTGGTTATGATTCGTATCAATAATTATGCCTGTCAGCATTGTAATTGTAATTGCCCTTCAGGGATGATCATCAAAGTGTTTTGCCCTTGACTTGACTTGAAAAAAGACATGTAACACAACCTACTGTTATTTTTTTCCATCATGCTGTCTGCCTGTCTGTCTGTCTGTCTGTCAGTCTTTCTGTCTCTCTGTCCGTCCGTCCGTCCGTTCGTCTTTCTATCTTTCTATCTTTTCTATCTATCTATCTATCTATCTATCTATCTATCTATCTATCTATCTATCTATCTATCTATCCTTAGTCTGACGACCGTTGGGACACTCCCTAAGACTTGACAACCACCTCCCTCCATTTTTCTCTCTATTCTGCATTTATCAGTGTTTTGTTGAGTTCTAATTCTGTCCATTTGCTGATTGTGCTTAACATTACGAAAGAAATTCATGCAATACAATCTATTCTTGTTTTTCTTTGTGCTTTATATCACAAACAATGCAACACAACATTCTAGTTTGTTTGTTTTTTATCGTGCTTTATATCACAAAAACAAAGACACGCAACACAACCTACTTTTTTTTTATTGTGCTTTATATTCATTTTTTCGTAAAATGTAACATAACCCACAAGTAACTTCCATGTTGTTTAATTTATATTGTTAGAAGAAAAATATGCAAAACAATCCACTGTTGTTTTTCATCGTGCTTTATATTACGAAAAAAATGCATGCAACACAACCTATTGTTGTTTTTCATCGTGCTTTATATTACGAAAAAAAGCAACATGCAACACAACCTACTGTTTATTTTCATCTGCTTTATATTACGAAAAAAAGCAACACAACCCACAGGTGCTTTTCATCATGCTTTATATTACGAAAGGTACTATGCAACACAACCTACTGTTGTTTTTCATCATGCTTTATATTACGAAAAAAAGTGCATGCTACACATCCTACTGTTGTTATTGTTTTTGTTGTTGTTGTTGTTTTTATCTTATTCTGTTATTATCGAACAAAATTCAACACAACCCACTGTGTTGTTTTTTATTGTGTTTAATTATAGAAGAAAAAACCAACAACACAAACTACTGTTGTTTTTCATCGTATTCCGAATGAGAAAAAAATGTAATAAAGCGAAGCAATACAACCCATTGTAATTATCTTGTATTCTGAATTTAAAAAAAAAATGCAATGTTTGCTTTGTTCTTATCAGAAAAAAATGCAACAAAGCCAGTTATTGAGTTTTTTTAATTGTAATTTATCATTAGGAAAAA
>CM060338.1:36466754-36474254 GCA_030674155.1 Stramonita haemastoma | reverse complement strand
AAGCAATACACTACACTACACTACACTACACCAGGCGGACAAATCAAGCTGTGGTTGGTGGTGGTCAAGGCACACTGACCATTGGCTGCCTGACAGCGGAGCCCGAAGGCCTGGTTGAAGCAGTTGCACTGGCCGGAGAGCGTGTTGCACATGCCGAACATGCTGTCACAGGGGCTGGTGGGGCGGTCACAGTGAAACTGCCAACTGGTCATCCACGGCACTGCAACAGTCACTGCGCACACGTGTACACCACCACGTCACCTGACGTCATCATCGTCATCAGCAGCAGCCTGTATGGCGTCATTGGGGGTTGATGATGATGGTGATGAGGAGGAGGAGAAGGAGGCATCATAGGATGGTGATGATGATCAGGACGATGAGGAGGAGGAGGAGGAGGAGGAGGATGAAATGGAGGAGGAGGATGCAACAGTCACTGTACACACGTGTACACCAGCACGTCACGTAACGACGTCATCATCATCGTCTGCAGCAGCCTGTATGACGTCACAGGATGATGATGGTGGTGGTGATGGTGCCGGTGATGTTGATGATGATAATGATAAGGAGGAGGAGGAGGATACAACAGTCACTGTACACACGTGTACACCAGCACGTCACGTTTCGTCGTCATCGTCATCATCATTAACATCATCGTCATCGTCATCAGCAGCCTGTATGGCGTCATAGGAGGATGCTGTGTTGATGATGATTGATGTGGATGTTGATGGTGGTGGTGGTGGTGGTGGTGGTGGTGGTGATGATGAGGAGGAGGAGGAGGAGGATGAAATGGAGGAGGAGGATGCAACAGTCACTGTACACACGTGTACACCAGCACGTCACGTCTCGTCATCGTCATCATCGTCATCATTGTCACCATCATCAGCCTGTATGACGTCATAGGGGAATAATGATGATGACGAGAAGGAGGATGCAACAGTCACTGTACACACGTGCACACCAGCACGTCACCTTTCGTCATCATCACCATCACCATCGTCATTGTCATCGATGTCAGGTAATACGCGGTGTGAAATGTTTGCCTGATTGACATTTTTTTTTTTTTTTACTTCTTCACATACGTCGCCATGATATAAAAAAAAAACCATAATCATTCCAACTTCAGATAACTTTATTGTTTGCTTCTATTGATTAATATCAGCTTCTTTGCCAGCAGCGAGATCGGTATGAATGAAGAAAGATGATCCTACCGTAATATTTCAAAGTATCGCAGTAAGAAGAAAAAGACCTTGGCACTTTGCTTACAGTCATAACAAGTATAGTTTTCGGCCTAAGTTCAACACAGTACCTCAGCTTTAAGTAAAGGGAAAAAGTATCAATACCTGTTGTCCTTAAAAGAAAACTGCCCAGTGTCAAATTACACCGGATTCGAGACACAAAACGTTGTTGTTGACTTTCAATTTCTACTTGTTTTGAGAGAGAGAGAGAGATAGAGGAGAGAGAGAGAGAGAGAGAGAGAGAGAGAGAGGAGAGAGAGAGAGAGAGAGAGAGGAGAGAGAGAGAGAGAGAGAGGAGAGAGAGAGAGAGAGAGAGAGAGAGAGAGAGATGGAGAGGAGGAGAGAGAGAGAGAGAGAGAGAGAGAGTAAATTGTAAAAAGTAAATTGGACAGGTAAAATAATACATGGATTGTTTAACACTTTTTTTTTAGTGTTAAACAATCGATGTATTATTGTACCAGTCCAATATCACTAAAATATGAACAGACTTTAACCATACGGCAACAACTACTATTGTGTCTTGTGGATAGATTACACCAAATTAAGTATTATTTTGCTTGTTGTTGTTGTTGTTTTCAATTTTCAACAAAAGCTGCTACAGTGTGTTACTATGTTTGGTTTACTTGTTTTCAAATATAATTAGACATAGTGACCCTGTTAACCTTAACTGTTAAAAATACCCCCACAGAATAGGGAGACGCACCTTCAAGAGAGGGACAGGAACAGAACAGAGAGTTGCAAAAGAAATACACCAACAACAACATCAAAACATTTTTTTTTTTAATACAGACATGGAACAGAGTAACACAATGATGACACAGGAGGAGAGAAACAGACACTAGCACGAAAAGACAGAAACACTAACGACACAGAGAAACACAGCAGCAGAGAGTAACAGTATTAGAGAGAGAGAAAGACAGAAACACAGGGCACAGATAAACACTAACGACAAGCTGACAAACACACAGATAGATAGATAGATAGATAGATAGATAGATAGATAGATAGATAGATAGATAGATAGATAGATAGATAGATAGATAGACAGGTAGGCAAAAAGGCAAATAGAGAGATAGGCAGACAGACAGACAGGCAAGCAGGCAGACAAACAGGCAATTTAATAGACAAGCAGACAGACAGACAGACAGAAGACAGAACAGACAGACAGACAGACAGACAGGCAGACAGACAGACAGACACAGACAGACAGACAGACAGACGGGACAGACAGACAGACAGACTACAGACAGACGGACAGGGGAACGGGATAGCCTAGTGGTCAGAACATTGCGCTCGCAATTTGACGACCCGAGTTCGATTCCCGGTCGAGAGGATTTTTCCCCTGGAGTTAACATCAGTGCTGACTCCACTCTCCCCAAAAGTCTTTCGGATGAGTCTGTAATCCGAGGTCCCGTGTGTGAATGCACGCAGAATATCTTGCACACACGTTAAATCCTGTTTCGTAAGAGTAGGCCATTGTGTGCCGGTGGGAACAGATGACAATATTTACAAAACTGCATGCCCACGGGGGCTGAATGAAAAAAGCACATGAGTGCCTATTCCATTATCCTCGATATAAAAGAATAAAATGAATAAATAAAAAAGATTATAAAAAGGACAGACAGAGTAGCGGGCAGAACAGGAGACAGATGAAGACAGAGACATACAGGGCGGTTCTGTGAAGGCTCCCCCTGCCGCTCCAATGTTGGGTAATGTCACGGCCGTCGTCTCATTGGGGCTGGGAGAATTCGCCCCGACTCCTGAATATTCAATCAATCAACCAATCAATCATTCAATCAATCAATCAACCAATCAATCGATCAACCAATCAATCAATCGACCAAGCAATCAATCAACCATTCAATCAATCAACCAATCAATCAATCAATCGACCAATCAATCAATCAACCAATCAAACAGACAATCGATGAACTAACCAACCAATTCATCAATCGGCTACTAAATAGATCAATCAACCGATCAATTAATCAATCGATCGATAAATCAGTTCAGTGATCGATCGATGAATCGATCAATTAATCAATAAATCTTTTAATATATCAGTCAATCATGCACGCAAGCAAACAATGAATGAATAAATGAATGAATGAATGAATCAATCAATCAATCAATCGATCCTCTAATTTATCAATCAGTCATGCATGCAAGCAAACAATATATGAATGAATGAATCAATCATTCAATCTATCGATCAATAACTCAATCAATCAATCAATCAAAGATGGAACCCATCAACCGACCAATCAATCAATCAACCAACCAACCAATAAACGAGATAACCAATCAATCAGGTAGCCAAACAAGCAGCCAACCAAGCCAAAAAATACTAGCTGTACAGCCAACCAGCTACTCAATCAACCAAACAATCAAGCATGCGATCAGTGATTTACTCAACTAATCAGTCAATATCAAAATCAAGCAGTAAATAGCTAGCCAAAATCAATCAATCAGACAATATTAAAATAAAGAAGTAAATAGCCAGCCAAAATCAATTAATCAATCAATCAATTAATCAATCAACCAGCCTTTTACCTCCTAATATCAAAACACAATGTTATTGTTGGTCAGTTGTTCCATGATAAATTCATCCAATCTTTTTTATTTTTTGTTGCCTAACTGCAATGTCATCCATCTATCCATCTATCGATTAATAATAGTGCACTGTACTGTATCGTATTTATTGCATTGTGATAAATTCTGTTGAATTGTCTTGTAACTTTTTATTTAAATCATCTATTTATTTCTCATTCGTTTACTTATTTCTCATTATTTATTTATTTGGATTAATTGGTTTATCTTTTTCACTTTTTTTCGGGGAGGGGGTCTTTCCGCGCAGTTTCAATCCAAGGGAAAGAATAAAGGCTTTCGTCTTCTTACTAGACTCTAATGGAGTTGATTCCCGTTGACCATCAATATAAGATTTTTACGGTCTAGAAATCATTTAACAGTGAATATTTTCTTTTTCTTTAATTCCGCAGTTCAAAGAGTTAATATAACCCGGTAAACCCATTTCTAACAACCAAGCAATCAAATAGCCATGTAAATGACCAACCTAAAACACAAAAATACATTTTGTATCCCCTGATTAACACAAGATGTTACACAGCAAGTAATCAAAACTTTGCAGTAAGAGATTATATGCTTTTCTATGCGAGCGAATAACGGTGAATATAATATTTACACATTCTGATTTCGTGCTTCCTTGATTCTCTCATTGTCTTTTGTGTCTTTTCGCGGATAGTGTACTTCAATCTAAGGGAAATAATAAAGGCTTTCGTCTCCAAACTCGTTTCTTGAGAAGTTGTTTCCCGTTGACCATCAATCGTGTAAATTTTTTTGATCTTCATTAAAATTTAGAATCGGAATAATTACTGACATCACATTTCAATGAAAGCAGCTGTTATCGAAGGAAAATAAATATCAACTGAATATAAACACAAAACAATTAGACTAGTATGGATGAGTACTGGCCCAACAAGTCTTAGCCGCGTATTTCCTGTTTGTTTATTACTACAATAATTATCTTCTATGTCATTTTTATTGTAAAACCCTGACCAATCTACCAGTTTCATGTGAGAATAAACCTCCATGAATGAGTATTTGCGATCATGTGCTCGTAGGTGCGCACGGACACACGCACGCACGCACACGCTCACAAACACACACACACACATGTGCGTGCACGCGCGCTTACTCAAGCTTTTTTACCCTTTGTTTTATTTTGTATGTATGTTCAACAAGATTCTCATGAAAAGATCTGATTTTTCCTTGCATCATTTATACACCTAATGAACAAACACACTTATTCATTTTTATCTCCTTCTCTTCCCCATGTCCTGTCTAAACTCGTTAAAATAACACACACACACACACACACACACACACACACACACACACACACACACACACACACACACACACACATCTCTCCCTCTCTCTCTCTCTCTCTCTCTCTCTCTGTCTCTCTGTCTGTCTACTCTTCTCTGCTGTCTGTCTGTCTGTCTTCGTCGTCTGTCTCTCTCTCTCTCTCTCTCTCTTCTCTCTCTCTCTCCTCTCTCTCTCCTCTCTCTCTCTCTCTCTCTCTATATATATATATATATATATATATATATTTGTCTGTCTGTCTGTCTGTCTGTCTGTCTGTGTCCTGTCTGTCTGTCTGTCTGTCTCGTCTGTCTGTCTGTCTGTCTCTCTCTCTCTCTCTCTCTCTCTCTCTCTCTCTCTCTCTCTCTCTCTCTCTCTCTCTCTCTCTCTCTCTCTCTCTCTCTCTCAAGACACCAGCAGCAGCAGCAGTACTAGTAGTCCTGACAGCACCCCCCTCCACCCCCTCCCCCCCCCCCCCACCACCACCACCCACCCACCCTGTTATCCGGTAACTCCTACAACACAGACTGTTAATTAATGAACAGACTGACCAGCCGGGGGAGTGGTCTTGATTCCATTGACTGCCCACACGATGGTCGTGCTGCCTTTGGCGGCGCTAGACGGTGTTGTCGTCACCGCGGCTGACGTCATCGCTACCACTGTGACGTAAAATAATTATAGGCACAAGTTTTCATTTTGAGTTTGTTGGTTTTATGTATGTGTTGCAGTAGGTTGTTTTAGGGTTGTGTATTTTATTCAGTTGTGCTTTGAGGAGAGCGCAGGCACACACGTACACATACACACATGCGCGCGCACGCGCACATACGCATTCACACACACACACACACACACACACACACACACACACACAGAGGCAGTCAGACAGAGATAGATAGATAGAGAGAGACAGAATTCCCCCCCCCACAAAAAAAAAAAAACTGTTGTCTCCAAAAAGCAATCCCTTGCTGCTTCACCTTCCCTGACCCTATAGAGAGCATGTACCTATTTACAGCTGGGTGAACTGGGGGGACTGTACTGAAGCCAAGATGCGCAAACGGTCACCCATCCAACTGGTAACCACGCTCGACGTTGCTTAACTTTTACTTGGGGGAAAGCGGTTGCCCTGACCACTGAGCAATCAAATAATACCTTGCCATACTCATAGGCAGCTATACTTTGAGTTTAGATTTTATTTTTCCTCAAATGAAGAACAGTGACGGGTATGGATTTTTTTTTCTGTAATGAAGTTGTCAAGGCTGAAAACCATTACAACATGACAAGTTTGTTTATTTGTTTGTTTTTCTTCCTCGGCTACAGCTCCGACTTTCACCAATTCGACTTTTGTGCATATGCGACAATTTCTTCTTCATGGGACAGTCAGACAACAACCATTGCTGTCTGTTATTTACAAAAAACAATTTTAAACCAATCTTAAAGGTAGCCGCATTCCGACTTCGAGGACACATAGAATTTTGAAGCGGTAAAAATCACATTTATTTTAGGCCTTGGTATTTAGCTTACAACCAATAACTGACAAAGCATTTGGCGTGGGCAAAAACGATAGTAAGGCTAGCTAAACTGCGCTGTGCTTTATAGGAATGACGCTGTAGCGGGGAACGTTTGGCTCATTATTCATGTACAAGGCAAAACCGTAGATTCCTAGTGTTTCGTGTCTTTATTTGCATAGGGAAGAAACATGACAGAAAAGAGAATGAGAGAGACAGAGGGGGGGGGGGGGGAGAGGAGAGAGGAGGAGAGAGAGAGAGAGAGAGAGAGAGAGAGAGAGAGAGAGAGAGAAGAGAGAGAGAGAGAGAGAGAGAGAGAAGAAGAGAAACACGAGAGACAGAGAGAGAGAGAAGACAGACAGACAGAAGACAGACAGACAGACAGACAGACAGACAGAGACTGAGAAAGAAGAAAAGAAGACAGAAGAGACAGACAACAGACAGAGAGACAAGCTAGAAGAGAGACAAGTACAGAGAGAAAGACAATCAGGGAGGAGACAAGCAACAGATAACATAACAGAGAGAGAATTCAGACAGACAAGTTAAACAAAATAACCGCAGGAAAGAAAACAAACATAATATGAAAAAAACAAACCAAATTATAAAAACAAACAACCAAAAATCAAACAAGAAAGAAAAAAAACCTAGCCAGCAAAACGATAGCCCAAAAAGACCAGGACTGATTTCATTGTACCAGAGGACAGGGTAGCCTGATGGTTTGAGTGATGTGCTCATGATCTGCTGACCAGGGTTCGAATCTCGTTTAAAAGGATATTTCCTAGAGTTAACATCAGTGCCGGCTCCACTCCACCCCAGAAGTCCTTCAGATGAGACTATAAACCGGGGCACCGTATGCACACGTTAAAACTCGTTCC
>CM060338.1:36456754-36464254 GCA_030674155.1 Stramonita haemastoma | reverse complement strand
GATGGGAGGGTCAGCGGGGGAAGGGAGGGAGAGCGGGGAAGAGAGGCAGCAAGGTATAATGTCTAATAAAAAATAAAATAATAAAATAAAATAAAAATCTGAGACGGAGGGTGGGGGAGCTGGGAGGGTAATGACAGAGAGAGAGAGAGAGTAATGACAGACAGGCAGAGACAGAGAGACAGACAGAGACAGACAGACAGGCAGACAGGCAGATGGACAGGCAGACAGACAGGCAGACAAAAAGAGAGAACCCTTCGGATGAGACTATAAACCGAGGCCCCGTATGCAAACGCACGCAGAGCATCTTGCTCACGTTAAATCCTGTTCCGCTTTTCGCAAGAGTAGGCCATTGTGTGCCGGTGGGAACAGATGACAAGATTGACAAAGCTGCATATACACAGGGACTGTATGTAAAAATTAAAAAAAGCACGCGAGTACCCATTCCATTATACTCAACACACAAGCATAAGAAAATAAAGAAAAAAAATAAAGCCCAGCAAGCCAGCCAGCCAAACAGACGCATAAAGAGACAAAGCACAGATGAAACTAGGCCTATAAACCGAGGCCCCGTGTACGAACGCACGCAGAACACCTTGAGCACACGTTAAGACCCGTTGTGCTTTTTCAGAAGAGAAGGCCATTGTTTTCTGGTGGAAATGGATGACAAATGACAAAACTGCACGTACACAGGGACAGGATGTAAATAAAGTACGAGAGTGCTTATTGCATTATCCTCAAAATAAAAGTCATCAAAAAAAACCCGGAAGATACACACACACACACACACACACACACACACACACACAACACACACACACACACAACACACACACACACACACACACACACACAACACACATACACACACACGCCATAACACACGAGAGCATACCACCCCCCCTCAACCACACACACACACACACACACACACACACACACACACAACACACGCGCGCGCGCGCGCGCGCACACACACACCACACACACTCACACACACACACACACACACACAATAACACAACACAGCAAACCACCCCTCCCTCACACACAACACACACACACACACACACACACACACACACACACACACACACACACACACACACAACACACACACACACACACACACACCACACACACACACACACACACACACACACACACACACACACACACACACACACACACACCCCAACACACAACACACAACACACACACCCACACACACCACACACACACACACACACACACACACACACAACACAACACACACCCACCACACACACACACACACACAAACACAACACACAACACACAAACCACACACCACCCACCACACACACACACACACACAACACACAACACACACACACACACACACACACACACACACCAAACACACCACACACACACACACAACACAACACAATAGAGCACAAAAAAAGAATTAATGAACAAAAGGAACGCATCAGCGAAGTTTAACAAAAGCCGCCTTTGAAGCAACAGGCTGAAGAAGAAAAAGGAGAAAAAAAATGAAATGAATAATAATAAATAAAAAATGACTGCATGGGGAAACAAAAGACAATAGAGGAGAGAGAGAGAGAGAGAGAGAGAGAGAGAGAGGAGAGAGAGAGAGAGAGAGAGAGAGAGAGAGAGAGAGAGAGAGAGGAGAGAGAGAGAGAGAGAGAGGAAAGGTGTGGAAGACAAGCTATTGTGTGTGACGTTTCTTACTTCCTAGGCCTTGTGTCGCACTTTGTGCGTGATGAATTAGATAACGCCACGACCAGACAGAGAGAGAGAGAGAGAGAGGGGGGGGGAGGGTTAGGGAGGAAGAGAGAGAGTGAGAGAGAGAGTGAGACAGACAGACAGAGAGACAGAGAGAGACAGAGAAACAGAGAGACAGATAGAGAGACAGAGAGAGAGACAGACAGAGAGAGACAGAGAGAGACAGAGAGAGAAGTTGGGAGGGGGGGGGGGGGGGGGGGGGGGGGGGGGGGGGGGTGGGGGGGGGGGGGGGGGGGGGGGGGGGGGGGGGGGGGGGGGGGGGGGGTAGGGAAGACAAAGAGAGAGAGAGAGGGGGGTATGGAGGAAGGGCAGAGAGGGGGCGCACTGATGTTTTAAATCCCCAAAAAAAACCCCCCCCCAAACAACCCCTTTTTTAAACCAAAAAAGGCCCCCGAGAAAGGGAAAGGATAAAAAAAAAGGAAAAAAAAAAAAGGGGGGAAAAAAAAAAAAAAGGGGGGAAAAAGGAAAGGGAAAAAGCCCCAAGAAACCCAACCCCAACAAATAAATCAAAAAAGGGGAACAAAAATAAAAATTTTTTTTTTTTTTTTATAACCCCCTATCCAAAAAAAAAAAAAAAAAAAAAAAAAAAAAAAAAAAAAGGGGGAAAGGGAGGAAAAAAGGGAAAAAGAAAAACTTTTTTTGAAATTTAAACACAAAATTCGTATTTCCCAAAAAAAAATATAAAAAAAAAAAAAACCAAAAAACAAAAAAAAAAAAAAAAAAAAAAAAAAAAAAATTAACAATTTATAAAAAAAAAAAAAACAAAAAAAAAAAAAAAAAAAAAAAAAAAAAAAAAAAAAACAAAAACAAAAAAAAAAATTAAATAAATAAAACCCCTAAAAAAACGCAAAAAAAAGAAAAACCTTTTTTTAAAGAATTTTAAAAAAAAAAAAATTAAAATAAAAAAAAAGGGGTTTTTAAAAATTAAAAAAACCCAACTCCCCCCAATTTTAATAAAAAAAAAAAAAAAAAAAAAAAAAAAATAAAACCCCGCCACCAAAAAAGGTTAAAAGCCCGAAAACCCCCCAAAACCCCCCCCCCCCCCCCCCAAAAACCCAACCCCCAAGACCCCCCCCAAGAAGACAGCAGGGAAAAAGACGGAGGAGAGAGAGAGAGGAAGTAGGGGAGAGGAGGAAGGGAAAGGAGTTCTTTTTATTTTTTTGGGGAAATGTAACCTTTGTGTTTTTTTAAAATCAGTCCCCGTTTTAGGGTTTTGTAAAAAAAAACAACGCAAACGCGTTCAACCTACGAAAAGGGGCAATTTAATAAGGAAAAAAAATTTCACTTCGAAGCGAAAATCGAAGTGTAAAAAATGTTTTGATATGAAAGGGGAAAAAACCTAAAGATTAAGGGGCAAAAAGCAAATGCGAACAGGAGGGAGAGGAGGGGGGGGGGGGGAGAAGGGAAAGAGGGAGAGAGGGGGGGAGGGGGGAGGGGAGGAAGAAGAGAAAGAGAGAGGGGGGGGGAGAGAGGGGAGAGAGAGAGAGAGGGTGAGAGGGAGGAGAAGGAAGGAAGCAAATTGGGGAAAGAAAGAGGGAAGGAGAAAAAAGAAAAGATAGGGGGGGAGGGGCGACAGAAGAAAAGAGGGGGGGGGAGAGGGAGAGAGAGGGGAGAGAGAGAGAAGAGAGAGAGAGGAGGATGGGGGGGGGAGAGGGGGAGAGAGAGAGAAAAGAGGAAGAGAGAAGAACCCGGGGAGGGGGAAGGGGGAGAGAAGAGGAGAAGGGAGAGAGAGGGAAGAAAGAGAGAGCAGGAGAGAGGGTGAAGAGAGAGAAAGAGAGGGGAAGAGAAGGGCAGAAAGGGAAAGTGAAAGAAGACCAAAAGGCAGCAAGCAAAAGACGCAAAGGGGCAAAAAAAAAAAAACAACAGAAAAAAAAAAAGGACCCTTTAAAAGAGGGGAAGACGGGGGGGGGGAGAGGGAGAGAGATGAGAGAGAGAGAAGAGAGGGGAGAGAGAGGGGAGAGGAAAGGGGGGAGAGAGAGGGGAGAGGGGGGGGAGGGATGAGAGAGAGAGGGAGATTTAAGTTCATTTAAAAAAAATTTAAAATTGAGTGGGTCCCTTCAAAAAAAAAAAAAAAAAAAAAAAAAAAATTTGAAAAGATTTTTAAGAAAAGTGGCCCCAAACCTACAAGGAAAAGAAAACCCCCAAAAGCAACACAAACCCCCAAAAAAAAAAAAAAAAAAAAAAAAAAAATATAAAAATTTAAAAAAAAAAAAAAAAAAAAAATAAAAAAAAAAATTAATTTTAAATTTTTTGATTTAAAAAAGGGGAAAAAAAAATTTCTCAAATTAAATTAAAATTCAAAACTTGGAAAAAAAATTTGAAAAAAAAAATTTATTTTTTTTTTTTTTTTTTTTGGGGGTTTTTTTTTTGTTGGGGGGGGGGTTTTTGGGGGGGGGGGGGTTGGTTTTCGGGTTTTGGGTTTGGGGGTTTTTTTGGAAAAAAGAGGGGAAAAGAAAAAAGGGGGAGGAGGAGGGGGGGGAGGGGGGACGGGGGGGGTAGTGGGGGTTTAAAGGGGGAGGGGGGAAAAGGGTTTTAGTTTGGAAAGGGGGGCCGGGGGGGGTTTTTTTTTTTTTGGGTTGAAGTTTTTGGGCTTTTTCGGGGTTTTCGGGAAACTTTTCATGTTTAAAAATTTTTAAAAAAAAAATGGTAAAAAAAACCGGGAAAAGGCCCTTTTATTTAAAGGTAAAAAGTCTTCGGCGAAAAAAAAGGGGGTTTAAAAAAATTTTTTTTAAAAGGGGGAAAAAGGAATGTAAAAAAAGAAAAGGGAAAAAAGCGAAAGGGGGGAGAGGAGGGGGGGGGGGGGGAGAAAGAAGAAGAGGGGGGAAGGGGGGGGGGGGGGGGAGGGGGGGGGGAGTTTTTAAAAAATTTGGGGGGGTGAAGAAGGGGGGGGAAAGAGAGGGGGGGAAGAGGGGAGGAAAAGAGAAGGGGGAAAAGAGAAGAGAGCAAAAGAGAAGGGGGGTTTAGGGGGAAAGAAGGAAAAGAAAAAAGGGGAGGAAAAAAGAGGGTAAAAAAAGGTTTTTTTTTTGTGTATACTAAAAAAATTAACCAGACAGGGGGCATTTTGTTTTTTGTTTTGTTGGGGGTTTTTTTTTGGGTTTGGGGGTTTTTTTTTTTTGGTTTTTGTTGGGTTTTTGGGGGTTTTTTCCCCTTTTTTTTTTTGTTTTTTTTAACAGGGAAAAAACCCGGAAACCCAATTCCCTTTTTTTTTCCCCCCCTTTTTTTTTTTTTTCCCCTTTTTTTTTTTTTTCCCCCCCTTTTTTGGAGGGGGTTAGAAAAGGGAAAACGAGGGTTAATCCGGGGGAGGAGATTTTTCCCTTGGGGAAAATGTGAAAACCCCCAAAGGGTTTGGTGAGATTTAAAAGAGGGCCCCTTTAAAACGAGAAAGGGGTTTTTTTTTTAAAAATTTGGCCCTTAAATTGTTGTTTTTTGAAGGGGTACCAATATGGTTTTTTTTGGGAAAGGTTTTTTAAAAAGATAAAGGGGGGTTTGGGTTTAAAAAAGTTTTTCTTTTTTTTTTTATTTTAAAATTATTTTAATTTTTTTGTTTTTTGTTGGGGGTTTGTTTTTTTTAATTTTGGTGTTCGGGGGTTGTTTTTTTGGGGGGGAAAAAAGGGTTAAAACTCACGGACCTTAAAACCCCCCCCTCTTTTTTTTTTTTTTTTCCCCTTTTCCCCTTTCATCAACTTTTGGGGCATCCCGTGGTCACCCAAAACCTGCAAAGGGGCACGGGTTGTCAAAACCCCAGGGGTTTTTTTACAAAAGCAAAAAAATTAATTTTCGAACCGTTGGATTTTAACGGGGGGGTCACCCCCTTTTAAATTTTATTTTTTCCTTGGGTTTTTGGTGTGGGTGTGTTGGTTGTTTGTTTTTGTTTTGTTTTGTTTAGTCTATTCACTACATGGTGATATAGACACACCCACATGGAAACCTTCATCTCTCTCTCTCTCTCTCTCTCTCTCTCTCTCTCTCTCTCTCTCTCTCTCTCTCTCTCTCTCTCTCTCTCTCTCTCTCTCTCTCTCTCTCTCTCTCTCTCTCTCTCGGATAGCCTAGTGGTCAGAACAATACGCTGGCAATTTGACGACCCGGGTTCAAGTCCGGTCGAGGAGATTTTTCTCCTGGAGTTAACATCAGTGCTGACTCCACTCTCCCCTAAAGTCCTTCGGATGAGACTTTAAACCGAGGCCCCGTGTGCAAACCCACGCAGATCATTGATTCTCACTTCATTTTCCTTAAAACATCTTGCGCACACATTAAATCCTGTTCCGCTTTTCGTAAGAGTAGGCCATCGGCATCGTGTGCTTTGGGAACAGATGACATTTACAAAAACTGCATACACACGGGGACTGGATGTAAAAAAAAAGCATATGATTGCTTATTCCATTATCCTCGATATAAAATAATAAATAAATAAATTCCATTTTCATGACTTTATTTAGTTAGTTCTTCAGTTTAACGTCCTTCTACTAATTAGTGATGTCAGACAGGAAAGTGTTGTGTGTGGGTGAGTGAAAGTGCGCTTAGAATACTCTGTGAGCGGTACCTTCAACACCAACAAGACCTCTATCATGTATTTATTGATTTTAAGAAGGCATTCGACAGCTTGTGGCATGCAACTTTGTGGGCAACTATCAACTTGTACAGCATCACTGCAAACCTGATCAGAGACATCAAAGAGTTGTACAACAAGGCCACCAGTGCAGTGTACTACAACAGCAACATTGGAGAGTGGTTTCGAACAACAGTTGGAGTAAGGCAGGGCTGTCTACTCTCACCCACTCTTTTCAACATCTTCCTTGAGAGAATCATGGCTGATGCACTGGAACTACATAAAGGATCAGTCAGCATTGGTGGCAGAACGATCACAAACCTCCGCTTCGCAGATGACATTGACGGACTAGCAGGATCAGAGCTAGAGCTTACCAACCTCCTCTAAAACATACGGCATAGAAATCAGTGCAGAGAAGACCAAACTAATGACCAATAATGCCAAGGGCGTCAGCACTGATATCAGGGTCAATGACCAGAAGCTGGAAACGGTTCAAAGCTTAAAGTCCCTGGGAGCCGTTGTATCAGAGAGGGGTTCAAGCCAGAGGTAGTATGCAGGATTTGCACAGACAATAACATCACTGTCAAAACTGAACACCATCAGGAAATATAAAATATCTCGGTCAACTCCAAGATCAGACTAACGCACTCCGTTTTCACATCTATATTCGTGTATGCCTGTGAATCATGGACCCTGACTGCTGATTTGGAGAGAATGGTACAGGCAGTAGAGATGAGATGCATCCAGAGACTCCTTGGCATCTTCTAAAGAGACCACTTAAGCAACGAAGAAGTTCGTAACAGAATCTAGCAAACCATTGGTCCCTACGAAAATCTTCTATCAATCGTAAAGAAGAGTAAACTTAAATGGTATGGGCATGTAACAAGATCAAAAGGACTAGCAAAAAACAATACTGCAAGGCTATGTCCAAGGAGGAAGAAAAAGAGGCAGACCAAAGAAGAGATGGGAGGACAACATCAGCGAATGGGCAGGCCTAGAACTCAGCCAAATTTTGAGACAGGCGGAACAGAGAGAGGAATGGAGGAAACTAGTTGTAAAGTTTTCAGGGCGGTCACCAGACTAAGCTTAAGGGATAGATGATAGATAGATAGAGAGAATATTGATGTTAGACATATGCTTTTTACTGTTCACTTGTTACATCTGATTAC
>CM060338.1:36416754-36451754 GCA_030674155.1 Stramonita haemastoma | reverse complement strand
AGGGAGTAAAATTATATGATGTGCTAGAAGTCAGTTAAAAAAAAAATATTATTATATTTATTTATTTATTTATTTATTTTTTTTTTTTTTTTTTGGGGGGGGGGGCGTCTATTTTAATCCAAGTGTTTAATCATAACTGAGTGGTAATGGTCACAATAAAAAATGTGCGCACTAATTTGTCGCCATTGTCCACTACACATTACATAATGCATGCAAAGTACACAAGTTTTTTCCACTACAAATTACATAATGCATGCACAGTACACTAGCCATTGTTCACTTCAGTATTACAGAGTGTATATACAGTATCAGAGTCTTCTCTTCAATTCATTAAAGGAGGGGGAAAAATGCAACTGTAATCAAGTGTCTTTGTTTATATGGTAAGTCAGTCCAAAAGAGATGGTTTATTACTAAAGTAGCAAGGGTAATAACTTGCTAACAGGAAACTAGCACGCACGTGCGCGCGCGCACACACACACACACACACACACACACACACACACACACACACACACACAACACTTGCATGCATGCAAATGCATGCATTCTTATGCATATGAGTTTATGTGCTCACACACACACACACATGCACACACACACGCATGCATACAGAATTTTCTTTGTTGCTTTTACATACATGTTTATGACACACATGTTTTATGTCTGTTAACAGAGACTGGCTGGCTGGGATAGCCCTCGTGACCAAAGACACTGGGATGAAGATGTCAGCACTACAATCCTGCAGACTACAGGACATCTTCACTGTATGTATTTCTTTCTTAGGATCTCTTTTGATGAAGTATTTAGTAGGGATGGTAAAACAAATACTTTACAAAGATTTGAAGGGCTCCATCACCTTGTGTCTAGGACCAGATGGTATGCTGGTCCTGGCCTGTAGAATTGTGGTGTTTTAATCAAATGCTTGTAAAGTTGATGCTTAAGATTGCAGGTTTTCAGATCTTTTCAAGACAGAGCTACAGCACTGATGATCTGAGTGGATTCTACACAGAGTTTAGTAAATAAAAAGACACAAAAAAGGGGTACAGTGCAAGACAGTGCACTGCAAAACACAAAATAAAATTAAAAAATTATTTAAAAACCTAAACAGAAAGAGCAAGGTAAAACTAAAAGACATTTAAAATCAACTTAAAAAGAAAAACAAAATTGAAAATGTAAAATGAAACTAAAAGAAACAAAAAACAAACTGAAATACGATAATAAACAAAACAAAAAGCCAAATGACATAAACTGAAAAAAACAAAATGAAATGAGATGAAATAAAACCAATAAACATTCAAAAAAAAAAAATAATGAAAAATCTCTGCCAGGAAATGGGACATTCCTGCTCGGCAATAAGTAAGAAAACTTCAAGTAAATGAGCAACCCCCCCCCCCCCCCCCCCCCCCAAAAACAACAACAACAACAAAACCCAAAAAACAAAACAAAGAAAAACAGGCACACCAAGTGCAAAACTCACCAACCAAAGATGAAACAAAAACAACCTGGGACAAATTCTTGCAGGAGAGCACAGAACACCACCACCACCACCACCACCACCACCATTATCATCATCATCATCATCATCATCATCATCATCATCATCATTCATCAGTCCCTTGACCAAGATGGTCATCCAGACGGACATGAGTACTGCAGTGGGCAACAAGATTTCTGCAGGCTGGTGTGTCTTCAGCCTTTCACAGCAGCACTACCATTCCTGATTTGAAGACAAGACCAGCAGCTTGTGACGGGTAATTTAGTGACTCATGTGTGTGTTTTTTCTGAATGAGTATCTGTGCTACCAGGCACCAGATGGCTGAACAGTTTCATACAGGTCCATCACCCTCAGAAGCAGTCTTCATCACCTCAGTCATAAGGTACATTATTAATCCATATCTTTATTTTTTTTATTTCTGTCTTGTCTGATCTTTGCGTATATCTTTATATAGAGCTAAGATAGATACTTATTTTCACCTCCCCATTTTCATCTGTTTGTTATTTCAAGTACTTTTCTGTCCTTTGTGTATGGCATATCTCAAGATATATGACTGTCTTTTGCCTGGAGTTTCTGACTGTCTTTTGCCTGGTATTTCTGTCTGTCTTTTACTTTTTCTTCACTCTTTTTCCTCTGTTTTTTTTTTGCTTGCTTGTTGGTGTCAGGTTTTTTTTTTTTTTTAAATTTTTTTTGGAGGGGGGTGTATTTCATTTTTGTAAATGATGAATACTGTGTGGAAAAATCTGTTTGTGAACAGAGAAAGACTACTATCAAGGGGTATACAGCACTGGCACCAGGCCTACCACGTGGAGACCAAGGAGTTCTGGACAGAGAGTGGGTAAGAAAAGGGAGTCCTTTGTCACTCACATGACTTGAATAGAATAACATGCAGTCTGAAAATTAGGATGATCTCCTCTCAGATTCATAGATGGTTTTAAGATTTCAATCATTATCTACAATTGTGTCCAGCTCTGTTTGCTAAAAAAATGATTGTTGATTAAAAAAAAATGTCGCTAAAAACTGAATGTTGAAAAAATAAAAAGGTTGCAAAAATAGAGTGCTTCTGTCTGTAGGGAGAAAAATAGTCTTTTTGTGATTTACCAGACTGATTTATCACAGAATCTATTGTGCATCAGGGTTCGGTCAGTTGTATTTTGAAAAGTATGAATGTCATCACTTTGATAATATTGTGCGCATATGGATGTAGTGATTGTGCAAAAGAGACTTACCATTTTCAGTGTGACTGACGATGATTTACTGCTTTCAGGATCTCTGGGGCTGGAGACAAGAGCCAAGGACCAGTCATCTCAAGCTGCATCCTGTCTTCATAGAGGTATATTTCTGCATACTTGTCTATCTTTGTTTAATTTTTAAAAACTTTATTTGTATGACTTTTTCTCATTATTGTTTTCTGTGTTGATTATTTTTGCCTTTGAGGCATTTGTACATGTATCATTTATCTGTATTGTTAGTTATAATGCATTTTGTTGTATGCTATTATTGATTGTGAGTACATTTGTTTCATTTCATTATCGTCATGTTTTGTTGGACTTGGCCTCATATTAGATATGTTACTTTTAACTGTGAGTACAGTGATTTTACTATTTTATTAGAATGATGTGTTGTGCTTGTTTATGCTGTCTTTAACTTTGACTACATCTCTTTTACCAGGTACCATGCAAGGCCTAACAGCTAGCTGTGGACATGCCAACACCACCTGGTAAGTTAAACTGGTAATGATTATGTCTGTGGGACCTGGTATATGTATGCCAGTGAGTATGTGTACATTATGTATTTGTCTCTATGTCTGTCATGTATTTGGCCGGCCATTCTGTCTGTTTTGCCTGTGGATATTCTCCTTGTCAGTGTTTGCATTTCTGCCTGTCTGCATCTTTGAGGTCCTGCTTTTCATGTTGAAAATGTTTCCCTGCCAGGTGATAGACTCAGTCTGTTGACAGAGCTGCTGCCAAGGTGTCTGCACCTGACGGCACTCCTGGTGTATTTTGTAGAACCAGGTCACGGGATTCTACCCTGAGTCCAGGTGAGGAAATTACAGATTTCATTTGTAGCTTAGCAACTTTACATTACCTATGAGTTGAATGTTTTGTGGAGCTAGTTGACTAAATTTTGACTGGCCAATTTTCAGTGATGTGTGTTGTTGAATGTATTGTGAATGTTCTATTACATTTCGTATGTCTAGAATGTTTTGAATGTATCTAAATTTACTTATCATTTTTCAGTGATGTATGCTACTGAATGTATTGTGGGTACTAGTTAAACTTTGGCGTTGTCATTTTTCAGTGATGTATGCTACTGAATGTATTGTGAATGGTATCTGAATTTTAACTATCATTTTTCAGTGATGTATGCTATTGATTGTATTGTGGGTGCTAGTTAAACTTTGGCGTTGTCATTTTTCAGTGATGTATGCTATTGAATTTATTGTGAATGGTATTTAAATTTTGACTTTGTCATTTTTCAGTGATGTATGCTGTTGAATGTGTTGTGGGTGCTAGTTAAACTTTGGCGTTGTCATTTTCAGTGATGTATGCTGTTGAATGTATTGTGGATGCTTTTTAAAAATTGAGGATTGACAGTATGTCTCATGATGACTTGTTGCTTTCAGGGCTGGAATCCAGTGCTGAGGACAGTATGTGTCACAGAACTGTCTTCACAATCTGCAGACTCACAACTGAGGTATATTTCTGAATAAGTGAGCTTTTTTTTTTTTTTTCCCTTGCTGGTTGTTCTTTTTTTTTAGTTGATGTTCTCTTTGATCTTCTTATTTGATTATTTTTGCCTTTAATTACTGTTTGTACTATGTTTTTTATATTATTGCTCACTTGTATTGGTGACTATGTATGTTAAGCTGTTGTTACTTTTGTGGAATACATCTGTCTAACCAAGAAAGGTGGCAGGATGGTTAAGACGTTTGCCAGCCAACAAGTAAACCGTGAGGTTCTGGGTTCAATTCCCAGCATCGCCCTTTCTTCCCAGTTTGACGAAAAAAAATTGAACTGAATGTCAAAGTCATTCGGATGAGACTATAAACCGATGCCCCGTGTGCGAACGCACGCAGAACATCTTGCACACACGTTAAAACCCCATGTATAGTGGTATAATGAAATGAATGTAATATATGCTAGTGAAACTTCATAGAATTGTCAGTTTGGCTTATAATGATTAAAGGTCTATTGTGATTGATAATGACTTACTGTTCAGTGTGACTGATGATGACTTACTGTTCAGTGTGACTGATGATGACTTACTGTTCAGTATGACTGATGATGACTTACTGTTTTCAGAGTCACTGGGGCTGGAGTGGAGTGGCAAGGACGATACATGTGCCATGACAGTGACCAAGAACTGAAGTCTGTCAACAAGGTACAGTTCTGTGTACTTCTGTAATTTCTTTTTTGATTTTTGCCTTTTATTTCTGACCTGACTTTTTTTATGTCCAGTCAGCGTTGATTTTCTTATTGCATTGTTTTTGCCTTTGTTCATCATTTTTACGTGTATTTCTTTAAGTAGTGATTTGAGTTGCGGCTATTTGTTCTATGCTGTCTGCTGTGGTGTTTGACCAAAGGCTATGTAAGTACAATCAGCTGTGGTCAGGTGAGTGCAGCCAGATTAGGAAAACTGGTGATATATCTGCCTCTGTAACCTGTGGTAGTTGTTTGTACATTTACCAGTTTTCTTTTCTTGAGCTATCTTTTTCCATGCTTTTTACTTCTTTTTTTTTTTAAAAAGCTATATCTAATTTCGTGATGCGCATCTGTTACACCAGGTATCATGGAAGCCTGACCAGCAGTGGTCAAGTTCAGCATCATCAGATCCTTCCTTAGACAGCAGTCACTAAGGAAAAATCAGGACACTGGGTAACATTTATGGTGGTTTTAATTTTGTCTCTTTATTGTTTGTGTATGGATTTTCTGCCTGTCTGCCATTTTCTGTCTTTATGCCATTTTCTGTCTTCATACCATTTCCTGTCTGCCATTTTCTGTCTTCATGTCATTTTCTGTATGTCTGCCTTTCTGCTATTCTCTTTCTGCCTTTATGCCATTTCCTGTCTGTCTGCTAATTTCTATCTGCCATGTTCTATCTGTCTGCCATTTTCTGTCTGTCTGCCATTTTCTGTCAGTCTCTGTCTTTGTAAGGGTCTGCACACAGATGTCATGTTAGACACCATCCCTGATGAAAAATTGGGGAGTTGGAGTCCCCAGGGCGGGTCAGGGCTGTATAAAAAGAAAGGGTAGGCACTGTACTTGTGGCGACACGCTCTCCCGAGGAGAGCAGCCCGAATTTCACACAGAAAAATCTTTTGTGACCTAAAGCAGTATATATAAATAAATAAATAATATTCCTTTAAGTAAAATTCTTAAAACTTGCAATCGAGGGGCTGATATTAAAATGGGATATTGTGTTAAAATAATGGTTGTAAATTTAATCTGTGGAAATGGTTGCTATAAAATGATTTTATTATTCAAGTGAATAAAGCAATGAAGAATTTTGACAAGGACTGCAAGAATATATATAAGTAAAAGTCTAAAAAGAACATTCTCAAAGTCTGTTTCAAAATGAAATGATCAGATGAATGTATTGTTTAAGCTAAGGAATTTTTAGTGTAGCTCATCACTTGTTTGTGTTTTCCTGGAACAAGGGGCGGTAGACTAAATCAAGCGACAAGGAATGTAAGTTAAGGTGGAAGGACAACCCCCATATTTTCCTTGTTACTGATGACTAATAATGTACTTACAGGAGCTGGACTGAATCAAGTCAAGTGCCAAAGAGCAGGAACGCACATTCCATGTCATGTCCAGAACATGATCAGGTAAGTTTGTCATTATCTTGCTCTATAATATAGCTTTGTCTGTGTGACCAGCTATGATCAGGTAGATGTTTGTCATTTATCTTGCTGTATAATATAGCGTTTGTCTGTGTGACCAGCTATGATCAGGTAGATGTTTGTCATTTGTCTTGCTGTATAATATAGCGTTTGTCTGTGTGACCAGCTGTCTGTGCCCATGTCTGTCATTCTCTTTGCATTTCCTGTCTCGTTTCCTACACTTCTTGTTTTGTGTGTTAGTGTTTCCATCTGTGTTTGTCTGTTCTCACCCTTTGATGTCTGTCATCTCTGTCTCCTTCAGTTGCCTTGTGTTTTGTTTAGAAAACTTCAGTTTAATGAATGCCAAATGTAGAATTGAATGTCAACAGAATTGCTGCTGAGGTTGATAATTTGTTATCAGGAGACTACAGGCCACTCAGTGATATGAACTCTTAATCCTTGATTAAAATAAAACGTTTTAATGTATTACCCATAATATCAAACTAGTCACAGTTTGGTATCACATGAAAAAATAACAATCCTTGTAGAGCTGTGTCAGCCCCAATTTACAACTGTCTTGTGTTAATTGGTTTTACAAGTCTTGAGCTGTCGCTCTGTGGGCAACCATGAGGCTGTATAACATCAATGCCAACCTGATCAGAGCTATAGAATGCCTGTAAAACAAGGCAGCCAGTGCAATCTACTGTAACAACGACATAGGAGATTGGTTCCAAACCACAATTTTTAATTAATTGATTGATTTATTTATTCATTTATTTATTTATACTGCTTTATGTCACAGCAGATTTCTCTGCATGAAGTTTAGGCTGCTCTTCCTGGGGAGAGTGTGTTTCCACAAGTGCAGGCCTACCCTTTTTTAAAAAATATATTTTTATTACAGCCCCGAGCCGCCCTGGGGACTCTAACTCCCCGATTTTTCCTCAGGGATGGTGTTTAAACTAGACACCTGTGTGCATGCTGGTTTTTTTTTTTTTTTTAATTTTTACCAGCACACAATGGAATAATCATCTTAATAACAGGAGAAATTCATAAAAGTAATGTGAATTCACTGATCTGCATTTATGCATCTGAAGGTTTTGAATCAAACTGTTGTAGTCTTTGAGAGTAGTGAAGAAGCTACTTGGTGTTTTCAGGAGCTGTGGAGCCAAAATCCAGTGCCAAGAATATCACCAGACATTGCCGCAGAAGGTAGGTAAGATGTCTGCAGTGATCAAGAACACTCCCAACAAATCCTAGTGCAAAACTTCCAACACTCTGTGGACTTCACAACTTGCCAAGGGAATCGTGCAAAACCTGGGGAAAAAACAGCGATACGAAGCGTGCGTGGTGGCTACAAAAACAGGACGCTTCATTCACAGAAACCAACATCATCATATCCTGTGAAAAAGTTGAGGTATCAACTGCTTAAAAAATTTTGCAAGTCCGTTTCAGTGGCAGTGACTCTTTAGAGGCACGACTAATTTATTTATTTATTCTTTTATAGCAAGGATAATGGAATAAGCACCCATGTGCTTTTTAATCCAGTCCCTGTGTGTTTTGCAGTTTTGTAAATATTGTCATCTGTTCCCACAGGCACACAATGACCTACTCTTGCCAAAAGCGGAATAGGTTTTGACATAATGCGCAAAATGTTCTGCGTACGTTTGAACATGGGACCTTGGTTTAAAGTCTCATCTAAGGGACATCTTGAAGGTTTGTGTGTGTGTGTGTGTGTGTGTGTGTGTGTGTGTGTGTGTGTGTGTGTGTGTGTGTGGAAGAGTCAGTAGTATATTCAATTTTTATGGGGAGGTGTTCCAGGAGAAGGGGTGTTGAGGAAGAGGAGGCAGGGTAGGTTGGGTTTGTCATTGTCATCATCAGTTCTGTTGAGGAGGAGGAGGCAGGGTAGGGTGGGTTTGTTGTTGTCATCATCATTCTGTTGAGGAAGAGGAGGCAGGGTAGGGTGGGTTTGTTGTTGTCATCATCAGTTCTGTTGAGGAAGAGGAGGCAGGGTAGGGTGGGTTTGTTGTTGTCATCATCAGTTCTGTTGAGGAGGAGGAGGCAGGGTAGGGTGGGTTTGTCGTTGTCATCATCAGTTCTGTTGAGGAGGAGGAGGCAGGGTAGGTTGGGTTTGTCGTTGTCATCATCAGTTCTGTTGAGGAGGAGGCAGGGTAGGGTGGGTTTGTCGTTGTCATCATCAGTTCTGTTGAGGAGGAGGCAGGGTAGGGTGGGTTTGTCGTTGTCATCATCAGTTCTGTTGAGGAAGAGGAGGCAGGGTAGGTTGGGTTTGTCGTTGTCATCATCAGTTCTGTTGAGGAGGAGGAGGCAGGGTAGGGTGGGTTTGTTGTTGTCATCATCAGTTCTGTTGAGGAGGAGGAGGCAGGGTAGGGTGGGTTTGTTGTTGTCATCATCAGTTCTGTTGAGGAGGAGGAGGCAGGGTAGGGTGGGTTTGTTGTTGTCATCATCAGTTCTGTTGAGGAGGAGGAGGCAGGGTAGGGTTGGGTTTGTTGTTGTCATCATCAGTTCTGTTGAGGAGGAGGAGGCAGGGTAGGGTGGGTTTGTTGTTGTCATCATCAGTTCTGTTGAGGAGGAGGAGGCAGGGTAGGGTGGGTTTGTTGTTGTCATCATCAGTTCTGTTGAGGAGGAGGAGGGAGGGTAGGGTGGGTTTGTTGTTTGTCATCATCAGTTCTGTTGAGGAGGAGGAGGCAGGGTTAGGGTGGGTTTGTCGTTGTCATCATCAGTTCCCTGACAAAGATGGTGGTTGGAGGGGCATAAAGGATTTGGTTTGTCTTCAGCATTCTTCTTCAAGTATCTGCTTCAGGAGCGTCAGGATTTTCAGGATATTAGGCACAAGCCTCTGCAGATTCCCTAAAGATTTTTTTTCGGGATGTTCCACCGGTCACAATTTTTAACTTCCTGAGAGAATCGTGCTTTTTCTGTCTGATATTAGTGAAAGTGGTGTAGTTGGTTTCTAAGGACAAGGTCATTTTAAGGAAACTGGTTTTTGTTTTATCTCATTTTATGTGTGATCGATGTGGGTTTTCCCACAACACGGTGGCCGTCCTGGGCTGACCCTTATGGTTGACCAGGGCAACGATACAAGCAAGGACAATCAAGTTAGTTTTATACCCTGTTTTAATCTGTATATAGTTGCACAGTTTTAATATCAGTTTTAAAATGTGACGAGGTGACAGCCCTGATATGGCCTGTGTTGTTGGCGGGGCTATCCAACATGATTGGATTGGATTGGTTTCATCTCATTTTATGTGTGATTGATGTGGATTTTTCCACAACGCGGTGGCTGTCCTGGGCTGACCTTTATGGTTGACCAGTGCGTTGATGCAAGCAAAGATGGTCAATTTGGTTTTATGCCCCGTTTTAATCTGTATATTATAGTTGCACAGTTTTAATCTGAATTTTAAATGTGACGAGGTGACGGCCCCGATATGGCCTGTGTGGTTGGCAGGGCCATAAACAACATGATTGGATTGGATTGAGCCTATTGCAGCAGAACAGCCATGTCAAGGCTGGTCCAATCTTTGATGTTTGCTGTCCAGTTCTTCATTTGTGTGTACCCGTGTCTTTCTCCTTCAAAGGTCCTCCTCAAATTCAAAATACTTTATTATCTCGGAAACAGAAATTTTGGTGGGTTACAAGCCACATGTAAAAACAATGACCACACACATATAACATCAATATTGCTCAACACAGGTTCTGAACATCGGCACGCACCCATCACAGCACAGAGAGCACCCACAAGTCAGCAACACCTCAGCCGGCCGCAAACTCACCCAAGTAAAATCACAAACGTTCGTGTGCGCACCGGTATGCCCATGCATCCACACATACACACTCACACATGGCTCACGCACACACACACACACACACACACACACACACACACACACACACACACAAAATAAAAAAAATTCGCACACATGCACACGCATTCTAAGACATAAACCAAATTGTTGTAAGGTATTGCATGATAAGACAAATACCAATTAAATCTGTACACTATTCTATTAAGATATTGAATATAGTTGAAAATAAAACCCCAAAATTGCGGCGATGCACGTGCACACAGGCATGCACAAACCAAACTGTTATAAAATGTTGTATACTTAAACAAATATCAATGAAATTTTGACAGGAGAAATTATTTGTCCATTAAAATATTGAACACAGTTTAGAATGATAAAAGGTAGCCTCTCCTATGCTTCAAATTTCCAATCAATCCCTTTTTTGCCTGAGCACTGAATCTTGCCCCCCCCCCCCCCCCCCCCCTCCCCCCCCCCTTTCCCCCCCCCCTCTCCCCTCCCCTTCTCCTCCCACCCCCCCCCCCCCCCCCCTCCAGCTCTCTATCCGGCTCACTGTCTTACCTTTGGTTAGTTCAGACTTATTGTCATGCACTTATTAAGCAGCATAATTGAGGTGGGAATAAAACTATTTTTTTTATTGTAGAGTTTCAGGCTTGGGCACCCTGTAGCGCTTTTGAGATGGGAGAGGTTCAAAGTACCGTAAGTTACCATCTGTCTGGCTCTGTCTCTCACATGGCATTCATACAAATCAATCAGTTTCATATGCTCACAACCTACAATTTTGCCACATCTGGTTACAATCCTGTTCAGCACGTTTCTGTTTTTGACAGTGAGGCTTCTGTACCAACATGTCAAGGAGAAGGAAAGAACAGACTCCATAAAACATCAATAAAAATTCTGTAAAACTTTCACATTTACCTGAAGACTATGGAGCTTTTGAAGGAAAAAGATGCTAGAATGGCATTTTCTATTCACAAGATCTGTATTACCATTAAAATTCAATTTCTCAATAACAGTACCTAGATATTTATATTCGTGCACATGCTCAACCATTACACCATCAATGATGAAGTATTCTTGGCAAGAAGGCTGCAACACAAGATTATTTATTATTGTTACCATCATCTTGTTTTTTTTAAATTTCAACCAAACCAGCCAGTTTTCCTCTCTGTACATCAGCCAGAAGGGTTTCCTGTAGCCCAGCTTTCATGGCCACTTTTTGCAGCTCTGCCTCAGTGTTTCTTTGCTGGTTGGGGTGAGCCAAGGGTATTGTTGGCTGTTTCAGTCACAACATTGTTGAAGTTGTTTCTTTTTTTCAATTTGTATTTATGTATTCTTTTATATGGAGGATAATGGAATAAGCACTCTTGTGCTTTTTTACATCCAGTCCCAATGTGTATGCAGTATTTGTAAATCATGTCATCTGTTCCCACCCGGCACGTGATGGCCTACTCTTACGCAAAGCGGAACAGAATTTAATGTGTGAGCAAGATGTTATGCGTGTGTTCACACATGGGGCATCGGTTTATAGTCTCATCCAAAGGACTTTTGTGGAGAGTGGAGTCAGCACTGTTGATCAAGGTATCTACTTCTTTGTCATGGGACGGATAGCCTAGTGGTCAGTACATTGCGCTCGCTATTTGACGACCCGAGTTCGACTCTGGTCGAGGAGATTTTTCTCCTGGGGTGCTGACTCCACTCTCCCCAAAAATCCTTCAGATGAGACTTTAAACCGAGGCCCCGTGTGCGAACGCATACAGAACATCTCGTGCACATGTTTGATCCTGTTCCGCTTTTCGTAAGAGTAGACCATTGTGCACAAGTGGGAACAGATGACATTTACAAAACTGCATACACACGGGGACTGGATGTAAAAAAGCACACCAGTGCTTATCCCATTATCCTCGATGTAAAAGAATCAAATCAAATCAGTCAGTTGTTGGGCCATAGGATTGTGAGATGGTGATGTTGAAAGGTGCTGCCCTCATATGAATGGTGATGAGTCAGCTAGGGACTGGCTGACATCCCATGAGGGCATTCAGTCTTTGTGGATGAGGGATCCATTCCATGTTCATGTCTGTCTTCACTGCCACTGAAGTAGAGTTTGTGGCCTTCAGGGGTAGAGGTTTCTCCAAGTTTTTCCTGTGTATTACACAGAGTTTAAGGATGTTCATGGTATAGGATGAAGCATCAAAACCTGAAATTCTTTCCAGGTTAGCCCAGACCACAGCTGAATTGACCACCTGAAAGTCCTCTGGAATGACAAGAACATCGCCATCAGCTTCAAGATCAGACTGATGCGTTCCCTGGTCATGTCCATATTTTTGTACACATGTAAAACATGGACCATAACAGCAGACATTGAAAGAAGGATACAGGCGGTGGAGATGAAATGCTTTTGCAAACTCCTTGGTATCTCATTCAGAGATCACATAACTAACAAGGAAGTGAAAAGCAGAATTGAAAATGCTATCGGCCATGTGAAAAGCTCCTGACTTCAGAGAAAACCACAAACTGAAGTAGCAGGGGCATGTCCTACAGGGAGAAAGTACAAGGAGGGAGACGAAGAGGCAGACAGAGAAAACGTTTGGAAGACAACATCAGTGAGCAACTGGCCTAGAGTGAACGACTTGGTACAGAAAGCTGAAAACCGTGAGGAGTGGAGGACGCTGGTCGCAAAATCTCCAGGGGATCCCCAACAGTCTACAAGAGTATGATATAGCCCCGAGCCTCCCTCATTAGTTCTGTGGTCCTGACAGGAGATTTGCAGAAGGCTTTGGGGTTATGTTTTTTCAAAGGAAGGAGGAATCTTATTTCCAGTTTTTGCAGCTTGGCTCAACTTTCACATCTGTGCAGCATTATAAATATGACAAGCCCTTAAAAAATTGAAATTTTCTGGAGACTGGTCTGCTTGCTTTTCTGAATCCTGGCCAGCTTCCGAGGTTGCAAGAGCATGTCTGATCTTCAGTTCAGCTAGAGAGGGGCCATCTTTGGTCAGTATGGAGTAAAGATATTTGGATGAGTCTGTTTCTTCAAGTTCTTGGTCTGCTCATGATAATTCTAAATAAAAGGCTATCAGTTCTGTCTCCCTTGCTATTCTTTGCACTGATCTCCTCACCATAAGTGCTAGCTAATTCTTCTAGCTTGCATGTAAGTTCTTAGAGTTCATGTTACCACTTCCAAGTAGATCGATGTCATTAACAAACTGCAGATTGGTGTGTCCTCAATTAAAACAGTGACAGGATAGTTATCCCTGAGCCATGTCTTGTATTGTTAAGTTTGTAGAAATCCAAGAAGAAAGGGATGGCTTGTGGAAAGAGCGTTTCTTCTTAGGTTGTTAACTCTAGACTTAACCATTTATTTCCTCTTTCATTTTGGGTTAAATACTTGTCAGAATTGAATGAAACTTGTAAAGAAATGACAGGCATGAAACCACTGTGCTTATAGCAGAACTGAAAATTGTCCCCCCCCCCTCCCAAAATCCAAATAGCGGTTTTAACTGCTTGTAGGATTGGTAACTTGTGATTCAAATAATGCTCTATACCACTGTACAGCTACATACCATTGTGTTTACCTGCTGTTGTGTCCACATGCATTCAGAAAGACTGACTGACCAACAGCCCCTACCCCAATGCATGCTAACTGTTACTGCTAACACTAACACTAACCCTGTTTCTTAATCCTGGCCCCTCATGTGGACACAAAGGCAGGTAGCTACTTTGGCACAAGCTGACAACAGTGGTTAAACATTTCTGGGGTTTGAGGGAGGAGGGGGTAGCATTTTCAGAAAAGGATGCTAGGGAGGGAAGGATTGTGTTCTAGTATGTCAGAATAGAGAAAGGGGGATGATGGCTGATGGACAGTTAATTCCTTTAATACGTTGTCAATTGTTCTTTTGTCTGTCATTTCCTCTCTAAGAAGTCACTTGTAGAACTACATTTCAGCTGCATTTATCCTATTTTTGTCATCTTTCTTTATAGTCAGGCTTTCCATCTCTATACATGAAGCAGTGTAAAATTCTTATCTTCAGCGTTGCTGGTATGCCTCTGTCTTTCCATGTGTTAACTGGACCATTTATTCCTCGGCCATGCCTATACTTGATCTGATGCCCTTGCTGCAAGATCCTGAGTTGGATTGGTTTTGACGGAGATCGCATCCTTGAAGTTATGCAGATTTTCCATCTCTACTCTACCTATTTATATTAAGCTCTGCTGTGGCTGGTTAGCTGATCCTTCTATGTGCATGGCTTTTTTTGGTCTTCTCAGTGTCAGTCCTGCCTTGTTTCCTGCAGCAGCTCTGTGAGTTGGAATTCTCTTTCTAGTTGGGATGTCTCTGGATAAAAGGACGGTGTCATCAGTGTATCTTATGTTGGTGAAATTTCTTATTTCTATTTTTAATGTTAATAATAATACATGGAATTTATAAAGCGCTATACTGGCAAAAAACAAATCAAAGTGCTTGCATTCGATCTATACAAGACACAAGGAATCAATAACAAATAATAATTTTAGCAAATTTGAATGTACACACACACATGCACACACACACACATGCACACAAACACATATGCCTGCGCGCACACACTTATAAAGGTTATACACTTTGGAAGGGTGAATGGGATTTCAGATTATGAAAACAGGGACGGATAATAGAGGGAAACAGAAGGCAAAATATTAGGACTGAAATAAATGTGTCTTGAGGTTGGATTTGAAAGTGCCATAAGAAGGCTTTTGCCGAAGGGAGTGGGGAGGTCATTCCAGATCGATGGACCAGAAACAGGAAAGAGCAGCAGCCAATGGTAGATAGGTTGAATCTGGGTATTCTTAAGGACAATTTATCTGCAGCCAAGCGGAGGGAACAAGAAGGTGTGTACAGGTGAAGGCATTCACAGAGGTAGGAGGGTGCAGTATTTGAGACATTTGTAAAAGAGGGTACTGATCTTGTAGTTTACTGTCTGTAGTACGGGCAGCCAGTGGAGAGATTGCAAGAGAGGGGTGATGTGTTCAGATTTTTTTCTTTCTAAGGACCAATCAAGCCACAGAGTTTTGTATATGTTGAAGGAGTTGATAGATGATGTTGGCAGACCAGCTTAAAAAGAATTGCAATAGTCCAGACGAGAAAGAATCAGAGACGTGACAAGTTTTGATGTTGCATCAGTGGACAGGTACTTCGAATTGTGCTAATATGCCGTGGTTGATAGTAGCATGACTGACAGGTCGGGTGATGAATTTTTGCATGGAGAGTGTGTTGTCGATAATGACCCCTAGATACTTCACAGAAGTAGATAGCGGAACTGACATATTACCGATTTCAATTGGAAGCTGTTGAAATGGAAGAAAGTTTGTGTTTGGTGCCTACTCACAAACTTAGAGTCCTAGACTAATTCCTATTTCTTTAGTAAACCTAAAGAGGAGTAGGGCTCGACTACTTGTGGGCCGAGGGAGTGATAAAAGGGGGGATAGTAAGGGGATAGTAGAAAAATAGGGAAAAGAAAATATAAAAGATGAGGAAGTAGGTAAGTGAAATTAATTACCTCAACTCACTCAGCAGCCACACTGAATACACTGTACTATGAATGCGACGAATAACATTTATTCAATGCGACTCCAGACCAAGCAAGTTGGGTTTACACATATATTTCACAACACAACTTACTACGCTACAACATAAACTTGACAAATCACCAATTGTACTGCAAGTACAATTGAAAAAAACAAGATAATTTTGTCCCTCTGTCCAGTCCTCAAACTCAAAATCATTAAGAATCAGTCTCAGATCAGAACACAAAGACTAATACACAATGATAGGGGTGGAGATGAAATGATGGAAAAAGCACGATTTGACAAGAAGGTGATGCTCCTGGAATAAAAAGGAACATACAATGAAAAAGCTATTTGAACTCTTCTCTAATTCAAACACAGGTCAGGGGTGTAAATCACCACAAAAACCAATATCTTTCAAATGCTCACACACAAACCATCAATCACTGAGCTAGTTTACATACTAAGCTCAGTTACCAAACTGCACTCTCACCCTATCCAGTTCCCAATTCTTATGAGAACAAGACATTCTCAAAAACAATCTAACGTAACCTCTAAAATTACTACATAATTTTAATAACGTGTCTCACAACATGTCTCCCTTTACTTTAGGACAGATGATGGCCCATCCTCTGAAACTGCAACCATTAATAGGAATGACTCTAACTTATTTTAGATAAATATCCCCAGTGACATTCCAATGTCATTGCACCTGTTTTAGAATTGCTAAATGATTTATCACAAATAAGTCGGAATTCTTCGTGATAAAATCATTACTACATAATTTTAATAACTTGTCTCACAGTCTCATTTACTTTAGGACTGATGATGCCCATCCTATGAAACTGTGCAAGCATTAATAAAAAGGACTAACTTATTTTAAATAAATGTCCCCAATGACATTCCCAACTCATTGCACCTGTTTTAGAGTTACTACATGATCTATCACAGTTAAATACTATTCTTAGTTATAAAAATCATCATAAAAACAAGCAGGCCTTTACACCCAAATATCTGTAGTGTAAAGCCACACTAGAATATTTCCAGTATTTTACTAGCTGAACAATTTTGTACCAAAAGTTAAACAAAGACCGTGACTGTGCTCAAATTTGCCACATGCTTGCTTTGTTCGAAACAACAACTTACGGCTCACTGTTAATCCACAGGCTAAACCTCTCAAATGAAATTAAACATATAGGTTTCCTGAACTTCCCCAAACTATTCTGAATTAAGCTGAAATTGGCTTAAAAATAGTTTAACCAAAAACGAAGTTCAACAAAATAAAACCAACCTTAATGAGAAACATCAGACTCGGAGAGTCTCCCAGGCACACAGCCTGCTCTCACTGCTCCTCTCTATCTTAGCAGGGAAGTGACTCTTCTGACAAGAAGATGCCAAACAATTTCAACAGATCACTCATGCAAAAACAAGGGAACTAACTGTCACTAAACTTATGCTTAGTAACACCAAACACAAAACATACATTTTTGTGAGGGGTGTTACAGTATGAAGTAAACCAGGTGAGGGCAGTGCCTTTAATACCAAACATATTTTGGAGACGGTTGAGAAGAATTGAATGATCTAGATCTATAGTGTTGAATGCTGCAGATAAGTGGAGGAGAGTGAGAAGGGAGATTTTTCCTGAGTAAGAAGCATGGAGAGGCATGTTTAAGGTGTGGACCAGGGTGGTTTCAGTGCTGTGGTTGACGCAATAGGCAGACTGGAAAAGGGGAAAGAGATTATTGGAAAGAAGATGGCTGTTGAGTTGTTTCAGAACAACTTTGTCGAGGACTTTAGAGATAAAAGGCAGGTTAGAAACAGGTCTGTAGTTCTTCAGGATGTTGGGATCAAGGTCATGCTTCTTGAGTAGAGGTTTGACTATCGCAGTTTTGAGAGCTGATGGAAAATTTCCTGAATGAAGAGATGAGTTTACTATTTTTGTGATAGTAGGTATAAGCTGTGGAATGCACTAAGTGAAAAGAGAAGCAGGCACAGGATTGAGATTGCATGATTTTATTGTCATTTCTTTTAGAATGTTCTTGATTTCTTTCTCGCTTGTTGGATGAAAGAAAAGGAAAGGAGTGCCAGTGAATTGGGGATCAGAAGGCACAGGCTGGAAAGAAGTCTGATCCAGTTTGGAATGGATGTTGCGGACTTTGTCACAGAAGAATGAAGAAAATATAGCGGGGAGTTCAGAGTGGCTGTGGACAGTAGGCAGAGGGCTAGCCCTTACAGATCCAAGAAGAGTTGAGATGAGGGAAAAAGATTTCATGGACGTGGCATCAAGAACTTGAGCAGAGTAAAAGTTTGTCTTCGCTGAGTGAATTAAGGTTTTGACTTTGTTGATTTGTTTCTGAAAGAGCTGTTTATTTCAGTTACTGTGTTACACTATTGTCGCTCGGCGTTTGCGCTTTGTGACCAATATATCATGGGTATACCACGGGGTGCAGGGCCTATCAGGCAGAACAACATCAGTGGGAGGTGCATGCTGATTGAGTAGTTGGCTTAAAACAGTGTTGCAGTGACCCAGTTACAGCATCTGTAACCATTGTTATTCAACAGCATCTGTAACCATTGCTATTCAACACATTTTGGCCAGCAGCCAGGATACTGTTGGGCAGGCCCAGTATGGTTATGCCCTGGGTGTAACTGTAACTTGTAAAAATATGATCAGTCGTTGAATAATTTTTATGAAAACCAGCCTGTAATGTTAATGTTGAAGATGATTATGGTGATGTAAATGACAATGATGGTGATGTAAATGCTAATACTAATAATGATTATGGCCCAACATAAGATTGAATACACATGCTTTCTTGACACAGAACACTATGCAAGATCCCCAAATCAAGTTTTTAATGCCACTTACCAGATCCCACCGGAATGGTTTCCAAGGCTGCGAATCAATCGTCGTTTGCAAGTACCTCCTCCCCATCTGGTAGAGAACTGTGATTGTCCCCTTGTTGGGAATGTTGGGTGGAGGACTTCAAGTGCACTATCAAAAGGAAAAAAAGCAAGCAATCAGCCTAGCTAACACACATTACCACAAAAACATATATCACATTCATACAGTACATCTCTTTCTTCTGCTAACTGAGTGGAAGACATATCGGGAAACACTGTGCAACTGGTGTGTATCTGACGTTGGCAACAACACTTGAATAGGAACTCTAGTTAAATGCCCCAGGAATTTATTTCTAAGATCCGAATACATGGGACAGTCAAAGAGAAAATGTTCGTTTTCGGTTACTGACATACAAAAAGGACAGTTTTTGTTTTGCAGAGAATCACTGTATTGATACACATTTGCATTTAGTGGTAGGACATTAAATCTTAATTGAGAAATAGAAACCCTAAAGCAGTAAGTATCAGTATCATTAATATATTTTTCTCTTTCAAAAATTGTTTTCAATGATCTATAATCTTCATATCTATCGCGATTTTCAATTGTGGAAAACAACTCTTGTATAAAGGTATCAACAAGTCTCTGCTTAAATAAACGTAAGAATGCTTTAACATCCCCCACACCTTGCTGCTCCCAAACTGAAATCCCATCTTGCATAAAATTTCCCTTACTTTTGTTACCCAGCAATTCCTCCCTGTTCTATCTAGATTAAACATAATCTGATAAGCCTTGAAAGGTAATCTTTTTATTTTCCATTTGTAACAACCTAAACCAATATCGCTAAGCAGAAACACATGCATTTACATACAGAGGATATCTCCCCAAGTCACCATAGATCATCTTATTTGGAGTTATTACTGGAACGCCCAGGAATCTTTTACAGACTAACATATGTACTTTTTCTAAATGATCTCACTTTGTCAATCCCCAAATTTCAGATGCATAAAGTAAAACAGACTGTATCTTAGTGTCAAATATCTTAAATAATGTATTAACAGTCATTTCCTTGTATTTTTGGAACGCTTTGTTTAGTTGTATAGCTGCCTTCTTACCCTTTGTTGCCAAGTGCTTAGTTCCTTTCTTCATGCTTATCATTGTCGTAAAATTAAACCCCAAGTAACAATAATTATTTATTTACTACTTCTAGTTTTTTGCCATCAAAAATCCATTTCTCACTATGGGATAAATAACCCCCTTTTCTAAATACCATGACTTTTGTTTTTTCAGTGTTAACATTTAGTTTCATTTCCTTACAGCATCTATGTAGAACATTTAGTTGGTTTTGCAGGCCACCTGGAGTTGTTGATAACAAAGCCACATCATCGGGAAAAAGTAGAATAAATAGTTCAGTACCACCTGAAAGTATTTGTATACCATGCTTACCTTCAGTATTCATGTGGTCAGCCAGCTGATTTATAAAAATAGAGAATAGTGTAGGGCTCAGTACACATCTTTGCCTTACACCAAGTGGGCAATCAAAAAAATCTGTAAACTCATTGTTTGCACGCACACATGACAGTAATGAACAATACATTGATTTCAAGCATACCATAAATTTTCCTCTCACACCTTGTGTTTTCAGACATTCAAGAAGCTTGTCATGGCGAACAGAATCGAATGCTTTCCTGAAGTCAACAAAAGCAACATATAATTTCTTCCCCCCTTTTTGCATACATTTCTGAATGTAGAGGGTCCTACACGGGAATTATCTAAGTCGCCACTCTAATTCCCGTTCCGCCTTATTCGGTACCGGAAATTTAGAGTCCTAGAATAATTCCTATTTTCTTCAGTAACCCTAAAGAAGAGTAGGGCTCAGCTACTTATGGGCCGGGGAGTGATAAAGGGGGGATAGAAAAGAGGATAGTAGAAAAATAGGGGAAAAGAAATACAGAAAAGGTAGGAAAGTAGGTGAAGTGAAATTAATTAACCTCAACTCACTCAGCAGCCACACTGAATACACTGAACGTGACGAATAACACCATTCATTCAATGCGACTCCAGACCGAGCAAATTGGGTTTACCACATATATTCCACAACACAACCTACAACACTACCACTTCAACATAAAACACCAATTGTACTACAAGTACAATTCAAAAACACAAAATATATATTCTGTTCAGTCAAATACCAAAAATAGAACAAGATCAGTGATCAAGTCTTAGATCAAGACCAAATGAAAAGAGTGAGGAGGGGATGATGGTGTGAGGAGAAGGTGACAGAAAAAACGATGTTCCTGTAATAAAAGAACATACACTGTAAAAATAACCTCACCACAAAACCAATTCTCACTGAGCTTGTTTACAACACTAAGCTCATTACCAAAAGGTACTTTCACCCTATCCAGTTTGCCATTCTCGTGAGAATTAAATATTCTCAGAACAATCTAACATCACCTCTAAAATTATTACATAATTTTAGTAGTTAGTATTACACACGTTTCATTTACTTTAGGACAGATGATGGTCCATCCTATGAAACTGTGCAAGCATCCCAACATGTCTCATTTACTTTAGGACAGATGATGGTCCATCCTATGAAACTGTGCCAACATTAATAAGAAGGACTAATTTACTCAAAATCAATGTCCCAAATGACATTCCAATGCCATTACACCTGTTTTAGAACTGCTAAATGATTTATTACAAATAAATCAGAATTCTTAATGATAAAAATCATTACAAAATCAAGTAGGCCTTCACACCCGTATCTTTGTAGTGTAAAGCCACACTAGAATATCTCCAGCATTTTAATAGCTGAACAATATTCTACCAAAAATTAAACATACAACAAAACCATGACTGTGTTAACATTTACATGCTTTATTCAAAACAACCACTAGGTCTCACTGTTAGTTCACAGGCTAAAAGCCTCTCAAATTAAATTAATGCCCCCACTGGTATTTCAACTGTTTGAGTTTTCTAAACGATATATCATAAATACGTCAGAATTCGTAGTGATAAAATCAGTACAAAAATTAAGTAGTCCTTCACACCCATACATTTGTAGTGTAAAGTCACACTAGAATATTTCCAGCATTTTAATAGCTGAACAATATCCTACCAAAAATTAATCTTACAACAAAGACCATGACGGTGCCAAAATTTACCCCACGCTTTCTTTGTTCAAAGCAATCACTTATGGTTCACTGTTAATTCACAGGTTGAAAGCCTGTGAAAATAAATCAAACATATAGATTTCATGAACCTTCCACAACTAATCTGAATTAAGCTAAAATTGGTTGAAACTAGCTTTTCTTGGTTTAAGTTTTCTAATTGCTTCTTTTACTTCATCCTCTGTTATATCTTTATTTAATGTGTGATTGGCATCTTCCAAGAGATCCACTGAATTATCACTGGGCTTAACAATTTCTTAATGATTTTGAAAAACATCTTGAAAGTGATGAAACCAACTATCAGTACTTATATTACTATATATCTTCTCACTAATCCCATGTTTCTAACCTCTCTCCGGAACTGTGAGGAGTTTTGGACACTTTTAGCTAATGATTCAACCTTTTGTTTTCTATAATCTAGTGTTTTAGTTTTTAATAGCTTTTGTACTGTTTTCTTTTTTCAACGTAAACTAGCCTATCTTCTTCCCTTCTTGTGAATTGAAAACAGTTTAGCATCTTTCTGCTTTCCTTTTTTGCAAGTCGACATTCATCATCAAACCATTCAGATTTCTTTGTACTGTTTAGTGAAACCCTTTTAGACATGCATTTGCTGGCATCTTTCAAACACTTAGTAAACATGTCCAGAGCAGCTTCTATATTTTCATCAAGGGTGTTTGTAGCTATTAACAGTCTGTCATGAATGTCACTGCTTTTTAGTGCATTCAGAAATTGGTCTTCTTTTGCTTGATTCCATACTAATTTATAAAAAGGTTCTCTTTCAATCAGGTGTTCCTGTGGTTTTGAAATACTGTTTGAAACTTCTAGTTTCATGCTAACTGGTAAGTGGTCAGATTCTGTCAAGCTTTCGACTGTCAATGAGGGTACTTTAACAGACATGAATAAATCAAAAGACATTATGAAATAATCCACTGTACTTAGCCTAAAGGTGATATGAATGTGCAACTATCATCAAAATCTGAGTCACAAAGTCTGTTTAAAATAATGTAATCGAATATGTTGCACAGTTCAAGTAACTGGTTACCAAATACATTTGTGTGCTCATCATGAGATCTTCTCGGCATTTTAGAATTGGTACACAATTGCAGGTTCTCAAAATCTTCATTTTCATTGATTGTACAATAATTTTCAGATGCTGTTCGTGCATTGAAATCTCCCATCAAGAGAAGATAAAAGTCATCATGGATACTTTGAAGGTCCAATAAAGATTGTTCCAGAGTTTCCATACCAAAAACATCATGCTTAGTTCTCCAAGAAGGTGAATCGTGTGGAGGAATATAAGCACACACTAAGATAATGTCCTTGTCTGTGCCAAACAAATCTTTATGTCTCCAGTGGGACACTGGGGTCGAAACAGATGAAATTTTGTTTACAAGCCCATGTTAAAAGTTATGCCATATATTGAAAGGTCATCACTTGTAAAGCATAAAAATCAAAGAATTACTCAGTTTTCTGCACTGTTGCCATGGAAACAATCCAATATGGCCACCAAAACTCAATATTTCAAACTCCTAAACCTTCTTATCTATAACAGGTACGAGTAACATGTTTCTACAGACATATTTCATTATCTAAATTCTTTAAATTGACACAGGGAAATCTCCATTAATGTATCCAGCAATTTTTTATTCTAAAAAACCATGATTTTGGCCACTTTTGGACCTGTGTCTCACCTTAACAGTTATAGTATTATCAGTTTCAACAACAATATGATCAACATACGATGTCCAGTGATTTCTTTACCATAACGATTAACCCCCCCCCCCCCCCGAGTATCTCCCATGATGGGACAATTTTCTAGCTTTTGAAGTAAATACCAAGTAATCATGAAAAACAGAGGACACAAAATCAGTTGCAACAAAAGTTTCTGTTAAACAAATGACATCATAAGCCAGAAGAAAACTAATGAAACATTTATCATCAAGTTTTGGTAACAGACCATGCACATTGTAATTCAGGAAGTCAATATGGATTTTGTTTTTATCTACAGAATGTGCATTGTGTTGAAGTAATTCAGATGCTTGCTTTTATTTACACTAAAAGAAGTGTTATCTGGCTGACATTCATAAATTGTGGCCTGGCCGAATCCCTATCTTTTGGGATCTGTTTGTCCTCTTTTGGCTTTTGCCTTAGGTGGAGGAGTGGGGGCTTTGTCCACCACACTGTCATGAGAAGCCAGCTTTTGAAAAGAATCCCGCAATGCTGCTCCGACTGCTTGATCTTGCAGCTACCTTACAGCTTCTTTGTCTGCACCTCCCACTGTGAGAGGTAGTGCGCCTAGGTCTAGGTGCCTGGACTATGGTCTGGGCCTGGATACCTGCCTGTCCATTTGTCTCATTTAAAGTACCTATGACCAACTGTGAGTGCAGGTTTGCATCATGCCGTGTCTTAGGTTTTTTGAAATCAGGAGCATTGCCAATATTTTTAGGCAAATTTGTGTTCCGTTTTGTTATTTGTTGTCTTTTACTTCCCTGTCACTGTCAGGGCTCATTACTGTCATTGCATTGTCTGGAATTTTGTTATCCTCATTATCATCATTATTATCATCATTAACAATATTATCACAACAGTAAATGTGTCCAGAATCTATTTCATCATCATGTCATGGCTGATGTCTTCACCTTTGTCAGATTTATTGTCTTCACTGTCTTTGGTTCTGTCTTTTGTTGTCATGTTATTTGTCATCACACCTGAATGGCTATTGTGATAGTCTGTCTCTAGTCACCTGGTCATTTTCCTGTATTCAGTTTGTGCATCCTCACTAGCAAAATCATGTTCTAAATTGTTGTCCACACTTCAAACACTGACCTGCTGATGCTTGCTAAAGTCCATTGCAGTTTTGTTCCTGCTGTAATTTGAATGAACAGGAGATGTTCTGTTGTTGCTACTTTTCAGAAACACATTCTTCTATCCGGCCCTGGCTGCCTCTCCTGTCTTACAACTTCACTGTAGAGAGTGTAAGCCTGGGACAACAGGTGTAGCACTGTCTCATTTCATCACCTTGGTAGAGAGCACTGTTCTGCATTTCAGGACTTTCCCTCCTTGTGGTCCTGTAGTGGTTTTTATATGGTGCACCTCTGTCCATGTCCTGGACATTTTGTAGTTGTGACCTGTGCCAAGAAGAAGGCACAGGTCTTCCCAGGCCAGGTCTGCTGCTTGACGCAGAACGCCTGTTGAGCTGATCATGGTGTCCAGCTTCCATCCTAGGTCTGGAGGTTGTCTGATGGTATTTCATGTAGTAGGACTCTTGTACGGGCTCCTTCTGTTATTATCATGATAGCTGTGAAACTCACCACCACCATGAGCACCACTAGAATGCTGTCTTCTTGGCTGGAAAAGTACGCTGGGGCATCTCCCTCCATCCTGCTTGCTGCCAAGCATACCTGTTGTTCCCCATTCGGTGTTCCTCACTCCACCAGGAGCGAGACAGCTGATGGCCTTCAGTGCCACTGTCCCTGTAAGAGTAGGCTGCTGCTTGTCTTTGACATGCAATTTCCCACTGTGGATGTAGGCAATTTTGCCCTGTCCCCTGTGGAAATCCAGCATGGTCCTCTGACGTGCAGTAAGGTCAGAGGCCACACGAATGCCATCTGTCCTAAGACTGTCTGTTAGCTCTTGATCACTTAAAATGTCCATTTTGTCTGCCCATCGACACAACTGCACCAGTACTGGTCGAGGGCCTTCGCTTATGTCACTGGAACTGACATAATTTTGCATCTTAAACAGAGAGCCCATACACACGTCCGCCTCTCATCACTCCCTCCATCGAGCCAGAGAGAGAGAGAGAGAGGAGAGAACTCGAAATGTTTATTGAGAGTAAATGGATAAGCACTAAGCTCCTTTACACCATGCTCTCACACAAAAAAAAGAAAAATCGGAAAAAAAGGAAATGAAAGAATAACCACACACACACACACACACACACACACACACACACACACACACACACACACACACACACACACACACATGCGCGCGTGCACATGTACATACACATGAACAAAAACCCAAGTAAGCAGCATATGCAAACAATAATGATCAACACTTGCAAATGCATTCAAATGAATAAACAAAATAAGCATCATAATAAAATACTACTAATAACAATTAGATGAAAATCAGAGGGACAAAATAGAGTCAGAGGGGGAGAGACAGGGAGACAGACAGACAGAAACAGAGAGAGAGAGAAGGGGGGGGGGGGCAGAGACAGACAAGACCAAGACAAACGAATAATATTGACGCTCACACAAATGAGTCGCTTAGCACTTACCAATTTGCGCTAGGAGCTTTAAAAGGCAGGTGGGGTCAAGTTGTCATTTTGTGATTTTATTGATTATAACTAGCATGCTTATTTTCTTATATGAAATATCAAGGTAAATTTTATCCTATTCTTAAAATGGTTTGAAAAATCAAAGCACTCATTCGAAACCTGTTACAAAATAACTGCCTTTCATTGTCACAGCTATCTATCATTAATTGTAATAATGTTGCACGAATTGTCGATTTCAATCTTTTTTGTATTGATACCACTTTGCACTTATAACATCAAAATAAATGTCCTCATGTGCAGTCTCATTATGTGGTGGAGCGTCACATATACAAATGCAATATAGAGTAGGGAATGAATAATAACAAAGTGTTGAGTGGTGGGTTTTTTTGGGTTTTTTTATGCACCATGCCCTATTCACCCCCACCCCCCTTCCTCCTTGCCATTTTCCCATCAAAATACTTACAGAGGACAACCAATGACAAAGCAAGCAAAATAGCAACAAAAACCTAGAGTCTAGTCAATACAAGTATGATGCGAGCAATTGAATGTAAGAAAAATCCAAACACACTCAAACGCTTTCCTTCTATGTTCCCCACCTTCCCTCACTAAGTCTCTACCTTGCCTGCCTATTCATCTTTTTTTTGCAAGATTTCCCAAGGACAAAATTATCATCCATATCAAACGAAATTTAGCAAAAAGCATACACATATATCTACACATGCACCTACCCACGCATGCACGCACGCAAACACATACACCCACACGCTGATACACATTTACACACACACACACACACACACACACAACACACACACACACACAAACAAACATACATACATACACTCCTCTATTATCCATGGGAACTTGAGAAATATGCAAAAAGGCAACACTCTCAAACACAGTTACAAGTAAATATGTAGCACACTCGCGCACACTATAATATGTTCGCAATCATTATTACATGTTCAATAATGTGTAACAGGTTTTTTTGTGTTTTTTTCCAGTGAAGTCATAAATGCTCTAAGAAGGAGTAGGAAGCAGTGTGTTGATACATCCTCTTTCATGTGCCTGGTCTTTCCATTAAGTTCTTCACAGCTCATCTGTCACCAGTCTCTCCATGTCTTAATAATAAATAATAATTCATGGAATTTATATAGCGCTATATCTTGTAAAAACAAATCAAAGCGCTTGCAATCGACCCTCACAACAAACAACCAATGACAATAAATAATTCTAGCAAATTCGAAAGCACACACGCGCGCACACACACACGCGTGCACACACACAACACACACACACACTTATAGAGGTTATACATTTTGACAGGGTGAATGGAATTTCAAATGTTTATTGTAATTTATTCTGTATCATCCAGTTTTGGATATCTTGAAGGCAGTAAGACATATTTGTCAAGAGAGAAGGCAGGTTCTCAGGTGTATCACTGCTTAGAATCTGAGAGTCGTCTGCATAAAAGTGATGGTTGATCTGATGACAGTTAATAACATGTGACAGGGGAGCAGTATAGAGAGTAAAGAGAACAGGGCCTAGAACAGATCCTTGAGGGACTCCGCATTCTAGTTTGGTTGGTGTGGAATGAATCTTGTTTACTGCCACAGTTTGGAATCGGTTTGTCAGGTACGAACTAAACCAGGTGAGGGCAGTGCCTTTAATACCGAAAGTGTTTTGGAGACGGGGAGAAGAATTGAATGGTCTATAGTGTCAAATGCTGCAGATAAGTCGAGAAGAGTGAGGAGGGAGATTTTCCCTAAGTCAGAAGCATGTAGAAGCGAGTTTAAGGTGTGCACTAGGGTGGTTTCGGTGCTGTGGTTGATGCGGTAGGCAGACTGGAACGGGGGGAGGAGACTGTTGGAATGGAGATGGCTGTTGAGTTGTTTCAGAACAACTTTTTCTAGGACTTTAGAGATAAAAGGCAGATTGGAAACAGGTCTATAGTTCTTCAGAGTGTTAGGGTCGAGGTCATGCTTTTTGAGTAGGGATGTGACTATTGCAGTTTTGAAAGCTGGTGGAAAAATCCCTGAAAGAAGAGATGAGTTTACAATTTTCGTGATGGTGGGTATAAGCTGTGGAAGGCACTGAGTGAAAAGAGAAGCAGGTATTGGATCAAGATCGCATGATTTTATCGTCATTTCTTTCAAAATTGTCATGATTTCACTCTCGCTTGCTGGATGAAGGGAAAGGAGAGGAGTGCCAGCGAATTGGGGATCAGGAGGCGCAGGTTGGAAAGAAGACTGATCCAGTCTGGAACGAATATTGCGGACTTTGTCAGAGATGAAGGAAGAAAAAATAGCAGGAAGTTCAGAATGGCTGTAGGCGGTAGGCAGAGGACTTGCCTTATCAGATCCAAGAGGAGTTGAGGTGAGGGAAAAAAGAGATTTCATTGATGTAGCATTGAGAATTTGAGCAGAATAGAAATTTGTCTTTGCTGAATGGATTAAGGATTTGACTTTGTTGGTTTGTTTTCGTAAAAGCTGTCTGTTAATTTCAGTTTTTATTTTGCGCCACTGCCGCTCTAGCTGTCGGCGTTTACGCTTTGCAACCAAAATTTCGTGAGTGTACCATGGGGCACAGGGTTTATCGCGCAGGAAGAGGTCCGAAGAAGGTGCATGCTCATCGAGCAGTTGACTGAGAACATTACTGTAGTGTGTGGAAGGGTCAGTGTTATCAGGAGTTTGTGATAGGCGTTCAGCAGCTTGGGAAGAGAAGATCTGAATATTGATGGCCTTGAGGTTGCGACGGGTAACGTGCTTTTTCTTCCTGATAGGCTTTGCGATGTTGAGAAAGAAAAGGATAGCAGAATGATCAGAAAGCAGTTCATTAGTGACAGATACGGATGTGATGAGATTTAATGAGGCATCAGTGATGAGCCAGTCTAAGATGTGGCCTGATCTATGTGTTGGTTCATTTACTAGCTGGGAAAGAGAGTGGTTAGACAAGGAAAGAGAAAGACGTTTGACATTGGGAGAAGACTGGTTGTCGAAGTGAAAGTTGAAGTCACCGAGAATGATAAGTTTCTTGGGAGACAAGCTGTAGTGATCAAGGAGGGACTGAAACTCTTGGTGGAAAACTGAAGATGTTAGGTTGTTTTTACGGCTAGGAGGCAGACGGTACAGACAGCAGAAAGTAGTAGAATGGCCTGGTAAGTTGAGGTTGAGTTCAGAGACTTCAAAAGATTCAGGTGAGAAAGGGAGAGAGTTGCAGGAAGAAAGAGCTGGATGCAGTGTGTCTTTGTAGATGACAGCAATGCCACCTCCACGGGAGAGTCGGGGGAAAGAAAGAGTCGTGTAGCCAGGTGGTGTCAGCTGTTCAATTATTGGTTCGTGACCTTGTTGGTTTAGCCAGGTTTCTGTGAGGAAAGCAAGATCGATGTTCTGTTTGGATACATAGTCGGAAAGAAAGTCAGCTTTACCCTCTGGGCAGACGGATTGTGCATTAAGTAGACATAAATGAAGAAGGTTAGATGGAGGTAAAGAGGTTGAAGATGGAGGTGGTGAGTGAGGGGGACTATCAGAGGAAGAGGACGGGGATGGAGGAAGAGATGTGTGCAGTGGAAGAGCAGACCAGAGTTTGGATGGTGTGTCAGGTGTGGAAGATGGTGGAGGAATTGAATCAGTTAGTGAATTTGTTGTCTTATGATTTACATTATGATCAGAACAAACATTGTCAGAGTGACATATAAACAAGGAAGCAGCTGAAGGACGAAGCGAAGGGGTGTTGTCTCTGGATAGGGTGGTTGTGGCAGTGATGTCAGAAGTGGTGGGGGAGGCAGATGGAGGGGAAGCACGCAGCAGGCGATGACGTTTGCCTGCCCGTGTTCCTCGTCTGGTTTTGCGGCGGTTGATACCCAAGCTAGAAATGTGCTGTATAAGTTCATTTTGTATGGGGTAATGAACACGTGAAAAAGTCTTTAAGTCTTGAGCAGTTTGTGTCATGGCAGTGAAGTGGCAGATGCTGGGTGGTGGTGGTGGTGGGGGTATTTTGAGATCGTGTATTTCGTGGAAAAGTTCAGGCTGCAGCAGGGTTACAGTGCACTGGGTCACAAAGACCAGCAATGTCAGGTGAAGACAAATCATGAAATCAGTTGAGTTTCAAAAAATATATTAAAATATCAAAATAATAAATTGAAATATTTCAGAAAGCAAATGATATACAAGAAAATCAGTCTGACCATCGAACACCTGCTGAAGAGACGAATGTAGAGATGTAACTTTTGTAATAGATAATGAAAGAAAAACACATGAAAACATCACACAAACACAGAGGCACACACCATGCTGCCATCCGGCGCAAAGGTCTATCAGCAGACTTCAGCAGTCTTCTGGATCATCCTTTCCTATCCTTTCCTATCAGTAATAGTACTATACCACAAGGCCAAATGCATAGTCCTGTCAGACCACTTGAAATATATATCTCTGAATAGATGTTTTAAAAGATGAAACACTAAGTTTTTGTTTTCAATGAACAGGAATTTCATTCCATATTTTACCTCCTGAATAAATCAAAGATGACATAAAGAGATCAGTTCTTGGACGTGGGATAAACAGTGTACTTTTACGTCAAACATTATTAACAATTTTTTTTTTTTCAGATAGGATGGAGCAAGATTATTCATAATTCTGTACATGAATACACCTTTGTTGAAACTACATCGTAGATGGAAGGGATGAATATTAAGTTTCTTGTAATCTTTTACTTCCAATGGTGCCGATTTAAGAAGCACTATTTTTAAGGAACGTCTATACAAACTTTTCAATGGTTTTAAGCACTTTTAATGGCTAAATCCCAGCATCTGGAAGCATAATCTATGTCGGGCTGTATATAAGCATGAAAGAAAAGCTTCGGGTATGTTGATCAAGCAAATGTTTTATTCTGTTGAGCTGGAGGATTTTCTGGGCTAACTTTTTAGACCAATTTAAAAGATGAATAGACCAAGATAAATTATTATCAATATTCAAGCCAAGCAATTTGTGAGAATACACTTCTTCTAAGTGCTTATTGTAAACTTTAAGGTCTGGTAACTTCAATCTAATGTTTTGTCGATTTTGCCTTGTTGTAACTAACATAAATTTGGACTTTTCAGGATGGAGAGCCATATGATTAAGTTTAGACCAAAGGATAAGTTTATCAATGTCTTTTTGCATTTCAAAACAAAGCAAACTTGCATCCTTACATTTATTATGGATCATGGTATCATCAGCAAATAATTCACACGTAGTGGAGATATTCAATGAAAGATCGTTTACATAAACTGAAAATAAATTGGGACCTAAAACTGATCCCTGTGGAACTCCATGATTAATTGGCATAAAAGGGGAGGTAATACAATCTTGATATACTGCTTGTTGTCTATTGCACAAAAAGGATGATACAAGTTCAACTGATTCGGGACATAAGCCATACGTATCTAGTTTTTTTAAGAGAAGATGATCAATTGTGTCAAATGCCTTAGTGAAGTCTACAAAAACAGCTCCTGATAACATATTGTTATTGATATTTTCATGCCATTGTTCAATAATATTTGTTAGCTCAGTATGACAGGAGTGGTTCTTTCTGAATCCACTCTGATTTTGGTGAAACAAATCATATGTAATAAAGTGAGATTGAAGGTTGCTTTTAAGGTGTTTTTCAAGGGGCTTAGACAATGTGGACAGGATAGAAATAGGTCTGTAATTTTACGGATCATTTGGGTCACCAGATTTAAAGAGTAGTATTACTTTAGCATCTTTAAATGCTTGAGGAAAGCAGGATTTTTCTAAACAAAGATTATAAATATATGTCATATGTTCAGAAATTATGGGTGCAGAAATCTTTAAAATTCTACTGTCAATGTCATCGAAGCCCCGCGATTTTGACTGTTTTAATAAACACAATTCTTTGTATACCTCGTGTACCCTGAGAAGCCCAAATTTCAACATAGAAGTTATTTTTCGTGAATCACAAAAAAAAATTTAATCCTCGTAATTTGTCACATTTTGTAAAGTCTACAGGAACAACTTTTTCCCCTATTGTGTTGAAGTATTTATTGATACTTACAGCTGATAAATTACAAGAAGGTGGAAGATATACTGATGGCTTACCTGATAGCTGGTTTATTGCTTTCCAAAGTGATTTGGTAACCTTTTTTGATGAAATAAGATCACTAAAATATTTCTTTTTTGCAGCTCTTTTCATTGCTGTTATCTTATTTCTCTGCTTTCTGAAATTTCCATCTCTGCCTGTTGATCATAGCAGGGAATCTCGGATTAAAATGGCTGCATTTATTTCGTCAGTTAGCCAAGGTGATTTTTCTTTGAATTTAACACGTTTTATTTTGGGTGGTGCTTGCTTGTCATAGACTGACAGAAAAGTTTTGTACCAAACAGCCAGAGCTTCATTTGGATCATTGTGTTGATACACCTCAGAAAATTTAGCCATACATAAATCAGACAGAAAATCATCAGTACAAAACGATTTATAACTCCTAAAGGAAACACATTTGTGTTGACATATGAGAATTTTGGCACCCTTTCTGGACCAGGTTAAGCAAACAGGAAAATGATCACTGTCCAAACACAGCCACAGATGTTTCTATTATGTTAGTTGGGTTAGTTACATAGATGTGATCGATTAATGCTTCAGAAGACATTTTCCTTGTTGGGGTGTTAATTAATTGTGAAAGGTTATATGATTCATATAGGTTTTTCCATTTGTTGTGAGGTTTACATAAGTCAATATTAAAATCACCTAGCAAGATTATTTCAGTTGAATGGCTCGAAACGTCGTCCATTATTTGTTCAAAACGATTGAACCATTCTGTTTTTTCTTCTGGGTTTCTGTATAAGAAGCCAGCCAGCATTGGTTTTGACCCTTTCAAATGGATTTCTAGCCATATACATTCAATACCATATTTATCAAAATTACTTATCTGCTTGTAGTTTATAGACTGATGCACATATGCTATTAATCCTGTTTCTAGTCTTACTTTTGCATCCCTTCTAGCTATATTAAATCCTGGAATAGAAACAGTATCATTTGAAACTACATCAGACACACGAGATTCTGAAAAGCAGAAGACATGAAAACAATTGTCAGCATTGGAAAGAATGGAAGGTATATCAGATAATTTGTTAAGTAGGTGACAAGCATTGAAATAACCTGCTTTAAAGCCAAATTTAGTCAGCCACTTTCGTGCATTAGGATGATTAGACATATTATTGCTATATTACTTTCTTGTCCAACTCAGATACACACATATACACGGGCATATAAATTTACAAGTTTCAATTAACGTCACAGGCAGACTTTTCACAACCTCACACGTGTACAAATCACTGAAAACAGATGAAGAGAAAAAAAATCAGCAATGAAGTATGTAGAATAATAACAGCACAAAGGAAAAAGACAATGTAAGTAGAATGAATGTAATATGTAATCATAAAAAAGGAACAAACAACAATCAGATGCAAAATGAAAGAGATTAACTGATTTGCCACCACACACATAGAGTTATGGCAGAGTGTATGTCAAAGGACAAAACTGTTTAGGTTCTGCAGCTTTTCATCCCCAGCCCCCCAATCCACACCTCTCTAACACACATGCACGTGCATGTACGCACGCGCGCACACACACACACACACACAGAGTTATTAATGGAAGCACTGGGTCATTAAGATTACCAATTGACAGGTTGTCTGTGACCTTGCTGAGCTGCCAGCTGTGTGGCAAGGTCCAATAGCTGCTGGTTGTAGTGGCCGGCAGGATGAGGAGGAACCCAGGCCCGTGGATCAGGGCTGTACAGTGGAGGAGGGTTCATCCCAGGAGAAGCAAACCCCATGGGAGGGTTAGCATGTCTCTGCAAGATTCTGCTGTGGACATCATGCTGAGGAAAGTGGTATGGGAGTCTGGGATAAGGGGCCTCTGGAGCCATGTAACTTGGGTTCGGAAATGGAGAAGGGGAATGTGAGTAAATTGGGGGCAGTGGGAAGAGTGGTCGTGAATCTCCACCAGTCTGGGACTGACCTCTTCCTTCAGAGAATGTCGCTCCCCCAGTGGATTCCGGAGCTCTAGACCTTTGTATGGAATCTTGAGGATGACCAGTTTTGTTTAGTGTCACATGGTCACTTCTTTCTAATGTCAATGGTGGGAAGTCATCCATTGATGTGAGTGGCACCTGTGATATTCTGTCATTGTTAAGACTGTTGAATGCAGTTCTATTGTTGGGATTGTTCCTGACCCTGGTGTTTCCATCAACAAAAGGATGGTTACGAAAATTATATCTTTGTTTACTAATAGGCCCTGTGCTGTCAGTGGATTCTTGTGAAGGTAAATGTGAGGGCTGGGGTAGAATCTGTTTAAAGTTTATTGCCAAGCGGGCTGTTCCCTTGAAACTTGGATGAATTGCATCTTTGTAGAGAACTTGTCGAGGAGCACCATGTAAAGTGACAAAAGTTCTAAAATTGTCTATCATATCTACTTGCATGCTTGTGCAGGCCGTGTAGAGGTTTCTGTTGGATGGTGCAATTGAATTATTTAATTGGTGTCTTCCTCGAGCAGGAAGAATGGAACTGATGGCAATGTGGGCTGACGGAAAACAGTTTTTACATGATGAAATAAGTTCATTCCATTCACGAACGGATATGGGTCCTCTAGGACAATCATTGACTCCTGCATGGATGATAACTGTGCGAATTTGATCAGGTTTTACTAAACTATGCAGCCATTTGATTATGTTTAAAATCGAAAGTCCAGGAATGCATATCTTGAACAACGTATTTTGCGTTTCTAGCCTTTTGGGATCCAAGTGTCTTATCACTGAATCTTCGATAAGTACAGAGGACCCCCGTGGGGATACCGGGGGCCTTTCAGTATAAATAGTATCCCCACCTTCTGGAGGTTCTGTGCTAGGAATCCCCTCTATTCTGTCCCTCTCTTTGCCTCTGCCTTGTCTCTTTCCTACCTGTCAGTCTTCTTTGTTTTCTGCCTTCTGGGTTCATTCTCCTGCCTTTTTTCCAGAAAC
>CM060338.1:36404254-36411754 GCA_030674155.1 Stramonita haemastoma | reverse complement strand
GGAGCGAGGGCAGAGGACCGTGGGGAGTGGAGGAGGCTAGTTGCAAAAATCTTCAGTTGTACCCCCACGGTCCACGGGACTACGATACAGGTGAAGAAGGTGAAGATATATATACAGGCGGTAAAGATGAGCTGATTCCGGAGACTCCTTGGCATCTCCTACAAAGACCACACAAGAAATGAAAACATGCATAACAGAATCCAGCAAACATGGCATTGAGCCTTCTAACAATCACAAAGAAGTGTAAATTTAAAAGGTATAGCAGGCCAAGATCATTGTTTTAAAAGAACTTGCAAAAACAACACTGCAAGGCACTGTTCAAGGAGAAAGAAAAAGAGGCAGACCACGGAAGAGACGGGAGGACAACATCAGCGAATGGACAGCCCTAAAGCTCAACAAAACCTTAAGAAAGGCAGACCATAGAGAGGAATGGAGGAAACTGGTTGTCAAGTCTTCGGGGAAGCCCCAAATGTCGCCAAACTAGCACACACACACACACACACACACACACACACACACACACACACACACACACACACACACACACACACACAATATATATATATATATATATATATATATATATATATATATATATATATATATATATATATACAGAGAGAGAGAGAGAGGAAATACCCCTATGCAGAAACGAAAATACAATGTTCACTTGTCTTGATCACGTCGTTTTAAAAAATCAGCACTAAGCTTAGATTTCATTTAGGCCTAAGTATTAGGCATGGGTAGGGTGGAATTTGTAACCTTGTATCTGTTTCGTAGCCACCCGAGTTTTTAACAATCTGTCAAATCTGCTCTTCCCTTGAATTATTTGTAATCTGCAAGTCTGTGTGTGTAATATCCACGCATTTACACATATTTGAAACATTACTCATATTTTACAACAAAAAAAATCTTTAGTTTATTATCATTAAAAAGAAGAAGACTTTCGATAGACAAGCCTTGACTTTCATGGATTTTCAAGGAGGAGTTCATCACAGATTGTCCCCTTGATCAGATCAGTTTAAGAAAAGGACTCCAAGTCTTGGATGACATATTCTTTTTCTTAAAATCTGAAAATCGCAAATATAGCATTGTATAAAACGGAAAGAAAATCACCTACAAAAGTCGGTAGCCTGCCGGGGTCTAAAATCATATCACCACATCAGCAGATCAGAGTACTCATAAATATGATGTATCAATTATGACTATAAGCTTCAGTAATAAAACACTAATTTTATAGTGACAATAATGACGTCAGTGGCACCTTCATCTCCACACCCTGTGCAGACAAGCTACATGCAACATTATATCATTAGTTACAAAAATAAACCCCATTATAAAGATATTCAAGTAAAACCAAAGACGATGATGCCTAAAGCTGAGATAAATGCACAATGTTACAAGTCGTAATATAAAGACTTATTAAAAGTTCTATGAAATATATTTTTACATGCCTTTGTAACTGATCTTTGCATTTGATGTTTCAAATGTTTTAGAAAATTATTCCACAATCACTGCCTGAATACAAGAAGCTGGATTTGTACAGGTTATTTCTTGGTCTTGGAAATTATTAGCGAGTGGTTATGTCTATCCTTGTTAATTTTGAAATCTTTGATTATCTTGAATGTGCATTAACTGTTAAAAGTAAATAGGCTTCGATCTGCGTTTAAGAAAATTGGCTGTATTCCTTTGTATCATCAATTGTTCATTTTTGTATCATGGGTTTTCCGATAATTTTTAAAGTTTAAATCGGATTCAATGTCTTTTGTTATCTAAGGAGGAGGTATCTTTTGAAAAGAAAGAAATCTTTCAGCCTTTGTCTTATATAGGAAGCATGTTGGTTGTACATTTCAATAGAATGCATTTATCCAATGTAGTGTGTGTGTGTGTGTGTGTGTGTGTGTGTGTGTGTGTGTGTGTGTGTGTGTGTGTGTGTGTGTGTCTGTCTGTCTGTCTGTCTGTCTGTCTGTCTGTCTGTCTGTCTGTGTATGGAAGTGTGTGTGTGTGTGTGTGTGTGTGTGTGTGTGTGTGTGTGTGTGTGCGCGCGCGTGCGTGCACGTGCGGGCGTGCGCACGCGAACACTGGCATGCAGACCGGTGACCTCATTTAGATCTATCAGTGTGGCTACAAAAGCAGCACGTTTTTTTTTTTCAAATTCAAATTGAGTGGAAAAAATGAAGTGGCGGGCTCACACTTCTATTTAAACAAGAAACTGCGTTGCTGGGATAGGTGGCTAAATCTAGAACGCTGACGATAGGAGTTAGGAAGATGTGTGTGTGTGTGTGTGTGTGTGTGTGTGTGTGTGTGTGTGTGTGTGTGTGTGTGTGTGTGTGTGTGTGTGTGTGTGTGTGTGTGTGTGAGAGAGAGAGAGAGAGAGAGAGAGAGAGAGAGAGAGAGAGAGAGAGAGAGAGAGAGAGAGAGAGAGAGATTCTGTCTTTTAATTTTTTTTTCTTCTTTTATATCGAAGATAATGGAATAAGTACTCTTGTGCTTTTTTACATCCAGTCCCCGTGTGTATGCAGTTTTGTAAATGTCATCTGTTCCCACCGGCACACGATGGCCTACACTTAGTGCACAAGATGTTCTGCGTGGGTTGTACACGGGGCCTCGGTTTAAAGTCTCATCCGAAGGATAAAGCGAGAGAGAGATTTGATTTGATTTATTCTTTTATATCGAGGATAACCGAATAAGCACTCTTGTGCTTTTATACATCTAGTCCCCGTGTGTATGCAGTTTAATAAATGTCATCTGTTCCTACCGGCACACGATGGCCTACTCTTACGAAAAGCGAAACAGGATTTAAGAGAGAGAGAGAGAGAGAGAGAGAGAGAGAGAGAGAGAGAGAGAGAGAGAGAGAGAGAGAGAGAGAGAGAATATGTTTATGAACGTGATTTTTATGACCATAGACATAAGATTCAGGTATAAAATACATATATCCCAAAATATGTGCCTTAGAGATAATAGATTCATCTTGTGTTCCCTACATGATCTTATTAAGATCATGTAAAAGTCCTTCGGATGAGACTTTAAACCGAGACTTTAAGACCGAGGCCCGTGTGCGAACGCACGTGCGAACGCACGCAGAACATCTTGCGCACACGTTAAATCCTGTTCCGCTTTTCGTAAGAGTAGGCCATCGTGTGCCGGTGGGAACAGATGACAAGATTGACAAAACTGCTTTACACACGGGGACCGGATGAAAAAAAGCACATGATTGCTTATTCTGTTATCCTCGATATAAAAGAATAAATAAATAAATAAATAAATAAATTATTCAAAATCCAGGCATATAGTTCCTTAGAATGAAGTTTATTGACATACATGCAAACTTGTGAATGTGTGGTGTGTGTGTGTGTGTGTGTGTGTGTGTGTGTGTGTGTGTGTGTGTGTGTGTGCGTGCGCGCGCGCGCGCACGTTTGAAGGGCCAGGTTGGACAGTAAAACAAATGTACACCAAACCCAAACACAGACAAAAAGTACTTACTGTCTGACCAAGGGCAAGAATGTTTAGATTTACAAGTCACACAAACCACACACTTTCAAAACACTGCTGAGTCTCTAGGAGAGGGGGATAGAGGTGGCTTCCAATTACTACTGATGGTAGCAAGCCAGTGCATATACACTGAAAACATTGTGGCCAGGAGAGGGGAAGGGCATGGGTTGCTGATTTCGCGCGCTTTTAGATAGGTTTATATGGGCAGAGCAGGTTGCAAGAAAAAGCTTTTATATACAGTGGCAATTGTCTGTTGGAGATGCCGTAATCTGATTGGTGTACACTTCACTACAGCAGTTAGCAAGTGTGTGTGGGTCTGTGCGTGCGCGTTTTGTCACATCGTTTTGAACCGCGCCTTTAGCTTATTCATAGGGGGAAGGGGGTATACGTAAACGCGTGCGTGCACTCACTGGTGCTTGTGTGTGCGATGTTCTGCGTATATGCGTGTGGCAGGGACCCAACACTTTGTTTTGGTGAATCATATTCTATGATATTGTAGTTTGATGTGTGTTGTAGGGGTCATTATTGTCTACTCTGTACACTGTTTCTTTGCGACAGTCTTCGCTATGGGCAAAACAGGGTTCCTATCTTCCGAGCTATTGTGTCGCCACAAATGAATAAACAATATCATGCACCAGGGCAATCTGCGGGGTGTCCGTCCACACGCACAAACACAAAAAACCGCACACACAAACACCAGCCAACGCGCGCACGCGCGCATGCATACCCACCCTCCAATGAATAAGAGCTAAAGAACTAGAAGCATTGTGACGCAAACGCCGTTTTCGAGACCTTGCCGCCCGCACTTTTCCGCAGTTCCACAGCCCAGGGCAGCAGGACCGTATTCTACACTATGCAGACAAACTGGACAACCATTTCGGATGTGTGTGGCACTGGAATTGTGGCGACGCCACGGCCCGCAAGATGGCAACCCCGCTTGTACACAGCCAAGTTTGGTCGCATAGAAACAGAGTACAGAGTACGCAAAAATCACCCCTACAACCCATCCAATAATAATTTCATACAATATCATGCACCAGGGCAATCTGCGGGGTGTCGTCCACACGCACAAACACAAAAAACCGCACACACAAACACCAGCCAACGCGCGCACGCGCGCATGCATACCCACCCTCCAATGAATAAGAGCTAAAGAACTAGAAGCATTGTGACGCAAACGCCGTTTTCGAGACCTTGCCGCCCGCACTTTTCCGCAGTTCCACAGCCCAGGGCAGCAGGACCGTATTCTACACTATGCAGACAAACTGGACAACCATTTCGGATGTGTGTGGCACTGGAATTGTGGCGACGCCACGGCCCGCAAGATGGCAACCCCGCTTGTACACAGCCAAGTTTGGTCGCATAGAAACAGAGTACAGAGTACGCAAAAATCACCCCTACAACCCCATCCAATAATAATTTCATACAATATGATGCACCAGGGCAATCTGCGGGGTGTCGTCCACACGCACAAACACAAAAAACCGCACACACAAACACCAGCCAACGCGCGCACGCGCGCATGCATACCCACCCTCCAATGAATAAGAGCTAAAGAACTAGAAGCATTGTGACGCAAACGCCGTTTTCGAGACCTTGCCGCCCGCACTTTTCCGCAGTTCCACAGCCCAGGGCAGCAGGACCGTATTCTACACTATGCAGACAAACTGGACAACCATTTCGGATGTGTGTGGCACTGGAATTGTGGCGACGCCACGGCCCGCAAGATGGCAACCCCGCTTGTACACAGCCAAGTTTGGTCGCATAGAAACAGAGTACAGAGTACGCAAAAATCACCCCTACAACCCCATCCAATAATAATTTCATACAATATGATGCACCAGGGCAATCTGCGGGGTGTCGTCCACACGCACAAACACAAAAAACCGCACACACAAACACCAGCCAACGCGCGCACGCGCGCATGCATACCCACCCTCCAATGAATAAGAGCTAAAGAACTAGAAGCATTGTGACGCAAACGCCGTTTTCGAGACCTTGCCGCCCGCACTTTTCCGCAGTTCCACAGCCCAGGCAGCAGGACCGTATTCTACACTATGCAGACAAACTGGACAACCATTTTGGATGTGTGTGGCACTGGAATTGTGGCGACGCCACGGCCCGCAAGATGGCAACCCCGCTTGTACACAGCCAAGTTTGGTCGCATAGAAACAGAGTACAGAGTACGCAAAAATCACCCCTACAACCCCATCCAATAATAATTTCATACAATATCGATGCACCAGGGCAATCTGCGGGGTGTCGTCCACACGCACAAACACAAAAAACCGCACACACAAACACCAGCCAACGCGCGCACGCGCGCATGCATACCCACCCTCCAATGAATAAGAGCTAAAGAACTAGAAGCATTGTGACGCAAACGCCGTTTTCGAGACCTTGCCGCCCGCACTTTTCCGCAGTTCCACAGCCCATGGCAGCAGGACCGTATTCTACACTATGCAGACAAACTGGACAACCATTTTCGGATGTGTGTGGCACTGGAATTGTGGCGACGCCACGGCCCGCAAGATGGCAACCCCGCTTGTACACAGCCAAGTTTGGTCGCATAGAAACAGAGTACAGAGTACGCAAAAATCACCCCTACAACCCCATCCAATAATAATTTCATACAATATCATGCACCAGGGCAATCTGCGGGGTGTCGTCCACACGCACAAACACAAAAAACCGCACACACAAACACCAGCCAACGCGCGCACGCGCGCATGCATACCCACCCTCCAATGAATAAGAGCTAAAGAACTAGAAGCATTGTGACGCAAACGCCGTTTTCGAGACCTTGCCGCCCGCACTTTTCCGCAGTTCCACAGCCCAGGGCAGCAGGACCGTATTCTACACTATGCAGACAAACTGGACAACCATTTCGGATGTGTGTGGCACTGGAATTGTGGCGACGCCACGGCCCGCAAGATGGCAACCCCGCTTGTACACAGCCAAGTTTGGTCGCATAGAAACAGAGTACAGAGTACGCAAAAATCACCCCTACAACCCCATCCAATAATAATTTCATACAATATCATGCACCAGGGCAATCTGCGGGGTGTCGTCCACACGCACAAACACAAAAAAACCGCACACACAAACACCAGCCAACGCGCGCACGCGCGCATGCATACCCACCCTCCAATGAATAAGAGCTAAAGAACTAGAAGCATTGTGACGCAAACGCCGTTTTCGAGACCTTGCCGCCCGCACTTTTTCCGCAGTTCCACAGCCCAGGGCAGCAGGACCGTATTCTACACTATGCAGACAAACTGGACAACCATTTCGGATGTGTGTGGCACTGGAATTGTGGCGACGCCACGGCCCGCAAGATGGCAACCCCGCTTGTACACAGCCAAGTTTGGTCGCATAGAAACAGAGTACAGGTACGCAAAAATCACCCCTACAACCCCATCCAATAATAATTTCATACAATATCATGCACCAGGCAATCTGCGGGGTGTCCGTCCACACGCACAAACACAAAAAACCGCACACACAAACACCAGCCAACGCGCGCACGCGCGCATGCATACCCACCCTCCAATGAATAAGAGCTAAAGAAACTAGAAGCATTGTGACGCAAACGCCGTTTTCGAGACCTTGCCGCCCGCACTTTTCCGCAGTTCCACAGCCCAGGGCAGCAGGACCGTATTCTACACTATGCAGACAAACTGGACAACCATTTTGGATGTGTGTGGCACTGGAATTGTGGCGACGCCACGGCCCGCAAGATGGCAACCCCGCTTGTACACAGCCAAGTTTGGTCGCATAGAAACGAGTACAGGGTACGCAAAAATCACCCCTACAACACCATCCAATAATAATTTCATACAATATCATGCACCAGGAATCTGCGGGTCCGTCCACACGCCAAACACAAAAACCGCACACACAAACACCAGCAAAAGCGCGCACGCGCGCATGCATACCCACCCTCCCCTGAATAAGAGCTAAAGAACTAAAGCATTTTGCGCAAAGCCGTTTTCGGGAAACCCTTTC
>CM060338.1:36390218-36397718 GCA_030674155.1 Stramonita haemastoma | reverse complement strand
CTCCAGGGAGGTTTGGGGCTGTGTATATGGCATTGTTCTGGATGCGCGGCTCCTGCAAAAGCACTGGAACCATGCGTAACGGCGATTACCTTTCCCATAGATCATTCCAGCGACATGGAGAGGGGGGCCTGCTGCATGCCGTCCATACCTACTTACCCAGACTTTGCGCTCTGGAGCCTAGAGCGTAAAATCATAGTCTTCCGAGACTTAAGGATGCATACAGTGATAGACAAGAAGCAACAGAGGTGCACATGGGACAAGAGTCATTCAGGAAAAATACTCCTACTGGACGATGGCTGATTCCTTGCTTTGTGAGGGTCATTACAAGAAAAGAGATGGTGTTAGGTTCTACCATCCCTCTGGTTACTGAAGAGCCTGATGTCTGAGGAGCACGTTCTGCTACACCCTGGGCAGATGAATGGCAAGTTCAAAAGTGTTATTGTTTAGTGATGGTATGTATCAATTATGCATAAACTTATTGTTCCAATATGTAGCTACTATACACGAAGGACTAGTGGGTGAACATTCAGGAGAAAATAGTAGTAGTAAAACTGGACACAATATTCTTATCCTAGACGTTGAAATGCAGCTACATTCATGGTGCGCAAACACGGTAGCATATGCAAAAATCTTATTATTGGTGAACCTCAAAGCTCTCTCCAAAGAACGAAAATAAAGTGTTGTGTAGTCCAGGCTTTGCGTTGACATTGTCTTAAGATTGAAGATTGTATTTCAAGAAAAAATCCTCAAGGAAAAACTGTCTAATTTTGCATGAACACTGTATCAAAGGTATGATCAGTCCTATACAGATTTCTGACCCTTCTTCCTCAATCAACCCACCCTTTTTCTTTTTGTTTTTTTTTCTGATTTGATGTCGTTATATAGAACTACAATTTAATTGGTTTCCCTTTCTTTGTCAGTTAATTAAACGCACACCCCCTCATAGCACTTCATAATTGTTTTTATCTGTCTTTGAGTGCTGATTAAAACTGATCTATTGTTTATGAGTATTTATTTTTCTCATTCATAAAATATATTTTGTTTATTCGTTCTCTTGTCAGTTTTTTGTTTCTGTTGCTGTCTCTTCTATATTTGTCTATCTGTCTCTCTGTCCCTAATTGCCTGTCTGTCTGTCTCTGTCTCTGTCTGTCTCTGTCTCTCAATCTCTGTCTGTCTATGTCTGTCTCTCTCTGTCTATGTCTGTCTGTCTCTCTCTGTATCTCTCTGTCTTTCTCTCTCTCTCTCACTCTCTCTCTCTCTCTCTCTCTCTCTCTCTCTCTCTCTCTCTCTCTCTCTCTCTCTCTCTCTCTCTCTCTCTCCAGCTATGAAGTATTAAGTTACATAATTGGTTGTTACAAACAGAATTATGCTATGTTTTTTGTGTGTTTTTTCTCCATTTTCTTGTTATTAGTTTGCTTTTACTAGTTTGTATCATTATAGAAGGCTGGATGTAAAAAAGCAATTGTCATGCTTACTCCTTCACCTTCTGAAAATAAAATTCAATCAATCAATCAATTCTCTCTCTCTCTCTCTCTCTCTCTCTCTCTCTCTCTCTCTCTCTCTCTCTCTCTCTCTCTCTCGCGCGCTCTCTCAGGGGCGGGGTGCATGTTCAAGAAAGACGTGTGTTATTTTCTCTCCAATTTTTCGTAAAATTAGCATGTCTACAAGTTATGTATGGCTGTGATTTTTTGCACACAATTGGACTGTTGGTGGCTTCATCAATTGAATTGATTGGATCGACATGAAAACCTACGTGTGGTCAGTAATGAAACATATTCAATTTTCTACATAATCAGTATAAACAATGAAGAAAAATATTTTGCAAACAAAGCTCATACTGCGTGGCAAGCTCTAGGCTCCTCCTATGTGTGCTGCACGTGCGTGTATTTCGAAAGGTGTGTACCTTACACAGAGATACATGCATGCGAGATTTCAAACATTCCATGTGATTCTTTGGCCTTGAACTTTGTTGTTTACACTCTGTTTTGGAACTGATTAACACGTGCAATACCGTGTAATACCGTGACATTGACATTGGCTTTGTTTACCCCCCCTCTAAACCACAGGCGCCTTAAAGATGTCACAAGAAAATTTCTCCCACCCTCAATTAAACATGATGCAGTTTATGGACTGGCGATTTGCTCACATACAGCTAGAGCTACAACAACATGCTGCCAGCATTAAAACAACCATAGAAGAAAAATTTCAGATTTTAGACAACAGCATATTACATCTTACAAGGGACATCAGTGAGCTAAAAGATGTAGTAGAAGAAAATAGAGAGAACATTGAAGACCTCATGGAAGACAGGCGCACGATACTGGAAAGACTGGACAAGCTGGAAAGGAACGTACAAGTGATTGAACAAGATACAAAAGCATGCAATGTTGTGTTTTTCAATATAGAAGAAAATCAGTATGAGGACAGGGCTACTACAACACAAATCATTGTAGATCTTCTGAACTGTTATAACCCAGCAACCTACTGGCATCAAGATGACATCGTAAAAGCTTTCCGACTGGGGAAACCTCGGCAGCAAAGAAGCGAACCACGACCAATCCTGGTGCAGTTCAGTAGGATGGCAGACAAAATGGCTGTGCTGGGGGATTCATATCTCAGAGAAGACCTCAGACAATATGGCATTAGCGTCGCATCTGACCTCACCTCACGGCAAAAGGAGCTGATCGACTTCTATCGTAGTCAGGGCAAACTAGCATATTTCTACAATGGAAGACTACAGGTCAGGGACAGACAGGAGTCAAGACCAAGGTTTCCTGAAGAGCAACGAAGTACAGCAAGGTCAGCTCAGAAAGCAGAAGACTGGCCACATCTCCAATACAACAGACAGAGAGGACAAGACAGAGGCAGGTCCAGCAGACAGACAACTGGCAACACAAGCAGGAGTGAGCCAGGAAGAATTTCCAGGTCACCTCCATTCCAACGGAAGGATGACAACTTCGAAACTCCTCCACCAAACGTCAGACGCCAGCGGCAACCTTACTCTGGCAGGGTCTTTCAACAAAAGCCGGAGAATGCTGTTTCAAGAAGCAGTGCAGGAAGCAGAAGGTCAACAAATTCCAGAGACTCTGTCCATGCCAGGATTCAGCAAAGACACTACCAGGATGATTCTGACAGGAGACCAGTTGTTCCAGCTCACAGTGAAGAAGAAAATGACTCTCCAATGCCTGAGCACAAACGATTTGTGTTTCGAGAAGACCAAAGCCTCAAAGGGACCAGAGCAACTTATAATAAACAAGAAGATAACTGTGATTGTGGTACAGATAGTAATCAAAACCAAGGCAGGAATATACAAGAAAGTGACATATACACAGTGTGTAAAGTTGCTGGAGAGTGTTACCGCAGTCATGATGACTCAAAGAAAAATGAAGACAGATGTAACAGTGATGAAAATGAGGATGACATTGAGGACAAAGACATTGAGGACAAAGACATTGAGGACAAAGACATTGAGGACAAAGACAGCCATTTTCCTTCTTCACCCAGGGAGGAAATACAGACAAGTGATGACAAAATCACAGGGAACAAGACTGAATTAAAGGTGACATATGACATGGAAGCACATCAGCAACTTGGTCTTGACAGTCATGAACATGAACTGAATATTACAAACACTGACCAAGACACCACAAAGGTAAATGAATCACAAGAACTGACCAACATTAACTTTGACGAACAGACTGGCACTGGAGACCAAGAGAACAGAGTGAAAAGTACAGAAAACCATGGTGACAGTGAAGCCTCAAAGTTAAAGAAAAGCAGAGGTAAAGTAGTCCGTAAACAGTCAGACAACAGCAGTAGTAAAAAAGCAGATCCTCAAAGAGAGATGGAGGTGGCAGAGCAGGGCAAGACAGGACCTGTAAGCCTGTGTAATGCCCAGCCATCAGGAACAGGGAGGCAGCCAAGGCCTATCAGGCGTGCTGCCTCTCAGAAACAAGAAGCTCCAAGCATGCACACAGAGTCACGCAGGTCAGTGAGCCAATCCAGTATCCTGGACTCTCTCAGGAGAGTTTCAGTGGGGGAACATTCCCATGAGAGTGGAGCGGCCTCACGTGATAAAAGGAAGCCTGTTAATTCTGGAGCCTCTGTCTCCAAGAAATAGGATATTGGCCGGGCCACAAAAACAATATCTATATATAAAGAAAATAAAAGTCAACCTTGTGGCTTAATTGGTAAACCCAAAGAGAATGAGACACACATGTTTGTAGATAATGTACATAAGCAACATATTGATTTTCTAAATTATAATGTTAATGGCTTATTGCAAAAGTTAGAAAATAATGATTTTGTTAACTTTCTTCAGCTACATGATTTTATATGTTTAACAGAAACGTTTATTAGCTATGATTTTGAATCACCACTTTTCAGTGATTTTGTTGTATTTACATCAAAGGCCAAGAAATTGTCGCATCAGGGCCGATATTCTGGAGGAGTGATTGTAATGGTGAGAAAGAAGTATGCCTGCTACATTGATAAGGTTGATATAAAATATGATAATATAGTTGTGCTAAACATTCAGAAGAATCTGTTACAAACTAATAAAAATGTACTTTTAATCTGTGCTTATATACCTCCATATGATTCTGTGTTCTGGAAACATCACCAAAATGGATATGGTATGGAAATGCTTGAGCAATGCATATTGGACTTGCAAGATTTGAATGATGATTTTTATGTTCTATTAACTGGTGATTTGAATGCAAGAACAGCATGTGAGAATAATTCTTTTTCTGATGGTGAGTTTGATGAGGACTTAAAAACAGTGTATGTCACAAGTGATTTTGTTAGAAACTCACAAGATAAACAGACGAATCTATTTGGCAATCAACTACTTGAAATTTGTAATATGTTTGATTATTTAATTTTGAATGGTCTGTGTCAACATGACTTTGATGATGGGTATACATATATTTCATTTGCAGGAGCCAGCACAGTTGACTATTTTATCATGTCTTGTGAATGGTATGCGTCTGTTGATATTGTAACTGTAGACATTAGTAGTACTACAGAGTCAGATCATCTACCTGTTTTTATGAGGATTGGTTTGAAAAGGGATGTGACTAAACAAAATGATGATGAACAAACTAATGAAGAGAAACATAGTGTAGTAGAAAAAGTTGTATGGAAAGATGATAGGAAAGAAGAATTTATTGAAACACTAAACAGTCCTACCATGCAGAACAAAATTATTAGTGCCTTAAACCTTCTTGACAGTGACATAGATGATGCTCTGGAGCAATTTACACAATGCCTGAATGAGGCTAGCAGTTGTATGCTCACCAGACATCATACTTGTCAGAACAAACGGTCAAGGTGGTTTGATGATGAGTGTCATCAGATTAAGAAAGAGACAAGAAGAGCGTTGAATTTATTTAGAAAAACAAAAGACGAGAATGACAGACAGATTTATGTTACAAACCGGAAAAAATATAGACAGTTATTAAAGACCAAACGCCAAACATTTAGAAAACAAAAAGTAGAGTCTCTAGCTAACAATAGTTCAAATTCAGCACTGTTCTGGAAAGACTTGCGGAGTATGGGTTGTGTTAATAAAGATAGAGTTTCAAACAAAATAAATAAGACAGACTGGGTTAACTATTTCAAAGAGGTATTTCAAAGTAATGAAGCAGTATTTAATCAATGTATACACACAGAAGCAGATCTGTTAGAAGAAAATGAACATGAACTGAATAGAGAGATTACAGAAGAAGAAATAAATAAAGCTATACATAAACTGAAGTCTGGTAAGGCATGCGGGATTGATAAAATTATTGCAGAAATGCTAAAAAATGTAACTATTGAAGCTAAACAGTTCATTTTCAAGCTTTTCAATACTATTTTCAGTAAAGGTATATATCCACAGATGTGGTCTAAAGCCATTATTATTCCGATTTATAAAAAAAGGGGATCCAGAGCTAGTAGACAATTATAGGGGAGTATCATTACTGAGTGTACTATCTAAATGTTATACTTCTATATTAAACGCAAGATTATATTCGTGGCTAGAAAATAATCACTTGATATGTGAAAATCAAGCAGGTTTTAGAAAAAGATATTCTACCATAGACCAGATTTTCAATCTATATTCAATTGTCCAGAAGTGTATGTCTAAGAAAGGTAAAAAGCTGTACGTTGCATTTGTTGACTTTAAAAAAGCTTTTGACTCTGTTAAACATGATAAACTTTTGAGCTGTATTAAAAGTCAGGGGGTAAAAGGTAATTTTTTTGCATCATTATCAGCCATGTATAACTCATTATTATCGTGTATACGAATAAACAGCCAATTATCAGAGTTTTTTGAATGTCCAATAGGAGTCAGGCAAGGCTGTGTTTTGAGTCCTACGTTGTTTTCGGTCTTCATTAACCAGCTAGCTGATGATATGAATGAAAAAGGAAGGCATGGAGTCCAGTTATTACCTAATATTATGGATATCTTTATTCTGATGTTTGCAGATGATGTTGCACTGTTTTCAACAACCCCAGGAGGTTTGCAACATCAATTAAATATTTTAAAAGACTGCTGTAATAATTTACAACTGAGTGTCAACATCAATAAAACAAAGGTGATGGTCTTTAGGAAAGGTGGATTTCTTTCAAAACAGGAACAATGGTATTACAGTGGTATTAGGTTAGAAGTTGTGAATCAGTATTGTTATTTAGGGTTTAACTTCACAACAAAGATTAGCTGCAAATTGGGTACAGAACATCTAGTCACTAAGGGAAGGAAGGCAGTGATTCAGTTAAATAAAGTTTTTCATAAATATAAAGAAATGAACGTTCGTACATTCTTCAAGATTTTCGATCTTAAGATACAGCCAATTCTATTGTACTCATCAGAAATATGGGGCACAAACAGATTTGAACACATCGAGAAAATTCATTTGATGGCATGTAAAAGATTTTTAGGAGTACCAGTAAGGACACCCAATAAGATGGTATATGGTGATTTAGGAAGATATCCACTTTATGTCAATTCATGTATAAGAGCCATTAAGTACTGGTTAAAACTACTGCAATTAGATCAAAATAGAATATCATATAATGCTTACTGCATGCAGCTAGAGTTAGATAGACATGGGAAACACTGCTGGATTTCAAAAATAAGAGAAATTTTGTGTGAAACAGGTTTTAACATTGCTTGGATGCAGCAAAGTGTGGGAGATGTAAAAGCTTTCTTAGGTATGTTTAAACAAAGATTAGTGGATCTGTTCATTCAAGAATGGGATGGGATTATACGAGATAAAGAGAGGTATGACAATTACAGATCGTTTAAAAGTATTTTTGAAAAAGAGCATTATATAAACTCTATTGATGTTTACTGCTTTCGAGTAGCAATTACACAAGCAAGATGTAACGTTTTACCTCTTAATAATAATGTATATAGATATAGTGAAAATGCTCAAGAAAAAATGTGTCCTTTTTGTAAAACAATAGTTGAAAATGAAGCCCACTTTCTCATGGAATGTTGCATGTACACAGACT
>CM060338.1:36382718-36387718 GCA_030674155.1 Stramonita haemastoma | reverse complement strand
ATTTTGTGTATTACATGTACACATTGCTTGCTTGTTTGCTTGCTTGACTGATTGATTGCTCGGGTGATTGGTTTATTTACTGATTCATAGACTGCATTCAGTTCAGAGCAGGACGTAGCACAACTGAACATATATTTAACCTCGGAATACTCTGAGCGGTACCTTCAACACCAACAAGACCTCTACCACGTATTTATTGATTTTAAGAAGGCATTCGACAGGATGTGGCATGCAGCTTTGTAGGCAACCATGAGTTTGTATAGCATCAATGCAAACCTGATCAGAGCCATCAAAGAGCTGTACAAAAAGGCAGTGTACTACAACAGCAACATTGGAGAGTGGTTTCGAACAACAGATGGAGTAAGGCTGGGGTGTCTACTCTCACCCACTCTTTTCAAAATCTTTCTTGAGGGAATCATGGCTAATGATGGTCTCTGTTTCTGTCTCTGTCTGTCTGTCTGTCTGTCTGTCTGTCTCTGTCTGTCTGTCTGTCTCTGTCTCTCTCTCTCTCTCTCTCTCTCTCTCTCTCTCTCTCTCTCTCTCTCTCACGTGCTTGCTTGCTTGCTTGCATGTAGATGGCTGTCATGCATATAGTGTGAACAAACCTGTGTTAACATTTTCAGATGTCTAACACGTCTTTCAGACATGCATAATTATTATATTGCCTGTACACGTAAACGTTTTGATATCAAGTCTTGGCTATAATTTGAATCATAATATGTCAAGTCAGGCCTGATTTAAAATTGCTTTTGGCTCATGCCACCTTTAGTTAACCCATCAAATGTGAATGTGAATTGATGCCAGGCCTTGCAACTGCTCTACGCTGCAAATGCTGAGCATTTTTATTTAGCTTATTACACCCAGTGTAATGAAAAGAAAATGATTTCTTGAAACCTTGATACCAAGCTAGATAGATACAAAGGCAGACAGGGAGATAGATAGATACAATTAATAACAGATACTCAAAGAGAGCTTTGTGAGGATAAACGTGTTAAGAATATGTTATGCTTACTTAGACATGGATTTATCGCATTATTTTGTTGTTGTTGTTGTTGTTTTTACTAGTTTTAGGGCCGAAAGAAGAGGTGTTGTTCTAGTTTGCTAACAATATCCCCGTCCTGAGGTACAGGAGTGGGCTCACTGATCAGCATAGTGGATGCTCAAACCAGTAGTCCAAAGTACTTTTGTCACATGCACCCTACCAGCTTTTTGCAGGTGCAGATACTCCTCGCAGTGCTAACTTCTAACAAGATTGGAGATAATTGATCCGTTAAAACTCTGAACAACTTTTCGGCTACAAAGCACAATCTTTCATTTATTTTATTTTATTCATTTATATCGAGGTTGTAAATACCGTCATCTGTCCCCACTGTTCAATCAGAACATGTGAGCATGTGGTCTCTAAAAAAAAAAAGGCATATATTGTACAGTTTACCTCGTAGACTAAATATGTTCACAGTAAGGTTTCAAACCACCATCCAAGGAAACAGCCTCACACAATTCCGCAGGTGTCTCCTGGTTAATTTTAGAAACAATACGCTGTGGCAGAACTCTGATCGCATGGGAGGTAATCTGATTACCGCCCCGTCACATTAGTCGCACCGCGTCTTTAAGTCGCACGTTGTCCCGAGGTAAGCTACCTGACTGGCATATTTGATGCTTCAAGCCAGTGGCCTCTACCAATTGCTACCCCTGGGGTTGGGTTCCAATGCAGCCTTACCGGCTCCCAGTCTGGTAACAATCCCACGTGGGTATAGTCCCCACCATACTACAAAATGATGTAAACAGGGTGAAGATATTTGATGTACTACATCTCTGGGGTTGATGGCCTCCAAAAGGAGGCTGCATACATTCTACATCCAAGCGGTTTGCTTAGTTTTTGTAAGATATAGCGGTATATAAATTTCATTATTATCATTATCATTATCATTATCATCATCATCATCATCATCATCATCATCATCATTATTATTATTATTATTATTATTATTATTATTATTATTATTATTATTATTATTAATATTATCATCAGTAGTAGTAGTAGTAGTAGTAGTAGTAGTAGTAGTAGTAGTAGTAGTAGTAGTAGTAGTACATTTTACCGCGTGGGCAAAGTGTATTCACAGAGAAGTTTTATATTACCATCCAAGGAAACGGCATCACACAATTCGCAGGGGTCTCCTGATTAAGATACACGACGCATTGACTGGTCTCTGATTGTACAGGAGGTCATCTGGTTACTACCCTGTCATATGTTCTACAGAGTTTTTCCAGGAACAACTCTTTTAAGGAGCAAAAGAAACCCCTCTAAAGCCAGAATATGGCTGCATATGTGGCAATATACTCGAAAACACACATACACACGCAAATTTCTCATCTTTTGCATGTTGCTTCCAACTTTACAGTACTTCCAAGATTGTACGTTTGCATACATGTACTTAATATTTCCATTTACAATTTCATTACTTGATATAGCCACAGGGTGACCAAAAAAACCCTGCTAGAAACAAAACCCCTGACTGCTTGTTATCTTTCAACAACAAAAAAATCTAAACAAAACAACTTCGGCCAACCCTTTCAACTGACACTTGTCAACTCACACACAGCCCATGGGGGGGATAGGGAGGGAAAGCTGGATCAGCTTAGGAGGAGTGGAGTTTAACGGTAAGGATAGCCGCCAGTGCAGGATCAAATCCAATCAATGGAGAAAAATGGACAATACCGCTGCAAGGGATGCGCAAGTGAGAAGATGCCAACAAGGGTTGGGAGTAGATTAGAGCCAACAGCAACATTGAGTGTATTTGTGGAGATATCGATGCTGTGCATTAGGGTGAGAAACAGACACACAGAAACAATGACAGAAACAGAAACACTTGCTCAGAGCGTGAAAGAAAGATTCAAAGATTTCACTACGTGTTTACTTTCTTCTATTCACTTTTTTTTGTTTTTGCAACATATGTTCTAAGAAAATTTTCATTTTCTTTTTGTCATCGTCTTTTGACGGCAGTTTTGCATTATGGTGACAAACAGACACATAGAGACAATGACAGAAACAGAAACACTTGCTCAGAGAGTGAAAGAAAGATTCAAAGATTTCACTACGTGTTTACTTTCTTCTATTCATTTTTTTGTTTTTGCAACATACGTGCTAAGAACATTTTCATTTTCTTTTTGACATCGTCTTTTGATAGCAGTTTCAAACGGCTAAACGGATATTAAAACTAATATTCTTGTGAATGCAATTGACAATTTTAAATTCTTTCTGAAAACTGTCTCGCTGTAAGGTACCACAGCAGGTGGTGCATCAATCATCAGGGAGACTTCTAATGAAGGCTCATCCAGGAGCCGAAACTCGAGTCAGGTCAGGCCAAAGACATAGTTCTTACTCAAAAGTGCCTAAAATGCTGCCATTGAATGACAATATTCCCTAGAATTTTTTTTTTAATTGACTCTTTGATAATCATTTTCAAAATGATTGAGAAGTTGCAAGTGGATATCTACATTTGTTTACCTCCACTACTTTTACCTCAAAAAGAGAAAAAGGAGAGACAGAGAAATAACAGACAGACAGACAGACAGCCAGATATTATTATACACACAGAAGCAGATACAGGGATAAGTGTACACAAAGCAAATTTTAACTGTAAACAAAGTGAACGCATTTTAACACCACTTCAAAGAAATGTATGTATATTTGAAATGTCATTATTTTTGTTTCAGATCAGGGGATGAGGAGGAAGGGGAAGAAGGCCAAAGACAAGTGCTCTGCAAATTTCAGATTCTGACCCAGTGTCTTGTACTTCAATCCAGTGTGACAGCATCGTATCACAGCAATGAATACCCGTTGACTGTAACACGATAATAATAAGGACAGCTCTAAACCTGTATCAGACTGAGATTTATCATCAGAAAAAAGTTTAAAAGAGGAAGCAAAGTATGCACAGAAGAAGAAAAAAGAAGAAGAAGAATGAAAACAAATAGGAAGAAGAATGGCAAAGAGGAAAAAAGAGAAGAAGAAGAAGAAGAAGAAGAAGAAGAAGAAGAAGAAGAAGAAGAAGAAGAAGAAGAAGAAGAAGAAGAAGAAGAAGATTGCAAAGAAAACGAAAAAAATGCAAAGAAGACGGAAAAATACGGAGAATTCACAGAAGAAGAAGAAGAATGCAAAGAATAAGACAAACGAGATGAAAAAGAAGCAATTTATCTCTCTGCCTGTCTGTCAACCTATCTATCTATCCATCCATCGATCCATTAACCTATCTATTAATCGATCCATCTATCTATGTATCTGTCTGTTTGTCTACCTAAATATCTATCTATCTAAATATCTATCTAAAAACCTATCTATCTATCTGTCTTTTTGTCTGTCTGTCTGTCAGTGTCCTTTAAGGACGTACGTAAATAAACAAAAGTCACAATGAAATGAACAAATAGAAATACACAAACAGAATGAATTGTTTTATATAGATAACAGTAGATAAAACGTACGAAAAAAACGAGACAAATTGCTTATCTCAACTTGTTACAAAAGTTTCGGAGCATGCAAAAACTCACTAAAAAAAAAAGTAAAAAGAAACAAACAAGCAAAACAAAAACCCCAAAACACAACAAAAGCAACAACAACAACAAGAATAACAACAACACTAAACAAACATGAGCAGATGATTCTGGAACAATTTCTCAAAATCTCTCTTTCCGTGACATTTTTTTTTCATCACAATTTTCTTCCTTTCTGCTATCTGATTATTATCTTGACGTCTGCCTGTCTTTTATTGCGTTATCTTTGTTTTGGACAGTTATTTTTTAGTTTTTCTTTGTAGTCTCCTTCTTTGCGTTTTTTTTAAATGCTAGCATTTTTATTTGTTTAATTTTGGTGTTTTTTTCTGATGGTTTTATCTATTTGTTTTGCTTTGCCTTGTCTTGTCTTGTTTTCTTGTTGTTGTTTTTTTTCTGACAACTGTAATTGTTGTGCGAGTTTTGGTTTTGCTTGTTGTTATTATCTCTGT
>CM060338.1:36367952-36377618 GCA_030674155.1 Stramonita haemastoma | reverse complement strand
ATAGCATCTTTGATATTGGTGGCGCTGTTCTTGTGGCGCCACCCCAGTTCCGAAAAGGACTGCGAGGCTTGAATATAGCCAATCATTTCGGAATGAGACGCGGTACAGTGTACGCCACAATACATAATATTACACATAGTATTAATGATAATATACAATATGATGTCCCACAGCAAGGTACAGGGTCATCACCACACACACACTTACAAACAAAAAAACTGCGCACAAAATCACAAGCGCGCACAAGCTTAAGCGCGCGCATATATACCTCCAAGAATAAGGTACATATCGAGATGTAACAAAGTGTCAGTTAGATCCCCCGTCCAACATGGACTTTAAGTGTAGTAACGAAGAAGGCCACAGTACCATCAGTGGGCTCTACTGTATACATCCACAAATTACTAGCTTTTTTCTCATGGGTGGCGCTGCTTTTGTGGCGACACCACAACCCCGAAAAGGACAACCTGGCTTTAATATAGGCAGTTGTGTCGGAACGAAAGCTAGTAATACAACAATACACAGTATTACAAATAATATTAAAACAATAATGACAATAAACAATATGATGCACCACAGCATGGTGAAGGGTTTTGGCCACATGCACATACACAAAAAAAATCTACACAATCACAAGCCACGCATACTCCCGCACATACACCCCCCCCCTCCATCCCCAGAATAAAGCGCATAATTATGGACAAGATTTGATACAATGCCGGGCTGAGTCCCGTACTACCCCGACTTGTGCACAGCAACAGAGCCCACAGCACCTTGACAGAGCCCTACTCTATGCATACACACTTTACTAGCATCTTTGATATTAGTGGCAATGTTTTGTGGCGACACCACAGCCTCAAAAAGAGCACCCTGGCTTGAATATAGCAAGTCTTGTCGAAACGAAAGCTGTGGTGCATGATAATACTGCATATTATGATTATCATTATTAAGTCTACTGCAACGTTTTATTGTGTACACTGTACCAGCATACTTTCAGACAAACTTGCTATATTCAAACCCCGACGCTGTTTTTGGGGCTGTGGTGTCGCCACATGTCTGACGCCACGCATATCAAAGTTCCGAGAAAAGTGTGTGTGCATACAGCACAGCACACTCTTGGTGCCGTGGGCTCTGTTACTTGGGGTGTACGCCTGCGTGCATGCGCGCGCGTTCCTGTGTTTGTGGGTGCGGATTTTTTGTGTTTGCATCTGGCGGAGACCCTAAACTCTGCTGTGGTGTATCATATATTATTATATCATGATATTATCCACAAGCCTGGCACCTCCCCAGCCCCGTCCAACCCCCACTTTTGCACGGTAAAAGACCCCACGGCACCAACACAATATCCTACTGTATGCAGACACTCTCTTCCACCATCTTGGATAGGTGTGGCGCCGGATTTGTGGCGACACGAGAACCACCAAGAGCTAAGAAACAGCAATATGATGCACCTGGGCAAAAATCAAAAATCACCCCTACAACACCATCCAATAATAATTTCATACAATATCATGCACCAGGGCAATCTGCGGGGTGTCCTCCACACGCACAAACACAAAAAACCGCACACACAAACACCAGCCAACGCGCGCACGAGCGCATGCATATCCACCCTCCCATGAATAAGAGCTAAAGAACTAGAAGCATTGTGACGCAAAGGCCGTTTTCGGGACCTTGCCGCCCGCACTTTTCCGCAGTTCAACAGCCCAGGGCACAACGACCGTATTCTACATTATACAGACAAACTGGACAACAATTTTGGATGTGGTGACACTGGAATTGTGGCGACGCCACGGCCCGGAAGATGGCAACCCCGCTTGTACACAGCCAAGTTTTGTACCATAGAAACAGGGTACAGAGTACGCAAAAATCACCCCTACAACACCATCCAATAATAATTTCATACAATATCATGCACCAGGGCAATCTGCGGGGTGTCCTCCACACGCACAAACAAAAAAACCGCACACACAAACACCAGCCAACGGGCGGACGCGAGCATGCATACCCACCCTCCCATGAATAAGAGCAAAAGAACTAGAAGCATTGTGACGCAAACGCGTTTTCGGGACCTTGCCGCCCGCAATTTTCCGCACTTCCACAGCCCAGGGCACAACGACCGTATTCTACACTATGCAGACAAACTGGACAACCATTTTGGATGTGTGTGGCACTGGAATTGTAGCGACGCCACGGCCCGCAAGATGGCAACCCCGCTTGTAAACAGCCAAGTTTTGTACCATAGAAACAGAGTACAGAGTACGCAAAAATCACCCCTACAACACCATCCAATAATAATTTCATACAATATCATGCACCAGGCAATCTGCGGGGTGTCCTCCACACGCACAAACACAAACAACCGAACACACAAACACCATACAACGCGCGCACGCGCGCATGCATACCCAACCTCCCATGAATAAGAGCTAAAGAGTTAGAAGCATTGTGATGCAAACGCCGTATTCGGGACCTTCCCGCCCGCACTTTTCCGCACTTCCACAGCCCAGGGCACAACGACCGTATTCTACACTATGCAGACAAACTGGACAACCATTTTGGATGTGTGTGGCACTGGAATTGTGGCGACGCCACGGCCCGGAAGATGGCAACCCTGCTTGTACACAGCCAAATTTTGTACCATGGACACAGAGTACAGAGTACGCAAAAATCACCCCTACAACACCATCCAATAATAATTTCATACAATATCATGCACCAGGGCAATCTGCTGGGTGTCCTCCACACGCACAAACATAAAAAAACCGCACACACAAACACCAGCCAACGCACGCACGCGCGCATGCATACCCACCCTCCCATGAATAAGAGCAAAAGAACTAGAAGCATTGTGACGGAAACGCCGTTTTCGGGACCTTGCCACCCGCACTTTTCCGCAGTTCCACAGCCCACGCCACAACGACCGTATTCTACACTATGCAGACAAACTGGACAACCATTTTGGATGTGTGTGGCATTGCAATTGTGGCGACGCCACGGCCCGGAAGATGGCAACCCCGCTTGTACACAGCCAAATTTTGTACCATAGAAACAGAGTACAGAGTACGCAAAAATCACCCCACAACACCATCCAAATAATGATTTCATACAATATCATGCACCAGGGCAATCTGCGGGGTGTCCTCCACACGCACAAACACAAAAAACCGCACACACAAACACCATACAACGCGCGCTAGCGCGCATGCATACCCACCCTCCCATGAATAAGAGCTAAAGAACTAGAAGCATTGTGACGCAAAGGCCGTTTTCGGACCTTGCGCGCGGCACTTTTCCGCACTTCCACAGCCCAAGGCACAACGACCGTATTCTACACTATGCAGACAAACTGGACAATAATTTTGGATGTGTGTGGCACTGGAATTGTGGCGACGCCACTGCCCGGAAGATGGCAACCCCGCTTGTACACAGCCAAGTTTTGTACCATAGAAACAGAGTACAGAGTACGCAAAAATCACCCCTACAACACCATCCAATAATAATTTCATACAATATCATGCACCAGGGCAATCTGCGGGGTGTCCTCCACACGCACAAACACAAAAAACCGCACACACAAACACCAGCCAACGCGCACACGCGCGCATGCATACCCACCCTCCCATGAATAAGAGCTAAAGAACTAGAAGCATTGTGACGGAAACGCCTTTTTCGGGACCTTGCCGCCCGCACTTTTCCGCAGTTCCACAGCCCAGGGCACAACGACCGTTTTCTACACTATGCAGACAAACTGGACAACCATTTTGGATGTGTGTGGCACTGGAATTGTGGCGACGCCACGGCCCGAAGATTGGCAACCCCGCTTGTACACAGCCAAGTTTTGTACCATAGAAACAGAGTACAGAGTACGCAAAATCACCCCTACAACACCATCCAATAATAATTTCATACAATATCATGCACCAGGGCAATCTGCGGGGTGTCCTCCACACGCACAAACACAAAAAACCGCACACACAAACACCAGCCAACGCGCGCACGCGCGCATGCATACCCACCCTCCCATGAATAAGAGCTAAAGAACTAGAAGCATTGTGACGGAAAGCCGTTTTCGGACCTTGCCGCCCGCACTTTTCCGCATTCCACAGCCCAGGGCACAACGACCGTATTCTACACTATGCAGACAAACTGGACAACCATTTTGGATGTGTGTGGCACTGGAATTGTGGCGACCCACGGCCCGGAAGATGGCAACCCCGCTTGTACACAGCCAAGTTTTGTACCATAGAAACAGAGTACAGAGTACGCAAAAATCACCCCTACAACACCATCCAATAATAATTTCATACAATATCATGCACCAGGGCAATCTGCGGGGTGTCCTCCACACGCACAAACACAAAAAACACGCACACACAAACACCAGCCAACGCGCGCACGCGCGCATGCATACCCACCCTCCCATGAATAAGAGCTAAAGAACTAGAAGCATTGTGACGCAAACGCCGTTTTCGGGACCTTGCCGCCCGCACTTTTCCGCACTTCCACAGCCCAGGGCACAACGACCGTATTCTACACTATGCAGACAAACTGGACAACCATTTTGGATGTGTGTGGCACTGGAATTGTGGCGACGCCACGGCCCGGAAGATGGCAACCCCGCTTGTACACAGCCAAGTTTTGTACCATAGAAACAGAGTACAGAGTACGCAAAAATCACCCCTACAACACCATCCAATAATAATTTCATACAATATCATGCACCAGGGCAATCTGCGGGTGTCCTCCACACGCACAAACAAAAAAACCGCACACACAAACACCAGCCAACGCGCGCACGCGCGCATGCATACCCACCCTCCCATGAATAAGAGCTAAAGAACTAGAAGCATTGTGACGCAAACGCCGTTTCGGGACCTTGCCGCCCGCACTTTTCCGCAGTTCCACAGCCCAGGGCACAACGACCGTATTCTACACTATGCAGACAAACTGGACAACCATTTTGGATGTGTGTGGCACTGGAATTGTGGCGACGCCACGGCCCGGAAGATGGCAACCCCGCTTGTACACAGCCAAGTTTTGTACCATAGAAACAGAGTACAGAGTACGCAAAATCACCCCTACAACACCATCCAATAATAATTTCATACAATATCATGCACCAGGGCAATCTGCGGGGTGTCCTCCACACACACAAACACAAAAAACCGCACACACAAACACCAGCCAACGCGCGCACGCGCGCATGCATACCCACCCTCCCATGAATAAGAGCTAAAGAACTAGAAGCATTGTGACGCAAACGCCGTTTTGGGACCTTGCCGCCCGCCCTTTTCCGCAGTTCAACAGCCCAGGGCACAACGACCGTATTCTACACTATGCAGACAAACTGGACAACCATTTTGGATGTGTGTGGCACTGGAATTGTGGCGACGCCACGGCCCGGAAGATGGCAACCCCGCTTGTACACAGCCAAGTTTTGTACCATAGAAACAGAGAACAGAATACGCAAAAGTCACCCCTACAACACAATCCAATAATAATTTCATACAATATTATGCACCAGGGCAATCTGCGGGGTGTCCTCCACACGCACAAACACAAAAAACCGCACACACAAACACCAACCAACGCGCGAACGCGCGCATGCATACCCACCCTCCCGTGAATAAGAGCTAAAGTACTAGAAGAACTGTGACGGAAACGCCGTTTTCGGGACCTTGCCGCCCGAATTTTACCGCAGTTCAACAGCCCAGGGCACAACGACCGTATTCTACACTATGCAGACAAACTGGACAACAATTTTGGATGTGTGTGGCACTAGAATTGTGGCGACACTATGGCCCGGAAGATGGCATTCCCGCTTGTACACAGCCAAGTTTTGTACCATAGAAACAGAGTACAGAGTACGCAAAAATCACCCCTTCAACACCATCCAATAATAATTTCATACAATATCATGCACCAGGGCAATCTGCGGGGTGTCCTCCACACGCACAAACATAAAAAACCGCACACACAAACACCAGCCAACGCGCGCACGCGCGCATGCATACCCACCCTCCCATGAATAAGAGCTAAAGAACTAGAAGCATTGTGACGGAAACGCCGGTTTCGGGACCTTGCCGCCCGCCCTTTTCCGCAGTTCAACAGCCCAGGGCACAACGACCGTACTCTACACTATGCAGACAAACTGGACAACCATTTTGGATGTGTGTGGCACTGGAATTGTGGCGACGCCACGGCCCGGAAGATGGCAACCCCGCTTGTACACAGCCAAGTTTTGTACCATAGAAACAGAGTACAGAGTACGCAAAAATCACCCCTACAACACCATCCAATAATAATTTCATACAATATCATGCACCAAGGCAATCTGCGGGGTGTCCTCCACACGCACAAACACAAAAAACCGCACATACAAACACCAGCCAACGCGAGCACGCGCGCATGCATACCAACCCTCCCATGAATAAGAGCTAAAGAACTAGAAGCATTGTGACGCAAACGCCGTTTTCGGGACCTTGCCGCCTGCATTTTTCCGCACTTCCACAGCCCAAGGCACAACGACCGTGTTCTACACTATGCGGATAAACTGGACAACCATTTTGGATGTGTGTGGCACTGCAATTGTGGCGATGACACGGCCCGGAAGATGGCAACCCCGCTTGTACACAGCCAAGTTTTGTACCATAGAAACAGAGTACAGAGTACGCAAAAATCACCCCTACAACACCATCCAATAATAATTTCATACAATATCATGCACCAGGGAAATCTGCGGGTTGTCCTCCACACGCACAAACACAAAAAACCGCACACACAAACACAAGCCAACGCGTGCACGCGCGCATGCATACCCACCCTCCCATGAATAAGATCTAAAGAACTAGAAGCAATATGACGCAAAGGCCGTTTTCGGGACCTTGCCGCCCGCACTTTTCCGCAGTTCCACAGCCCAGGGCACAACGACCGTATTCTACACTATGCAGACAAACTGGACAACCATTTTGGATGTTTGTGGCACTGGAATTGTGGCGACACCACGGCCCGGAAGATTGCAACCCCGCTTGTACACAGCCAAGTTTGTTGGAATTGAAACAGGGTACAGTGTACGCAAAAATCACCCCTACAACACCATCCAATAATAATTTCATACAATATCATGCACCAGGGCAATCTGCGGGGTGTCCTCCACACGCACAAACACAAAAACCGCACACACAAACACCAGCCAACGGGCGGACGCGCGCATGCATACCCACCCTCCCATGAATAAGAGCTAAAGAACTAGAAGCATTGTGACGCAAACGCCGTTTTCGGGACCTTGCCGCCCGCACTTTTCCGCACTTCCACAGCCCAGGGCACAATGACCGCATTCTACACTATGCAGACAAACTGGACAACCATATTCGATGTGTGTGGCACTGGAGATGTGGCGACACCACGGCCACGAATTTGGCAACCCGGCTTGTACATAGCCAAGTTTGTCGCATAGAAACAGGGTACAGTGTACGCAAAAATCACCCTTACAACACCATCCAATAATAATTTCATACAATATCATGCACCAGGGCAATCTGCGGGTGTCATCCACACGCACAAACACAAAAATACGCACACACAAACACCAGCGAACGCACGCACGCGCGCATGCATACCCACCCTCCCATGAATAAGAGCTAAAGAACCAGAAGCATTGTGACGGAAAAGCCGTTTTCGGGACATTGGCGCCATCACTTTTCCGCAGTTCCAGAGCCCAGGGCACCAGGACCGTATTCTACACTATACAGACAAACTGCACAACCATATTCGATGTGTGTGGCACTGCATATGTGGCGACACCCACGGCCCGGAAGATGGCAACCCCGCTGGTACAGAGCCAAGTTTGTCGCATAGAAACAGGGTACGTGTACGGAGAAGTCACCCCTACAACACCATCCAATAATAATTTCTTTGTAGTATCATGCTCCACAGTAATCTGCAGGTCCCCAACCACATGCACGAACACAAAAAACCGCACACACAAACACAAGCGAACGCACGTACGCGCTCATGCATACCCCACCCTCCCATGAATAAGAGCTAAAAACTAGAAGCATTTTGAAGGAAACGCCGTTTTCGGGACCTTCCTCCGTACTTTTCCGCAGTTCCAGAGCCCAGGGCACCACGACCTATTCTACACTATGCAGACAAAACTGGACAATCTTTTCGATGTGTCTGGCACTGAAATTTTGCGACAACACGGCCATGAATATTGCAACCCCGTTTTTAAACAGAGCCAAGTTTGTTCCATAGAAAAAGGTACAGTGGACGCAAAAATCACCCCTCAACACCATCCAATAATAATTTCATATAAAAAACATGCACCAAAATAATCGCGGGTCCCCTCCACATGCACAAACAAAAAAACCCCGCACACACAACCCCGGGAAAAACGCACGCACGCGCGCTTACCCACGCCCCATGAATAAAGTTAAAGAGCTAAAGCTTGTAAAGCAAACGCCGTTTTCGGGACCGGGGCCCCCGCCCTTTCCAGTTCCAGAGCCATGGAACCACGCCCGATTCTATCTTGAAAGAAAAACGGACAACCATTTTGGGATGTTGTGGCCTGAATTGGGGCGACACCACGGCCCCGAACGGGAAAACCCCTTTTGTACAGAGCCAAGTTGTCGCAAGAAAATTTTAAAGTGACCAAAAACACCACTAAAACCCATTCAAAAATAATTTCATATAATACATGCACCAAGAAAACCTTTTCCCTGCCCAAAAAAAAAAGAAACCCACCCCACCCCTCCCCCTCAAATTTAAATAAGAGGTTTAAGAACCAAAAGCATTGGACGGAAACACCGTTTTGGGGACCTTCCCCGCCCGCACCTTTTCGTGTTACGACCCACGGCACCCGACCGTATGCTACTTTAAAACCAATGTGTTGCACGGGAATTTGGGGCGACACCACGGAAACAAAATGGCAACCCCGCCTGTAATACCCTAGTTTGGCGCCAAGAAAGGGGTAATAGTGGCGCAAAAACCACCCCTAAACACACATCATAAAACATCAATATAAGACCAGGGAATCTCGGGTTCCTCCACACAAACAAACACAAAAAAAACCGCACACCAAACACCAGCAACGCACGCACGCGTGCATGCATACCCAACCCCCCAGACAAATGAAAAGAATTGGGAAAAAAAAAAAGATTGAGGGAAACGCCTTTTGGGGCCCTGCGCCCGCCCCTTTTCCCAGTTATAGAACCACGTCCCAAGACCGTTTCTCACTATGCGGGCGATTTTAAACTTTTCCATGTGTGTGGCCTGGAATTGTGCAAACCACGGCTTGAAGAGGGAACCCTCCTGCAAGCCAAGTTTAGCCAAGAAGGGTACAGTGTACGCAAAAACCACCCCTAAACACACATCCAATAATAATCATACAATATCATGCCCCGGGGGCAATCTGAGGGGTGTCCTCCACACGCACAAACACAAAAAACCGCACACACAAACACCAGCCAACGCATGCACCCGCGCATGCATACCCACCCCCCAATGACTAAGATGAAAAAGCAAAAACAAAAGATGTGAGGGAAAAACGCCGTGTTTCGGGCCCTTGCACCCGCACTTGGCCGCAGTTACAGAGCCCACGGCACCAGATGTTTTCTGCACTATGCAGGCAGACTTTACAGTCATTTTCCATGTGTGTGGCACTGA
>CM060338.1:36355452-36357952 GCA_030674155.1 Stramonita haemastoma | reverse complement strand
CACCCACCTCACATTACAATTGGGAGACAGAACTGAAGACAGTCCAGCAGTTTACCTACCTGGGATGCACAATCTCCTCTGACGCAAAGATTGATAAAGATGTAGACAACAGACTGGCAAAGGCAAACAGTGCTTTGGCAGACTCTACCACCGTGTCTGGAAAAACAAACACCTGAAGAAAGACACCAAGATCAGTGTCTACAGAGCCGTGGTACTGACCACCCTCCTGTACGGCTCTGAGTCATGGGTCACATACAGACACCACCTGCGAATTCTGGAACGCTTCCACCAACGCTGTCTCCGCTCCATCCTCGACATCCACCGGAGCGACTTCACCACGAATGCTGAGGTGCTGGAGCAAGCAGGGATCACCAGCATTGAGGCCATGTTGCTGAAAACGCAGCTACGCTGGGCAGGGCATGTCTCTAGAATGGAGACCATCGCCTACCGAAGATGGTTCTCTACGGTGAACTTTCCACCGGACACCGCTACAGAGGCGCACCAAAGAAGAGATTTAAAGACTCTCTGAAGAAATCTCTGTCAGCCTGCCTCATAGACCATAACCAGTGGTCAGTCCTTGTTGCTGACCGGCAGGCCTGGCGACACACTGTGCATCAGTCGGTCTCCTCCTTTGAGGACAATCGCAGAGCGGCCCTTGAGAGAGGCGAATGATGAGAAGAACCGCGTCCCCTCTACATCAAACCCCAGAATCGACTTTCCCCTGCAGCCGCTGCGGCCGGGTTTGTTTGTCACGCATTGGACTGAACAGCCACCAGCGAGCCTGCACCAGACGTGGACAGTGCCCTTAATCTTCGTTCGCGAAGCCACGCCATGATGATGATGATAATAAATAGCAATAGGCTATCTACACCATAAATACAGCGGTGATTTTTGTCACTTCTTCTTCATGGCATCAACACAATCCAAAGACGTGGGCAGAAGTGCTTCTACATCTCTGATGATGACATGAGTACGTCCTAAACACCGCAAAAAAACTAATCAAACCTGCACGTTGATGACGTCACACAACCCTAAACACTCAAAGTCGCTGGTGTTACATCTTTGTTCATTCCAGTGAGATTTTCTGTACTGTGACACCTTGTGTAGTAGTATATAGTAGTAGTACTAGTAGTAAGATATGATTAGTAGTAGTAGTTTAGTAGGAAGTGGTATATAAGTAGTAGTGGAAGTAGTAGCACCCATCAGTCTCAGAAGACTATGGACTTGTGCTCTAGTCTTTAGAGCGCAAAGCTTGGGTAAATAAGTGTGGAGGGCAAGCTGTTACACATGCAGCAGACCCCCCCCCCCCCCTCTTCACGCCACTGGAATGATCCATTGGAAAGGCAGTCGCCCATACGAATGGTTCCAGTACTGTCGCAGGAGTCGCCAGAACGTTGCCATATACAGCCCAAACCGCCCTGGAGACTCCAACTCCCGATTTTTCTCAGGGATGGTGTCTAAACATAGACCTGTGTGCATGCTGGGTTTAAAAAAAAAAAAAAATTGTCATCCGCTCCTACCGGTGTTACATCTTTGTTTGTTTCAGTGGTTTTTTGTGTGTGTTGTGGCACATTGTGTATTGTAAACAAAAACATTTAATTTTTGTACGTATACTGATTTTCTTCTCCACATTCAATATGTGTTTTGTTTTGAATCAGCTTGACTATCTTACAACTCATTAGCACGTCAATGCCTTGAGAGTAGTTGCACATAACCGTTATGGGCTGTGTATGGTGCGGCAAACCATAATGTTCTATTAGCAGTGTGTGGATGGTGACCTTCAGTGTCAGTGTGCATGCATATTTACAACGCTTGGATATGAATGTATGTTTCTTTTGAGTATTTAGTGCAGTGATCGTTTTCAGACACCGGTGACACTGCAAAGGATGTGCGTTTACTTTCCTGTTTTCCAATGTTATGATTGTTGTTGTTGCTGCTGTTTTTAAGGATAGGCCTAAAGGTGTTCTCAGTATCAACACTTCCTAGCAGACACATTAGACCCTGCTGTTTCCAAACTGCAATTGCTTGTACAGTGTCAACATTTTTACTGTTAGTTCTGCTCACATTTCTACTTCCACGAATTTCAAATCTTTGTTAATCCTTTTCTCAAATGCTACAAAAGTTCTTTTACCTGATTTCATTTCCAATCATAGCTTCTGTCATTCTTTATACTAGAACTCTTATAATACTCACAGCTACAAGACTACCTCCGAATCTCTCCATCTACTCTGTATCACTTCATGATTATTCTGTGTCAGTATTTCTCGCTGTTTCTCAGACTGATGACATTATATTCTACAAAAACCCTCCAGAACTCTTACAGTACTCACAGCTACTAGAATACGTCCGTATCTTTCCATCCATTCTTGTATCAATTCCTGATTTTTCTGTGTCAGATTATTCTCTGTCAGTATTTCTCGCTGTTTCTCAGACTGATGTCATTCTACAAAAAAACCTCCAGAACTCTTATGGTACTCACTGCTACTAGACTACCTCTGTA
>CM060338.1:36340452-36350452 GCA_030674155.1 Stramonita haemastoma | reverse complement strand
ATCAGGACATTTGGGGGGAGTGGAGTTGGCAATGATGTTAACTCCAACGCTATTGACAGTTTGGACATCACTATTGACTGACTGTAGTTTTATTCAGTTTTGATCACATCTATAGAAACTGTCTTACTTAATCCAGTGTGAACATTCTTTGAATGAGTAGTTTGTCTTAAACTGTAAACGATTCTTTAGTCAGTTAAAATTGGTTTTTGTTTTTGTTTTGGGGTTTTGTTATCGGGGTGTTTTTTTTTGTTTTTGTTTTTCGTTTGTTTGTTTTTTTTCAGTAAAATATTTTTCTGGGATGGGTTTGTTTAGTTTTTAATTAGTTAGTTAATAACATTGTACTTTATTATGCCTTTCAAAAAACAAAGCGCATTTTCCATCATGCAGTGGAATGCTAGATCTATTTCCACTAATCTGTCCTATTTAATCCAGCACCTTGCTGAAAATTGTTATCAAGTTTTGATGCTTCAATCACTCAAAGTAAATAGAAATAAACTGCCCAAGCTGCCTGGCTATTACTATCCACCTGTCCATCAACAAGTCGATGATGTAACTAAAGTCAGTGCAGCCATATACATTCAAGAAGGGGTGGATTACTGCATATGTCCTTCACCAGTGCCTAACCAGACCTTAGATATACATTCATGTGCAGCACGAGTAAGTTTAGGAAAAAATCTAATAATAAATGTTGTGTCTGTGTATCTGCCTAAGGGACCAAATGATCTGAATACTGAGTGGATACACAACCTTCAAGATAACGAAAAGTGGTTCATAGCAGGAGATTTTAATGCACATGCTCCTTTCTGGGATAAAGAATGTCAAAAAGTATCCCATAATCGATTCGTAGAAAATATAGTTGATTCCTGTCTATGCTTGCTAAATGATGGCAGTGTCACAAGAATTCCAGACATTGCCAGTCACAAAGCATCAGCCTTAGATTTGTCGTTTGTGTCTCCTGCATTAGCTCCAGAGTGTGAGTGGTCAACGTATAAAGACACACTTGGCAGCGATCACCTGCCTGTTATCACAACTTTTGGTAAAACAACAACTTTCTGTGACACTCAGGAAGACAAAATTCCCAAATTTAACTACAAAAAAGCTGACTGGAAGAAGTTTGAAGACATCCTCGCAGTTTACAACACTGACAGCTTTGACACTGACAATATTGACCGCTTTTATTCCAAATTTACTGAGACCATTCTTCATGCTGCCACTTTGTCTATCCCTAAAATTAATATGCTAAAAACAAATAAACATCAGGGAAATATCTGGTGGACACCAGCTTGTGAGGAAGCAGTTAAATATAAGCGCTTAATGTATAAAATGTATCTAAAAGATAAAACATCAGAAAATAATTTAAAACAGAAACAAGCAAAAAATCACTGTAACCTTGTTGTAGCTCAGGCTAAGAGACAATTTTGGACATCTTTTTGTACAACCGAAATTTCAAACCATAAAGACCTTAAAAAGGTTTGGGAAAAATTTCATGAAATGAAAAGAGGTGTTAGTTTACCAGCTTGTCCAGTGAGACTAGAGAGCAAAGAATTTCCATCAAATTTAGAAAAAGCTGAAGCGTTTGCAGACATGTTTTCAAAATCGATGCGTCTTGAAGGCTTGTCACTTAATTGCAAGAATTATAGAACAGAAGAGGAGTATAAAACAGAGTATACCGACCCAGTCCCTGACAACAGTTCATATATTAATGCCGCAATTTCAGTGAAGAAGTTAGAGATGCTTTAACATCTCTTTCTACTAAGAAAACATCTGTTGGATTAGATGCAGTTTCTAACGACATGCTAAAACATATACCAGTAAACTTTATTTTTCTACTTCATAAACTGTTCAATAAATGTTGGGTTGAAGGTGTTATGCCAGTAATTTGGAAACAGTCAATTGTCATTCCAATTCATAAACAGGGAAAGCCCAAAACAGACAAAACTAGCTACAGACCAATAGCGTTGACCTCACACACTGGCAAGCTAATGGAGAGAATTATTCTGAAAAGGCTGATGTATTTCTGTGATAAAAATAAGATAATCCCGGTCAATCAAACGGGTTTTCAAAAAGATAGGTCTGCTATTGATAACTTGGTTAAACTGTCAACGCATATAAAAATTCAGTTTGCAAGAAGAAAGAACGTTCTTGCAACTTTTTTTTATATAAAAAGGCGTATGATCAAGTTTGGCATGCTAAGTTGCTGTGTAAACTAAAGAATCTAGGTTTTTCTGGGCATTTCTATCATTATATTAAAAGTTTTTTGACTAATAGAAGTATACAAGTTAGAGTAGCAAAATCATATTCAGGTTTTAGATCTCTTCATATGGGACTACCCCAAGGATCTGTTATATCACCTCTACTGTTTAATGTTTTGCTGCATGATCTCCCTATGACATTGTCAAACGAAGTCGTCATAGTGCAATATGCAGATGACATATGTATGTGGATGAATGTTTCTATGAAAAGAAACACACCAAAAAGAGTATTAAACTACATTAAAAAGGTATATCAGAACCAGCTAAACAATGTCGATAAGTATATGTTTGAAAATGGATTTACTTTATCCACAGAAAAAACTTACACTGTGCTTTTTAACAATAGCAGTAATCCAGATGAGCTACCAGCATTTAAAATTGGGGCCGACATGATTGAGTATAAAAATACCATAAAGTTCTTAGGTGTTTTTCTTACTTCTAAGCTAACTTGGAATGCACATATTGAACACAATTTAACTAAAGCAAAAAAATGCTTGAACTTACTGAAGATGGTCAGCAAACAGTTCTGGGGCCAAGATACATTAAATTTGAAAAGTTTAGCTACATCTCTTATTCGTTCAAAATTATCGTATGGCCAAGAGGTCTTTTTCAGTGCTCCTAGGTATTTACTTAAAAAGTTACAAAGTATAGACTGCAAAGCATACAGGCTTGCTCTTGGTGTGCCTTATCACGCCTCAGCCATGGGAACGTATAACGAAGTCGGCATATTACCTTTAGATGATTATCGTCAACTAGCATGTGCTAAATATGTGCTCAGAAACAGAACAACTGAAAACTTTATTTCAGAAGAAATAGAAGTAAAATCAGAATTTAGTTTTCCTAAAAGAGCAAAACCTATATCCTCTTTAATGCCTATAAGTACATACGTGTCTGATCTTGTTCAAAACTCTGAAGTCAATCAACACAGCATGGACACAAGAGAGGCAATATTACCTTGCCCATCTTGGGAGATGAATAAAGCACACTTCGATATTGAGGTGTCTAATGAAAAAAAGAATGAAAATCTGAACATAATGGTTTCTGATGTCCGATCCCACATCCATCATAAATATTTTGACCATTTACAAATTTATACAGACGGATCACGTCTAGATAATCAAGAAACGGGATCTGCTTTTGTTATACCAGCGTTAAAAATTGAAAAATCATATCATGTTGGTAAACATCACTCGATATTTACAGCAGAACTTGTAGCAATATTAATGGGTCTTACTTATATTCTTGATTTGCCATTATGTATATTTCAAATTCTTTTTTGTGTGGATTCTAAGTCGGTATTGTATGCTTTAAAATCTCCATGTTACAAGAAAACTTCAAAAATTATATTGGAGATTAAGCATGTCATACATCTCTTGACCTTAAAGGGGATAAATGTAAATTTTTGTTGGGTGCCTTCACACTCTGGATTCTTTCCAAATGAGTGGGCAGATAGAGCTGCTAAGAGAGGTGCAAAACATGAATTGGATTCAATAGAATTGCATGTGCCTTTATCCTTGCAAGAGGGGTACAGCTTACTAGAACAGACATCATGGAGAAAGGTCATTGAAACAAATCAGCGAAATGGGAGATTGTTAACTAGGACCGCGATCAATACCGATAATTTAACAGTTGTGAACCATTCAAAGACTTGTGTAAATGTTTTCACGTCAAGAAGAATTAATACATTATTTTATAGAATGAAACTAAATGCATTGACAACCAAATTCAGCAAAAATGGTAAATGTTTGTGTGGTGAGAATATCACTAATACTCATATACTGTTTGACTGCAAGAGTGTAAAGTCTTTCATGCCCCATTTTTCTGAAAACTCCCTTACCAGTATTTTCAATAATTTAAGATTGGCATTTGAAATTGTGAAAGGTCTCTGTTACAGTCCCTTAGGACATTTGTTATAGTTGCATTAATGTTAGTGAGTTGTTGTTTTTTTCATGTTTTTATTATTCCTGTTCCATTATCAAGTTTCTTTGTGTGGTGGGTGGGGGGTGAGGTGTTTTTTTTTTTTTTTTTTTTTTTTTTTCAGTCTAATATCACTAAAAGTGAACAGACGTACAATTGAAGACAACAACAACACACCTAACACACACACAAATACACACACGCACACACACACATACCCCTTTCCCCCCCCACACAAACACACACACACATACCCACCAACACACACACACATATACCCCCCCTACACCCCCCACCCCTCACACCTACCTCTCCCCCCCCACACACACACCTACCCCCCCACACACACACCTACCCCACCCCCAGCCACACTAACCCACACACAAACACACAAACCATCATGATAATAATACCGCTCCTCACCTGCTCAAACAACTTGTAGTTGGCATACTCTAGGTAGGCGGTGGGCTCCACCGTCCAGTAGGGCTTGTAGATGAAGAAGACGCAGTTGGGGATGATGAGGATGATGAAGACAACGGAGATGATGACCAGCATCAAGGTGATCTGTCGCTGCTGACGTAGCTGCTCCATCGCCTGACCTTTCACCTGTTTGTTGCGGCTGCCGGAGTCTGCAAGGTGACAGACAGCCACAAAGTGGAAAGGTTATGTTCGTTTCCTTTGAAGTTGGAGCATGGTTATTTTATAGGGTGAAGGTATTTTAAGAAAAAAAAGTTATACACGTAAACTGCTTTTTTATTTTATTTTTATTATTTTTTTTTTTTTTTAGTGTGTACGTATGGTGTCGAAGTGGGTGTCAGGTAGGTGGGATGAGTGAGATAGAAGTGTGTAGTTACCTTCTTTGCCCCTCGCCTTTGGTGTATGTATGTATGAATATAATTGTGTGTGTGTGTGCGTGTGTGTGTGTGTGTGTGTGTGTGTGTGTGTGTGTGTGTGTGTGAACTTTATGACCTTAATTGTTCAATGTAAGCTCTCTCTCTCTCTCTCTCTCTCTCTCTCTTGCTGTATGTGTCTGATGCCTCTGTATGACGTTTAAGTATGTCAAAACAAAAGTTTGTAAAACTAGCAACACAAAGTTTCACAATGACGTTAATCAAAATTGATGTCATACCATCACGTCATCGCAATAAACACCCCCTGAGGAGGCGAAAGCCGAAATATTGGGGAACCATATATGCTGGTTGTTTTACTTTTGCTATGTCTTATATATATATATATATATATATATATATATTTATATTTATATTTATATTTATATATACATATATATCTATTATATATAAGTATTTATTCATTATTTTATGTCGAGGGTAATGGAATAAGCGCTGGTGGGCCTTTTTATTATATCATTTTTTACATCTTGCCCCTGTGTGTATGCAGTTTGTAAATTTTGTCATCCGTTCCCACTGGCACTATGTGTTAAGCTGGGGAACGCGCAACAAAACAACAACAACAACAATAAATTGCATCCTATTGCTGTTGTCGCTTACTGTTGCTGTGTTCACAAGCTTTAACACACCAGGGGATTACCCGGATATGTCCTCTGTCTCATATATTCTCTTCAGGAATTTCTGTATGATCTTAAGAAGGTTGCGTGTGTACGGCTGTTTTTTTGTTTTTCTTAAGTATCTTGTATTTATAGTCAGCCTTGCTCCGGTTTTAAAAGATTGTATTTCGCCTTTAGAAAGCATGGTTTCTTCGTCAAAATAATTATTTTTGAGTTTAGCAGTCAACAAGCACACTAAAATGTGGTATTCCATCATAAATGTCTGTTATATTTAAGCCTTTTTTTATTAAATATTTACTTTTCTATGTATGTATGGATATATATATTATATATATATATATATATATATAATATATATATATTATATATATATATATTTTATGTATGTATGTATTGTATGTATGTATGTATGTATGTATATGTATGTGTATTATATATATACATATATATATATATATATATATATATATATATATATATATATATATATATTACATATATATATATATATATATATATATATATATATATATATATATATATGCGTGTGTGTGCGTGCGTGCGTGCGTGTGTGTGTGTGTGTGTGTGTGTGTGTGTGTGTGTGTGTGTGTGTGTGTGAGTGTGTGTGTGTGTGTGTGTGTAAAGCATTACATATGAATGTGACATCTTTACCATCGTTGCCAGTTTTCTGGACAAAGAAACAAAGAGGATGATCCCCAATATAAAATGAATACTCTGATGAAAGAAACCACGATTCATAGCAGGTAGGCCTATCTGAGAAACATCACATTCCAAGGACACTGAGGATGACACCAAGGAGTCTCTCTCGAGAGAGAGAGATGAAGCCTACGCTCAGGAAATTAAAAAATAAAAGAAAGAAAGAAGGTACCACAAGTTTAAGTAAGTGAGGTTGCCCCCCAGGAGCATGAGAGTATGAATAGATTCTCTACTTTCTGGAAATTCTGTGCTAGGAATTCTAACTCTTCTCTATCCCTCTCTTTGTTTCTGCCTTTGCTCCGATTCTTTCGGTCACCCCCTTCGTGTCTATTGTCTGCCTTCTTGGTCCATTCTCCTGCCTTTTTTTCTTGAAAGACTTAAAAAATAACAATTTTCTTCCACGCCAAAGTCGGATGTGCTAACCTGAATCGTCAGGCGTTTAACGGCATCGCAACGCATTTTTGCTCATATAACAGACAATGGTAGTTGCTGTCTGAACGTTGGACGAAGAAGAAGTAACTATGGGCCAGTGTCATTCATTCATAGCGCGATTCATTGGAAGAAAAATACAATTAAAGATATCAAATGCTTTGGTGAAAACGACAAATAGTAAAAGTAAAACCATCGATATCAAAAGCTATGATGAAATCTACAAACAGTAAAAGTTCAATCAGCAATATCAAAATCTTTGGTGAAATTTACTAATACCGTAAAACCCCTAGCATAAGCCTACCATCTAGCAAACGCCCACCCCCACTTTGGGCCAAAAGTTGTGCACAGGGGTAACTACCTAGCAAACGCCCACCCTGCTTTTTTCAAAGAGACTAAGCTCACTTTCACTAGGATTTGTGCAGACTGTTCTAAAAGTAATCTTTTCCCCATCTTTACCTATTCTTGTTTCTTTCCTTTTTTCTTGTTCTTTGTCCCCTCTCCTCACTCCCACCCATCCCCAACAAAGTGAATTAAAATTACGTCATGCTTTTTCCACTGATGCCTTTTGTCTGTCAGTGACGTACCGGTACTTTGACGATGCTTCCTGATGGCCGGAAGTTGGTTCTTGAATCTCTCTGTTCCATTTTTGCAAAATGCCGAAGCGACAGTCTTATACTGTATCTTTCAAATTGGAAGACCTCCAGTATCTGGATAACGAAGCAGGTGGGGATGTTTCGGAGTGTGCCCGTGAATTTTCTGTGGATAGGAAGAGGATCAGGGAATGGAGTGAAAACAGAGATAGACTTGAACAGCAGTACGGAAAAGACAAACAAAAACGGAAACTGTCCAAATACCAGCAGTTAGATCTCAACATGTCGACCAAGGTGTGCTGCATTATCTGGAAGATGAAAGATCTGAAGGCAGGGTATTGTAAAACAAGAACCTACAACGGAAAGTGATGGAACAGGCAGGTGCTTTCAATGTGGTGGGCTTCTTGACATCAGACATGTGGTTAAGTCGCTGGAAACAGCGCCACTTGGTGTTTTGTCGACAGGGAACCAGCTCAAGCCAAAAGGTCCCTGCAGACTTTGAGGATCAACTTCTTCAGTTCCGACGGAACGTTCTGCGACTACGTCATCGCCATGGTTATCCTCTGTCCAACATCATGAACATAGATCAGACGATGGTCCGGTTTGACATGATGCCAGCCAGTACCAACAACAAGAAAGGTGCAAAACAAGTTAGAATCAAGAGCACAAAGGCTGAAAAACGAGGCTTCACAGTGGCACTTACGGCGGCAGCGGATGGAACCAAATTGCCAGCTTTTGTGATCTTGCAGAGAGAAATGGGAACATTCCACCCCGGGTTTTTCTGCAGCTGAGAGTGCCAGACAATGTTCGTGTATGTGCGACAGCCAATGGCTGGATGACCGGAGACACCATCATTGCCTGGATTCAGCGTGCCCTTGGGTCATCCGACGAACGCTGCCTCCTGCTTCTGGACTGTTACAGTGCCCATAGGTCTCAGGAAGTCAGGGACGCACTCGAAGTCCCTTTTTCTATTTTCTTTCACTTCTACTCACACGACCTAACTTACATGCTTTCGGGATTTGTATTCAGTCAATTACACGGTTGAGCACAAAAATTACTTTGTGCAAATGGGTCTACCCCTAGCAAACGCCCAACCCCCAATTTTGCCCTAAATCAGTGCACAGGGGGGGTGGGCGTATGCTAGGGATTTTACGGTACTTCTATCAAAGTCACTGGTTATATAGTTAAATGGGACGGTTGTAAGATGTAACTAACAGTACAATAGGAGAAGGAATTTTAAAAAAAAAATCTTTTAATTCGTTTTTTGTAGTTTTTAAAACTCTGCATGGGGTCGGGATAGCTCAATGCTCAGAGCACTTGCTTTCCCCAAGCGAACGTTAAGCAGCACTGAACATGGTTACCAAGTGAATGGGTGATCGTTTGCGCGCCTTAGCTTGAGTACAGTCCCTAAATTCACCCAGCAGTAAATGGATACCTGCCCTCTTTAAGTTTAAGGTCAGGAAATGTAAAGCAGCGAAGGAGAGGACATGGGCGTCACCCTCAAAATTCTAGCCCCTTGAGAAGCTGAGGTCTCTGACGTCTCACTCCCCTCGGATCACAAAAGGTGATGGTACACCTTTATACCTGTACCCCCTTTAAGGTGGGCGTACCTTCAGTGAGCTGCCTGTGGATGGTGGTTGCTCGTCTGATGCCGATGATGATCAGCGTGTTGAAAATGGTCAGCAGTACACAGGGCAGCAAGGCGTAGGTCGCTCCGTCTATCCAGTACCACACGTGGTTCACGAACGGTATGTATTCTGTCCACACACCAGCGGGTTAGTTTGTAGTTTTAGCTTTAGCACCATCACGATCATCATCAATCATCATCATCATCATCATCATCATCATCATCATCATCATCATCATCATCATCATCATCATCATCATCATCATCAACAGCAGCAGCAGCAGCAACAACAGCAGCAGCAGCAGTATCATCATCATTCATCATCATCATCATCATCATCTCATCATCATCATCATCATCATCCATCATCATCATCATCATCACCATCATCATCATCATCATAGCAGCAGAAGCAGCAGCAGTAGAATCATGTAGAATCATGATTACAAAAATCATTATCGTTGTTGTTCATGTTGTCCATATCGTCATCCTCTTCGTCATCAGCGTTATTGTCACTGTCATTTTCATTATTTTCACAATCATTGTCGTCGTCGTCGCCATCGTTCGCGTCGTCATTTTCCTCTTCCCCTTCCCCCTTCTTCTCTTTTCTTTCAACATCCTCATCAACATGTGGTATCCTCACCAACATACCACACACACACACACACACACACACACACACACACACACACACACACACACACACACACACCACAACACACACACACCACACTACACCACACCCCCTATCCCCCACACACACCCTTTCCCCCATACACACACACACCCTCCCCCCCATAACACACACATACACATCACACACACAACCTCCCCTCTATGAAGAGGACCTTGCAGGCCAGATATCTAAACCACTTAAACACCCAATCTCACCCATCTCTCAAAAACAAACAAAAAATAATAACAATAATAAGCGCGATGG
>CM060338.1:36325452-36327952 GCA_030674155.1 Stramonita haemastoma | reverse complement strand
AAATTCTTCTTCTTCTTCTTCTTCTTCTTCTTCTTCTTCTTCTTTTTCTTCTTCTTCTACTCTGCAATTCTTCTTCGCAATTCTTCTTCTTTGCAATTTTTCTTCTTCGCAATTTTCTTTGCAATTCTTCTTCTTCGTAATTCTTCTTCTTCGCAATTCTTCTTCTTTGCAATTCTTCTTCTTTGCAATTCTTCTTCGCAATTCTTCTTCTTCTTCTTCTTCTTCTTCTTCTTCTTCTTCTTCTTTCTTCTTCTTCTTCTTCTTCTTCTTCTTCTTCTTTGCAATTCTTTTTTCTTCTTCTTCTTCTTCTTCTTCTTCTTCTTCTTCTTCTTCTTCTTCTTCTTCTTCTTCTTCTTCTTCTTCTTCTTCTTCTTCTTCCTCCACTCCTCCTCCTCCTCCCTCCTCCTCCTCCTCCTCCTCTCCTCCTCCCCTCCTCCTCCTCTTTTTTTGTCACTTTTCCTCACATTCATCTTTTCTCTTTTTCTTCGCCCTCTTCTTCACAGTGTTCTTCTTGTTCTGTTTTTCCCCTCCTTTGTATAATAACCACAAGTATCTTCTTAGGGGAGCGGGATAGCTCAGTGGTCAGCACGCTCGCTTTTCCCCAGCCAAGGTTAAGCAGCATCGAGGCGTGGTTACCAACTGAATGGGTGACCGTTTGCGCGCCTTAGCGACAGTACAGTCTCCCCAGTTCACCCAGCTGTAAATGGGTACCTGCCCTCTTTAGGGTCAGGGAAGGTAAAGCAGCGAGGGAGAGGAGATGGGCGCCACCCTCAACATGCTGGTCCCTAGAGAAGCTGAGGTCTCTGATGCCTCGTTCCCCTACGACCACACAGGTTATGGGAAACCTTTACCTTTACCTTACCTTTGTGTTCTTATTTGTCGTCGTCGAACGCTCTGACAGTAAAGCAGCGAGGGAGAGGAAAAGGACGCCGCCCTCAATATACTGGACCCTAGAGAAGCTGAAGTCTCTGATGCCTCACTCCTCTACGACCGCCTAGGTTATGGGACACCTTTTTATGGCCGTTAGATCTCTTGACAGTTGTGGTCCTTGTCAAAAGCAGTAAGCTAATTATCTCTACCAGAAGCTGACTGGCAAGATGTACCGAAGGAGATATGACCAACAGCAGTGATACATCTGTCTAACAGGCTGATCTGAGTACAGAAAGGGAAAGACGACTGTCGTATATTATTTTACAAAAAAAATTGTCCCACTTTCAAGTTCAACTTTTACTAGTTTGTTTTAGTACTTTTTTTTTCTCGAACTAGTAACTTACTATGTGTACTTTCTGGTGTATTTATAAGATTTAACGATTTTTAACTGAAAAGTCTTATACATAAAATGCTAGCCACGCACCAACCGGGCTTGCACGCAGCACGCACGCACCAGCACCCACCCCCCCACAACACACACACACACCAACACACACACACCCCTTATTATAAAATATATTAAATATATTATATAAATTATATATATTTATAAAAATTTTTAAAAATTTTTAAATTTTTTTTTAAAAAAAATTTTTTAATCTATATGTTTTCTGTGTATCGTTTGAGCAAGCGCCCAGGGTTATATTGTAGAGTTTTGGGTATTTTTGCCCAAAAAACCTTTTCTCAATATTTTGCAACTTTGTAGCAGAAAGGGAACCCAACAAAAAAAAAGTCCAAGAAAAAATAAATGCACAACAGAGAGAAAAAAGAACATTTGTGATTCCAACCCGTCTTTTTCTTGTCGTGAAGAAACACAAAAAGAAAACACAAAGAACACTTTGCAGCTGTCTAAAATTGTTGCCCGCAATGACAACCCCTCCATTCATACCTTGCGATGACCTATCGGGGGGGAAGTGGCCTCGGCGTGTTTGCTTTGTAGAAGGTTTAAAAGTACTTTCCCTGGGAAACAGGCCCAGCAAGGAAAATTTCGGGGACAAGAGATAAAAAAAGAAAATTAAAACAAAAGGCGGTATCCCCTTTTTTTTTTTTTATTTAAATTTCTTTCACGTCCCTTACACTTGGAGGATTCCCTGTGGAAAAATTTTAAAAAGAGAGCCCCGATGTTTAAATTTTTTGCTGATTTATTTTTTAAGTAGTTTCTTTTCGGGGGGTAAATATATATTTTATTATAATATTATATATATATATATATATTATATATATATATTATAAAATATATATATATTATATATAATATATATATATACATAAAATACTACATTTCATACATAACCCCTACATACATCAATTAATATATTATATATATATATTTTATTTTATATTTATAAAATATAAAATTATATAATATATATTTATATATATTATATATATATATAATAATATATATTTTATATATATATATAAAATAGCAATTGAATAGAAAAAATCCACGTAATGAACGACAAAAAAAACAAAAACAAAAAAACCCCCCAAAACCCCAAAACACACACACACACACACACACACACACACACACACCCCCACCACACACACACACACAACACACACA
>CM060338.1:36315764-36318264 GCA_030674155.1 Stramonita haemastoma | reverse complement strand
TCTCCCCGTGAAATTCGGAAGGCTCTCCTCGGGGACAGTGTGTCACCACAAGAGCAGTGCCATTCATCTTTTTTTTGTTGTTGTTATCTTTTTCTGTCTGCATGACTGTGTAATCGTTTCCATATCTGAGCCGCTTTTTTTTTCGAAATAAAAAATGCTGCCAGGGATAACTCTCTTTTACCAGTGCACTCATATTCATTTTTACATCCAGTCCCTGTGTGGTTACAGTTTTGTACATTTTGGCCCCCATTCCCAGCGGTACACAGTGGCCTGAGGTTCACTGGTATTGGACACAGTATCTTCTCCCCAGAACGAGAGCTAGCATCAAATCTAATGTCGAAAGTTTCCGACAAACTTTTCACAGCTAAATGTCGTGTGCCGTTCCAATTCAAATCTTCGAATGGTCTTGGGCGTAGGAAAATAGGCTTAACTTAAGAAAAAAAAGTTAACTGTGGTAGTATTATAATTATTAGTGCAAGCGCCTCTTTGAAGCATGCGCGCGCGCGCGCGCACAACACACACACACACACACACACACACACACACACACACACACACACACACACACACACACTGACACATATTCATACCATTAGACACACGTGTCTAATGTAAACAAGAATGACAATCTAAACATAATGGTTTCCGATGTTCGATCCCACATCCATCATAACTATTTTGATCATTTACAAATTTACACAGACGGGTCACGTCTAGATAATCAAGAAACAGGTTCTGCTTTTGTTATACCAGCGTTAAAAATCGAAAAATCATATCATGTTGGTAAACATCACTCGATTTTTACAGCAGAACTGGTAGCAATATTAATGGGTCTTACTTATATTCTTGATTTGCCATTATGTGTATTTAAGATCCTTCTTTGCGTTGATTCTAAGTCGGTATTGTATGCTTTAAAATCCCCATGTTACAACAAAACTTCGAAAATTGTATTAGAGATTAAGCATGTCATACATCTCTTGACCTTAAAGGGGATAAGTGTCAATTTCTGTTGGGTGCCTTCACACTCTGGATTCTTTCCAAATGAGTGGGCAGATAGAGCTGCTAAAAAGGGTGCAAAACATGGACGAGATTCAATAGAATTGAATGTGCCTTTATCCTTGCAAGAGGGGTACAGTCTACTAGAACAAAAATCATGGAGACATGTCACCAAAACTAATCAGCAAAATAAGATATTTTTAAATAGAACTGTAATCAATACCAATAAGTTAACAGTTGTCAACTACGCAAAGACTTGTGTAAATGTTTTCACATCAAGAAGAATTAATACACTATTTTATAGAATGAAACTAAACGCATTGATAACCAAGTTCAGCAAAAATGGTAAATGTCTGTGTGGTGAGAATATCACTAATACTCATATACTTTTTGACTGCAAGAGTGTAAAGCCTTTCATGCCCCATTTTTTCTGAAAACTCTCTCACCAACATATTCAGTAATTTAAAATTGGCATTTGAAATTGTAAAGGGTCTCTATCACAGTCCGATAGGACATTTGTTATAGTTACATTAACGTTAATGAGTTCTTATATTTCTGTTATTTCTATTGCATAACCAAGTTTCCTTATGGGGGGGGGGGGGGGGTTGTTTTGTTTGTATTTGTTGTTTTTTAGGATGGAGGGTGACGCTTTTTTTTTTTTTTTTTTTTTTTTTTTACATCGTCTAATATCACTGAGAGTGAACAGACGTAAAATTGAAGACAACAACAACAACATATTCATACAGACAGACAGACAGACATACAAACACACACACACACCACACGCACGCAAGCACGCACGCACACACGCACACACACCACACACACACACACACACACACACACACACACCACACACACAGTTTTTCACTCTCTGCCATTACGTAAGATTATAGTATATGCGTTTGTCGTTTCGTTTGCATTTGAAAATACAACGATGTCTTGAGCTATTGGTGTTCATAGTCACTGAAATACTGCAAACTAAGAAGTAATATTCTGGATCTCTTTTAAAAACAATTCGATCAAAACAATAACACCAAAAGTTACTGAGACCACCTTTCAATGACAAACCGTCACAGAAAATGACGACATACACTACACAAAACGTCAAAGTATGACGTATTTCTGTGTCATGTGACGTTAAACTTGATTGATAACTTGTCTTGTTCTGACACTTTTAGCAAGGTTATGTAAGACACTGAAAAGAAAAATTACACAGAAAATGACATTTTCGAATAACTGCTGTAGCCACATTAATGTAGGGGTGGCACTCGGAAAGAAAGAACCGGATACGATTACTATTTATTTATTTATTTATTTGTTTATTTATTTATATCGAGGATAATGGATTAAGCGCTCATGTGCTTTTTCACATTCAGTCCCCGTGTGTATGCAGTTTTATAAATCTTGCCATCTGTTCCCACCGGCATACGATGGCCTACTCTTACGAAAAGCGAAACAGAATTTAACGTGTGCACAAGATGTTCTGCGTGCGTTCGCACAC
>CM060338.1:36290764-36300764 GCA_030674155.1 Stramonita haemastoma | reverse complement strand
CATATCGCGCACACGTTAAAAACCAGCTCCACCTTTCGAAAGAGCAGGCCATTGTGTGCAAGTAGGAGCGGATGACAACAAAATAAAAAAAACAACCCAGCATGCACACAGGTGTCGTGTTTATACACCATTCTTGAAGAAAAATCGGGGAGTTGGAGTCTCCAGGGCGGTTTGGGACTGTATACGGCAACGTTCTGGATGCGCGGCTCCTGCAGCAGCACTGGAACCATGCGTAACGGCGATTGCCTTTCCCATAGATCATTCCAGCGACATGGAGAGGGAGGCCTGCTGCATGCCGTCCATACCTACTTACCCAGACTTTGCGCTCTGGAGCCTAGAGCGTAAAATCATAGTCTTCCGAGACTTAAGGATGCATACAGTGATAGACAAGAAGCAACAGAGGTGCACATGGGACAAGAGTCATTCAGGAAAAATACTCCTACTGGATGATGGCTGTTTCCTTGCTTTGTGAGGGTCATTACAAGAAAAGAGATGGTGTTAGGTTCTACCATTTTACTGAAGAGCCTGATGTCTGAGGAGCACGTTCTGCTGCACCCTGGGCAGATGAATGGAAAGTTCAAAAGTGTTATTGTTTAGTGATTGTATGTATCAATTATGCATAAACTTATTGTTCCAATATGTAGCTACTATACACGAAGGACTAGTGGGCGAACATTCAGGAGAAAAAAGTAGTAGTAAAACTGGACACAATATTCTTATCCTAAACGTCGAAATGCAGCTACATTCATGGTGCGCAAACACGGTAGCATATGTAAAAATCTTATTATTGGTGAACCTCAAAGCTCTAGCCAAGAAACGAAAAAAAAAGTGTTGTGCAGTCCAGGCTTTGTGTTGACATTGTCTTAAGATTGAAGATTGTATTTCAAGAAAAACTCCTCAAGGAAAAACTGCCTAATTTTGCATGAACACTGTATCAAAGGTAGGATCAGTCCTATACATACATTTCTGACCCTTCTTCCTCAATCAACCCACCCTTTTTCTTTTTGTTTTTTTCTGATTTGATGTCGTTATATAGAACTACAATTTAATTGGTTTCCCTTTCTTTGTCAGTTAATTAAACGCACACCCCCTCATAGCACTTCATAATTGTTTTTATCTGTCTTTGAGTGCTGATTAAAACTGATCTATTGTTTTATGAGTATTTATTTTTCTCATTCATAAAATTTATTTTGTTTATTCGTTCTCTTCTCAGTTGTTTGTTTCTGTTGCTGTCTCTTCTATATTTTTCTATCTGTCTCTCTGTCTCTGTCTGTCTGTCTGTCTGTCTCTGTCTCAGTCTGTCTGTCTGTCTGTCTGTCTGTCTGTCTGTCTGTCTGTCTGTCTGTCTGTCTGTCTGTCTGTCTCTCTCTCTCTCTCTCTCTCTCTCTCTCTCTCTCTCTCTCTCTCTCCTCTCTCTCTCTCTCTCTCTCTCTCTCTCTCTCTCTCTCTCTCTTCTTTCTCTCTCTCTTTCTCTCTCTCTCTCTGCGTGTATGGGTATACAGTTTTGTGTTGCTAAGGTCTAGACAAAGCTTGTGAAAAGTTATGTTTACCCCCCCCCCCCCTTCCCTTCTTTCCACTCTCGTGCCTTAAAATGTAAAGTAGCCAAAGGCTGATGTGCATTCAACAATTTCAGAGTTCAGATCTCTCTCTCTCTCTCTCTCTCTCTCTCTCTCTCTCTCTCTCTCTCTCTCTCTCTCTCTCTCTCTCTCTCTCTCTCTCTCTCTCTCTCTCCCTCTCTCTCTCTCCCCCACTGCACTTTCTCACTTCGCTCTACCCTAAAAAACCCTTGCACCCAAACTGTCAACACACACACACCATGGCATTAGCATTACCTGCGATCAGTCTAGGTTAGTTAAGGACAAAATGAAATCGCTGATTGCTTGTTATCTTTCAGTAACAGCTTCTGGCCTTTTCACCTCAGAAGACAGACCCTTGCAAAATTTACATACAGCCTTGGGAAAAGGAGGAGAGAGAGAGCAAGAAGGGGGAGGAGGGGAGGGGGAGGGAAGGAAGGGGGTAGGGGAGAAGGGGTATAAGGGAGGGGGGAAGAGGGTAGGGGAGGGAAGGAAGGGGGAGGGAGGGAAGGGGGTAGGGGATAAGGGGAGCAAGGGAGGAGGGGGGAGGGAGGTAAGGGGGAGGGAGGAAAGGGGGTAGGGGATAAGGGGAGCAAGGGAGGGGGAGGGAAGGAAGGGGGTAGGGGAGAAGGGGTATAAGGGAGGGGGGAGGGGGAAGGGAGGGAGGGAAGGGGGAGGGAAAGAAGGGGGTAGGGGATAAGGGGAGCAAGGGAGGGGGAGGGAGAAGGCAGGGGGAGTAAAGTCAAGCTTCAGCAGAGAAGAAGAGAAGGTGTTTACTCTAGAAGCGTTACTTCTGCTGCGTTATCCAATTAGTGGACAGACACCGCCACAACCTTGCTGACAAAGCCTTGTGGGCAAGAAGATGTGCATCGGAAAGAACGATGCCCTCTGAGTAGTCTGAACCGATGTCACTGAATATATTGCATTATTTTATGTCTTATTTTTTATTTTTTATTTAATTTATTTTATTTATTTATCTATTTATCTATTTATTTATATATTCTTTGATATCGAGGATAATGGAATAAGCACTCATGTGTTGTTGTTTTTACATCCAGTCCACGTGTGTATGCAGTTTTGTTTGTAAATCTTGTCATCTGTTCCCACCACCGGCACACGATGGCTTACTCTTAGGAAAAGCGGAACAGGATTAATCTGTGTGCAAGATGCCGTCTGAGCAGAGTGTACTGATGTGACTGAATAGATTGCATTATTGTATGTATTACATGTGCACATTGCTTGCTTGTTTGCTTGCTTGACTGATTGATTGCTCGGGTGATTGGTGTATTTACTGGTTCATAGATTGCATTCAGTTCAGAGCAGTACGTAGCAAAACTAAACAGATATTCAACCTCAGAATACTCTGTGAGCGGTATCTTCAACACCAACGAGACCTCTACCACGTATTTATTGACTTTAAGATGGCATTCGACATGATGTGGCATTCAGCTTTGTGGGCAAGCATGAATGTGCACAGCATCAATGTAAACTTGATCAGAGTCATCAAAGAGCTGTACAACAAGGCCACCAGTGCAGTGTACTACAGCAACAACATTGGAGAGTGGTTTCGAACAACAGTTGGAGTAAGGCAGGGCTGTCTACTCTCATCCACTCTTTTCAACATCTTTCTTGAGAGAATCATTGCTGACGATGGTCTTTGTCTCTGTCTGTCTGTCTGTCTGTCTGTCTGTCTGTCTGTCTGTCTGTCTGTCTGTCTGTCTGTCTGTCTGTCTCTCACGTGCTTGCTTGCTTGCAGATGGCTGTTATGCATGTAGTGTGAACAAACCGGTGTTAAAATTGACAAATGTCTAGCACGTCTTTCAGACATGCATGATCATTATATTGCCTGTGCACGTAAACGTTGTGATATAAAATTTTGGCTATAATTCGAATTGTAATATATCAAGTCAGGCCTGATTTAAAATTACTTTTGGCTCATGCTACCTTTAGTTAACCCATCAAATGTGAATGTGAATTGATGCCAGGCCTTGCAACTGCTCCACGCTGCAAATGCCGTGCATTTTTATTCGCTTATTACGCCCAGTGTAATGAAAGTAAATGATTCCTTGATACCAAGCTAGATAGAAAAAAGGCAGAGAGGCAGATAGATAGATAAATTTAATAATAGATACTCAAAGAGAGCTTTGTGAGGATAAACGTGTTAAGAATATGGTATGATTATTTAGTCATGTATTTATCGCATTTGTTTGTTTTTCTACTGATTTAAGGGCCGGAAGAAGAGGTGTTGTTTTAGTTTGCTAACCATATCCCCGTCCTGAGGTACAGGAGGAGTGGGCTCACTGATCAGCATAGTGGATGCTCAAACCAGTAGCTCCACAGTGATTTAGTCACATGCACCATACCAGCTTTTTGCACTTGCAGATACTCCTCGCAGTACTAATTTTCTAGCAGAGTGGAGATAATTGATCCGCTAATACTCTGGACAACTTTTCGGCTACAAAGCACAACCTTTCCTTTATTTTATTTATCTTATTCTTTTAAAACGAGGATAATGGGTTAAGCATTCATGTGCTTTTTTTTTTTTTAAATCCAGTCCCAGTGTGTATGCAGTACTGTAAATATTGTCATCTGTCCCCACTGTTCAATCAGAACAATGAGGATGTGATCTCTATAAAAAAGAAAGAGGGCATATTGTTCTCAGAGCTATTTCAAACTACCACCCAAGCAAACAGCCTCACACCATTCCGCAGGTGTCTCCTGGTTAATTTTAGAAACACGACGCTGTGGCAGAACTCTGATCGCATGGGAGGTAATCTGATTACCGCCCCGTCACATTAGTCGCACCGCGTCCCGAGGTAAGCTACCTGACCAGCATAATGTGATGCTTGAAGCCTGTACTGTAGCCTCTACCAAATGCCACCCCGTGGGTTGGGTTCCAATGCAGCCTTACCGGTACCCAGTCTGGTAACAATCCCACTTGGGTATAATCCCCACAATACTACAAAATGATGTGAAGATCTTTGATATGCTGTATCTCTTAGGTCGATGGCCTCTAAAAAGAGGCTGCATAATTGTATTCTACATTTTACCGCGTGGGTTAAGTATATTCACAGAGAGGTTTTAAACTACCACCCAAGGAAACGGCTTCATATAATTCGCAGGTGTCTCCTAATTTAGAAACACGATGTTGTGACAGGACTCTGATCGCAGGAGAGGTAATATGATTACCGCCCTGTCACATTTTCTACAGAATTTTGCCAGGGACAAATCTCTTGTTGCCGTAGGTTCTTTTACGTAAGATAAATGCGTGTTGCACATGGGGCTTTGGTTTATCGTCTCATCCCAAAGACTATTTTTTATTTATTTTTATATTTTATTTTATACCACTTTATGTCACAGCAGATTTCTCTGCGTGAAATTCGTGCTGCTCTCCCCGGGAGAGCGCGTTGCCACAAGTGCAGCGCCTATCCATTATTTTTTCCCCCTCAGGGATAATTCTAAAAACGACACCTGTGTGCATGCTGGTTTTTTATACATAATTTTGTCATCCGCTCCTACCGGCACACGATGGCCTCCTCTTCCGAAAGGCGGAACGGGATTTTAACGTGTGCGCAAGATATTCTGCGTGCGTTCACACACGGGACCTCGGTTTATAGTCTCATCCGAATGACTTTGACATTCAGTTCGATTTTTTCGTCAAACTGGGAAGAAAGGGCGACCTGGGTACGAACCCAGAAACTCGCGGTTTATATAATTATTGGCGGGCGAACGTCTTAACCATCCTGCCACCGTCCACCCAGTCCACTATACATGGTCTAGTCGATGGCGGAAAAGCTTCGGGCACTTTTTTTTTTATGGGGATCAGTCAATCCCACACTTCACACCCAGACTTTTTTCACTTTGTAGGCAGACGCGTTACCTCTGGACCACCCATCCATCACACAGTTCATAATATCCTCCGGCAGAGGCCATTAGCTCTGTGAGTTATTGCTGTAAGCTATATGCCCAGACCTTCAATACAAATCAATGTTTTTATGTTGAAAAGTGCGACGTTGAGATTGTCTTCAGCCATGGAAAACTTTTAACACGACAACCTGTAGTTTCGTTTAAAGAGCAAAAAAACATTCTAAAGCCAGAGTACGGCTGCCTATGTGGCAATATATTCGAACACACACACACACACACACACACACACACACACACACACACACACACACACACACACACACACACACACACAAACACACACACACACACACACACACACACACACACACACACACACACACACACACACACACACACACACACACACACACACACACTTTCAAATTTCTCATCTTTTGAGTGTTGCTTCCAATCCTGCATTGCTTCCAATGTGGTATGATTACACTGATGTACTCTATACTTCCATTGATAATTTCATTTTACTTCAGATAGCCACAGGGTGACCAAAACAAAAAAAAATCCCTAGAAACAAAACCCCTGATTGCTTGTTATTTTTCAAAAAAAAAAAATCTAAACAAAACAACTTCGCGCAACCCTTTCAACTGACACTTGTAAACTCACACACAGCCCATGGGGTGACAGGGAGGGAAAGCTGGATCAGCTTAGGAGGAGTGGAGTTTAACGGGTAAGGATAGCCGCCAGTGCAGGATCAAATCCAATCAATGGAGAAAAATGGACAATACCGCTGCAAGGGATGGGCAAGTGGGAAGATGCCAACAAGGGTTGGGAGCAGATTAGAGCCAACAGCAACATTGAGTGTATTTGTTGAGATATCGATGCTGTGCATTAGGGTGAGAAACAGACACACAGAAACAATTTGACAGAAACAGAAACACTTGCTCAGAGAGTGAAAGAGAGATTCAAAGATTTCACTACGTGTTTACTTTCTTCTATTCATTTTTTTGTTTTTTTCAACATATTTTCTAAGAATATTTTCATTTTCTTTTTGTCATCGTCTTTTGACGGCAGTTTTGCATTATGGTGACAAACAGACACATAGAGACAATGACAGAAACAGAAACACTTGCTCAGAGAGTGAAAGAGAGATTCAAAGATTCAGTGCGTGTTTACTTTCTTCTATTCATTTTTTTTGTTTTTGCAACACTATGTTCTAAGAATATTTTCATTTTCTTTTTGACATCGTCTTTTGATAGCAGTTTCAAACGGCTACACGGATATTAAAAACTAAAATTCTTGCGAATGCAATTGACAATTTTAAATTCTTTCTGAAAACTGTCTCGCTGTAAGGTACCACAGCAGGTGGAGCATCAATCATCACGGAAACTTCTAATGAAGGCTCATCCAGGAGCCGAAACTCGAGTCAGGTCAGGCCAAAGACCTAGTTCTTACTCAAAAGTGCCTAAAATGCTGCCATTGAATGACATATTTCCTTAGATTTTTATAATTGAATCTTGGATAAGTCAATTCCGAAATGATTGAGAAGTTGCAAGTGGATACCTACATTTGTTTACCTCCACTACTTTTACCTCAAAAAGAGAAAAAGGAGAGACAGAGAAATAACAGACAGACAGACAGACAGACAGATATTATTATACACACAGAAGCAGATACAGGGGAAAAGTGTACACAAAGCAAATTTTAACTGTAAACAAAGTTAACGCATTTTAACACCACTACAAAGAAATGTATATATATTTGAAATGTCATTATTTTTGTTTCAGATCAGGGGATGAGGGGGAAGGGGAAGAAGGCCCCCCAAAAAAGCGCTCTGCAAATTTCAGATTCTGACCCAGTCTCTTGTACTTCTATCCAGTGTGGCAGCATCGTATCACAGCAATGAATACCCTTCGACTGTAACACGATAATAATACAGGCAGCTCTAAACCTGTATCAGACTGAGATTTATCATCAGAAAAAAGTTCAAAAGAGGAAGCAAAGTATGCACAGAAGAAGAAAAAAGAAGAAGAAGAATGAAAACAAATAGGATGAAGAATGGCAAAGAGGAAAAAAAGAAGAAGAAGAAGAAGAAGAAGAAGAAGAAGAAGAAGAAGAAGAAGAAGAAGAAGAAGAAGAAGAAGAAGAAGAAGAAGATTGCAAAGAAAACGAAAAAAATGCAAAGAAGACGGAAAAATAAGGAGAATTCACAGAAGAAGAAGAATGCAAAGAATAAGACAAACGAGATGGAAAAAGAAGCAATTTATCTCTCTGCCTGTCTGTCAACCTATCTATCTATCCATCCATCGATCCATTAACCTATCTATTAATCGATCCATCTATCTATGTATCTGTCTGTTTGTCTACCTAAATGTCCATCTAAATATCTATCTAAAAACCTATCTATATATCTGTCTTTCTGTCTGTCTGTCTGTCAGTGTCCTTTAAGGACGTACGTAAATAAATAAAAGTCACAATGAAATGAAAAAAATAGACATACACGAACAGAATGAATTGTTTTATATAGATAACAGTAGATAAAACGTTCGAAAAAAACGAGACAAATTGCTTATCGTAACTTGTTACAAAAGTTTCGGAGCATGCAAAAACTCATTTAAAAAAAAAGAAACAAACAAGTAAAAAAAAAACCCAACCCAAACACAACGAAAAGCAACAACAACAAGAAGAATAACAACAGCACTAAACAAACGTGAGCAGATGATTCTGGAACAATTTCTCAAAGTCTCTCTTCCGTGACATTTTTTTTCATCACAATTTTCTTCCTTTCTGCTATCTGATTATTATCTTGACGTCTGCCTGTCTTTTATTGCGTTATCTTTGTTTTGGACAGTTATTTTTTTAGTTGTTTTTGTAGTCTCCTTCTTTTAAAAAAAAAAAATGTTAGTATTTTTATTTGTTTAAGTTTTTGATGCTGTTTTGTGATGGTTTTCTCTATTTGATCTGCCTTGTCTTGTCTTGTTTTCTTGTGTTTTTTTGTTCTGACAACTGTAATTGTTGTGCGCGAGTTTTGGTTTTCCTTGTTGTTATTATCTCTGTTTGTTTTTGGTCCTTTGTTTCTTAGTAGTACATCTACACACACACATACACACACATATATACACACACACACACACACACACACACATGCACGCACGCACGCACGCACACACACACAGACACTGTGAGCGAAAACACACAAAAATCTTGTGCGCACGTTCAAACCCATTCTTCTTTTTGGAAAAGGAGGCCATTGTGTGCCCGTGGAAACAGATGAATTTAGTTTACAAAGCTGCATACACACAGAGATTGGGTGTAAAAAAAAAAGCACATGAAGGTTTATTTCATTATACTCGAAAAAAAAAGAATAAAATCTAAAAGAAATATTAAAGCGCCTGCGTGCGCGCGTGCGCAGACACACACACACACACACACACACACACACACACACACACACACACACACACACACACACACACACACACCACACACACATACATACATACACACAACACACACACAAACAAAACACACACACACACACACACACACACACACACACACACACACACACACACACACACACACACACACACACACACACACACACACACACACCACACAACACACATCACACACACACACATTTTCTGTTAATATTTATAGCCCTCGAGGGCTTTTGCTATCAAGAAGTACAGCTAGGAAAGCTATAAATATGCTGCTCAAACTAATGAAAAAGATATTTTATTCTGTCCTAGATAAAAATACCTGATAGCCGGATACAGATGGCTCTGTACGGAGTTACACCCCCTATCATAAAAAAAACAACAACCCAGAAAAGTAGGCCACCAGAGAAATAGACTGCCCAGAGAAAGTTTAATGTCTGTAGACAAAGTTAACATCTTCAAGGACAGGACTTTATTTTTGTGTTTTTGTTTAGGAGGAGATGAGCATTGTCAGACCGTACAGAACAGCTAAAGCAAGATTCATGATTCAAGGTTCAAGATTGATGTCAAGAAGAAAAATCCCAAGGGATACATGAGACTTAATAACAGCACAAGTTGCTGATGTGGACGTGTGAAAATACTTGCAACATAAATCATTCATTGCACATTGAATTGCATAAATTATGGGGTCACATATTTGGGGCATGAAAAAGAAAGATGATTCACATACAATCCAGGAAAGAAGCAATAAGTCAAGAATATATTGTTTAGTTACGTCAAGAATTAATTGCACACGCACACAACCACACACACACACATACACACACACGCACGCACGCACGCACGCACACACACATACACACATACACACTCACAGAGAGAGACACACACACACAGAGACAGAGACAGAGACAGAGACAGACAGACAGATAGACAGAGACAGAGACAGACAGAGACAGAGAGACATACATAGACAGACAGACAGAGAAAGATGAAAAAAGGGATATATATATATATTACCAAAAAAATCTTATCAGATATGACGTAAAGTGATAAACTAGGCAGAGCAGACACACTAGGGAAACACTAGACAGCAGATTCTTCATACATGAAGCAGAT
>CM060338.1:36285764-36288264 GCA_030674155.1 Stramonita haemastoma | reverse complement strand
ATCTATCTATCTATCTACATTTCCCTCTTCATCAGACATAATCTATACATGTACAATCATGGTAGCATGACCTCATCCGTCTGACCTGATGGCGTCACAAACACCACACACACACACCACACACACACACACACACACGCGCGCGCGCGCGCGCGCGCGCACGCACACGCGCACACACACAAACACACACTAAACATACAATAAATAGATAATCCAAAATCTGATGATATGATGTAAAAGAAGTCATACTAGCAGACACTCTAGGGAATACTCTACAGCAGATCTTCAGACAATGAACCCCTCTAATCACCCCCCCCCCTTCCTTCCTAGCTGTTGTACGCTTCCTCATACACTCTCTGTTAAGTCTGGGCCACAGTTGGGTCAAGGTCATCACAGATCTTTCTCCTGTCACGTGCTGACAAATTTGGCTGGCTTGGAAATTGGATTTCTTCCAAAATCCTGGCTAGGCACTTAATGGATTTCACCATGGACATGGTGGTGGTAGTAGTAGTAGTAGTAGTAGTAGTAGTAGTAGTAGTAGTAGTAGTAGTAGTAGTAGTAGTAGTAGTAGTAGTAGTAGTAGTAGTAGTAGTAGTAGGCACCCACCAGTCTCGGAAGACTATAAAGTTGCGCTCTAGTCTTCAGAGCGCAAAGCCTGGGCGAGTAAGTATGGAGGGCAATTTGTTACCCATGCAGCAGACCCCCCCCCCCCCCTCCCTCCACACCACTGGAATGGTCCATTGGAAAGGCAGTCGCCGATACGAATTGTTCCAGTACTGTCGCAGGAGCCACCAGAACGTTGCCATATACAGCCCCGAACAGCCCTGGGGACGCCAACTCTCCGATTTTTCCCCAGGAATGGTGTCTAAACACGACACCTGTGGGCATGCTGTTTTTATATTTTGTGGGCATCTGCTCCTACTTGGCATACAATGGCCTGATAATCCAAAAGGTGGAACAGGTTTTTAATGTGTTTCGAAAGATGTTTTCTGTGTGTTAACACACAGAGCCTTGATTTATAGTATCATCCGAATGATTCTGACATTCTGTTCGTTTTTTATTTGGTCAAACTAGAAAACAGAAAGAGCGAGGCTTGGAATCGTACCCAGAACTTCATGGTTTACTTGTTGGCAGGCAAGCAATCATCTTAACCATCCTGCCACCTTCCTTTCATATATATACACATACACTCCTCTTACCCTCTCTGTGGAATCGAGACCACATTGGGGTCAAGGTTATCACAGACCTTTCTCCAGTAGCATGGCGAAAAGTTTGGCTGGCTTGAAGATTGGATTTCTTCAAAGCTTCTGGCTAGACACTAAATGGATTTCATCACGGCACAATCTGACATCATACTGGCTAAGATATTTGTTTCTGATAATATAAAAAAATAAATGTATGAAGAAGACCGACAGATGGGATGGTGTATATTATGTAGGGGCCAAGGGTATTCACATTACAGCTACCTATGTACAAAGCAAATATCATTTTTTAGTGGAATAGACGTTCACACACACACACACACACACACACACACACACACACACACACACACACACACACACACACACACAACGCACGCACGCACGCACGCACGCACGCATACACATACACACACAAATACACACACGTACGCACGCACGCACGAAGCGACGCACGCACACTGGCTTGAAGATTGGATTTCTTTAAAGTCCTTGGCTAGACACTAAATGGATTTCATCACTGACACTCTGACACCATAATTATTGGGTGAGGTATCTATTTCAAACCAACAAGTATGTGAAGAAGAGAGTCAGACAGATGGGACATGACAGAGTGTGTACTGGCCAGCCTCCTTCACACTGCAGCAAATGGTTGTCTAATGATATCTCTTTGTGTGGATAAACATTAAAAAAAAAAGACAGACCACACACAGACAATCACGCCCGTGCGTGTGTGCACACTCAGACACACACATACACAGACACACACACATACACTCACACATACAGAGACACATACTCACACACAAACACATACACACTTAAGCATTTAAAAACACCCACATAAAAGAAGCACAGACCACACACCCACACACACCACCCACCCCCCCACCCATCACACACACACACACACACACACACACACACACACACACAACACACACACACACACGTTGCCCACGCGGCAATGCACACACACAACAGACACAACGACATACACACACACAGACACACACACAGACACACACAGACACACACACAGACACACACAGAGACACAAACACACACACGGCTTAAAACGTTAGCCGCACACGCACACATGCATGCACACACAAACACGACACAGACACACAAAGACACTGATACACAGACACTGATACACAACAGACACACAGCACACACAACACACAGACACAGACACAGACACAGACACACACAACACACACACACACACACAACACACACACACACACACACACACACACACATGGACAAAAAAAGTTTGACTGACTTTGACA
>CM060338.1:36278264-36283264 GCA_030674155.1 Stramonita haemastoma | reverse complement strand
AAATATAGATGCACATAGGTTTTTACAGAGATTAACATTTATCTACCTCTGCTGTGTTGTTTATATATTACATTTACAATACTAGGTGTGCACGAACTGGCATATAAATTTTGCCTTAATCCATGCCGATTTAGCTGTGCATTTATGTGGCTACATAATAGAATAATAAATCAGATTAACAAAAAAAGCACACACACACACACACAACGCACACACACACACATACCCGCTACCTCCACACACCACACACACACACACACACACACACACACACACACACACACACACACACACACACACACACACACACACACACACACACACACACACCTCCCCCCCCCACACACACGCACACCTCCCCCCCACACACACATCATTCAATGCATCTTTAAGATTTCCTTCTAAGAAAAAACAACAACAACCAGAAAACAAAGATAGAGTACTGTCCAATTTCTGACGACACACGATTAACGAAAAATCACATAAAAGAGACTTGATACTTGGTATATGTCCTAAGACTTTCAGAATATCTCTCGGTACCACTATTCATCTTACAGCCCCAATACTTTCTCTCTATCTTGACCTTGTATAGCGCAAGATATTTTTGCTGGACACGTTGGTTACTGAGAGTACATCGCTGTCTTTTGGTCTGCTGGAATATGTCTGGATGTTCCATAGTTACTTACCCAGGCTTTGCGCTCTAAAGAGTGGAGCGCAACCTCATAGTCTTCCGGGACTTATAGGTGCCTACTAGTACTACCTAGGTATATTATGTGGGTGATTTCTTGAGCTGTGTTATGTCTGTGAGGGGCTGTTTATCTCTGTATGTTCGTGTATGTGTCTTAGATGCGTGTTGGTTTATCTATTATTTTTGTCTTCGTTCTGTATCCCTTGAGAAGTTTGTCTGATTTGCCTCAAATATAGACACACACACAGACACACATACACTTTCACATATACAAACACACGCACACACATATTATATACACACAACACAGACACAGACACAACTACACACACTACACACACACACACCACACCACACACACACACACACACACACACACACACACACACACACACACACACACACACACACACACACACACACAACACCACACACACACTACACACATACACACACACACACACACACACACACACATTTCACACACACACACACACACACACACACACACACACACACACACACACACACACACACTATTTACTACATCGTCAACATCCTTCTAAAGAGAAGCAAGAGACACTCAGTGTCCACTAGGCTATCTCCCCACACACGAGGCACAGAACCATAAAAGAGACGTGATGGCTGATAAGTCTCCTAGTATTTCAGAATAGACCGTCTCCTCCCACTCCTACTCCTTCTCCCTCTCCCTCTCTACCTCCATTAATCTTACTGACCAATAGATAGCCATCCATCCCCCTTTCTCGGCCATTCTATAGCACAGGGTATGTATGTTTGCAGGACGCTAAGTCAGCGAGGTCCATTGCTTTCTGTTGGTCTTTGGGAAGGTTTTCTTCTATGCCTTGTTGCGTCTTTGATTACTTTGGGTTTTGGTGTTCTGTGCCGATGGGTTTTGTTATATCTATCTTAGTTTCCACTTGATGTTAGTGTGTGTGTTAGCACGGAGAGGGCGCTCTCCAACCTATACACACTTATCCTAATGCACCCACCTAAACTTATCCCCCTAAAATCCCCATCCTACTTATCCCCTAAATGCCACCTTCCCAACTCTGCAACTTATCCCCATAATCCCTCACCTTATCCCCTAAAATCACCTCCCAATCTCTACATTATCCCCCTAAAATGCCCCTCGAACTTACAGCCTTAATCCCATCCACCCACCCCACTCCCACCCTGCCTACCCATCTTCCACTTTCCTATCCACGAGCCCTTAACCAAAAGGAAAACCGGAAAAAAACAAACACAGCGTCACGAAATATAGAAAGAAGACAACACATCTCCTCCAATATTTGGAGGACTAGAAGTTAGGGGTGATCCCCGTAGAGATCTAATTTCCTAACACAAATTAAAATAAACTTTCAAAGTTTTACAACCCTTATTTAACTAACAATTCCAAACTTTAAAGGTGTCTGTCTTTTTCCTGTATTTGTTCAGAAACTCGTATTCTAAAATCTTCATTTTCATCCTGTCACTGTACCTGTCTTTGTTTCAGATACGTAAACTGTAGAGTCTACAATTTTTATATAAAAATTGCTGTTTCATTTCCACAGATACAATATTTTATCTGTGCTTCTGATTGATTTTAAATGATAAGAGGAATATAACTGTTCATGATAGCCTATAAAGGGGGTAATATTGCCAAAAGAATGAAAAGTTTTATCAGCTCATAGAACGTGACAAAAACACTGAATACAGTGAGCAACAAATTAAACAGCTTATTTACTTGATTATTATTTTTTGTATTTATTCTTTTATGTGAAGGATAATGGAATAAGCACTCATGTGCTATTTTCATCCAGTCCCCGTGTTATGCAGTTTTGTAATCTTGTCATTATTCTCACCGGCACACAATGGCCTACTCTTACGAAAAGCGGAACAGGATTTAACGTGTTGCGCAAGATTGTTCTGCGTGCGTTTGCACACGGGGCCTCGGTTTAAAGTCTCACCCGAGGGACTTTGGGAGAGTGAGTCGGCACTGATGTTAACTCCAGAGACAAAGTCCCCTCGAACGGGAATCGAAGCCGGTCGTTAAATTGCGAGTGCAATGTTCTGACCACCAGACTATCCGTCCCCCAGCTGAAGACAGTAGCCCACTCTTAAAGTGAAACACTGTACACATGCATGTGCAAAAAGTTAAAGACAATGCCAAAGATGATGATAATATTAGTTAATATAGTTTGCTGTCATTCTTAACTACATTTTTTTTATTTTTTAATGTTTTCAGCCCACTTCTGTGTATCGTCATTTGGGATCTCCTACAACACAGTTACCAGTCCTGTTTGGCCTATGGTTGACTGGGACATTGATACCAGGAGCAAACAGAAGAGCTGGTTTTAACTTGTTTTAATCTTATTACGTGTCCGTTTCTTACATAATGAGTCTTATTTACAGGCCAAAAAAGGGGAAAGTAACGTCTGCTTTGTCAATTTTGACTTTTTATCAAAAATGGAATTCTGTAGGCAATGAATTTCCTAATATGTACTTAAAAAGTGTTGATTGATAAAACGTGTTTTTAAGCAATTTTATCGACCTACTAAGGTGTAATTAGCTAGAGATGTAAAAACTTGAAACCTGATTTTCTCAGGATGTGAAATTGGCTGTGATACCTATTTCAAACTTTAAACGTTGTCAAGTTTAGAGGTAGAAAAATGAAACATACGTCACAAGAAAATGTAAAGGTCTGTATAATATTGTAAAAAGCTATAACATTCAGTTTGACCTATTTATACCTTAAGAATCCTTTGTAAAAGCAGGTCATATTATAAATGCATGGATTTTTTTCTTTCCTCCCTTACAGCTCGCAGGGTTTACCAAAGGAGATATTTTGATTATGTGATCATTTACCCACCGTTAAGGCAGTAAGCACATTCCGAATTAGAGGATGGATTTGATATGATGTTTAAACATTTATAAGGTGACAGGTCTGATAAGGCCTCTGAGATTGGAAAGGCTAAAACCTTAGGATTTGGTTGAAAGAAGGGATTTTTGAGCGGGAAACTGGCGCCATAATTATGCCCTGGACACGGAAATGAAATGGTGGAGGGCTGTTTGGATTAACACAATGCATACATGTTCATTATTGAACAGGGGAAAAGATCATTCCATCCTCTTTATCTCTGTTGATGTATCTGTGTCAGTAGCTCTGTCTGTCTGTCTGTCTGTCTGTCTGTCTGCTGTCTTCTGTTTCTGTCTCTGTGTCTGTCTCTGTCTGTCCTGTCTGTTCTCTGTCTGTCACCTGTCTCTGTTCTGTCCTGCCTGTCCTGCTCTGTCCTGCCTGCTACCTGCTCTGCTCTCTGTCTGTCTGTCTGTCGTCTGTCGTCTGTCTGTCGTGGTCTGTTCTGCTCTGTCTCTCTCTCTCTCTGCTCTCTCTCTCTTCTCTCTCTCTCTCTCGCTGTCCTCTCTTCTCGTCTCTCTCTCTCTCTCTCTCTCCTCTCTTCTCTCTCCTCTCTCTCTCTCTCTCTCTCTCTCTCTCTCTCTCCTCTCTCTCTCTCTCTCCGTTATTTTGCACATTATAACTATTAACGTGCATTTCTTTATAATATGTCGCGTATCATGTACTCAAATATTGCGCCTGTCTTTCTCTTTTCTCTTTATGATAAGTTCATGTTCGCTGTGATAGTTCATGTTGCATGCTGTTTTTGCATGCATGTGTAGAAAATGGATGGGAGATGAATAAGTAATTTGGAAGATGGGGAGTGGTGGGGGAAGTTAAAGGTAGGAGGGGTAGCTATGGGTGAGTTAATAGAGGGGTGGGGAAGGGGGGAGGTTCGTTGTGGCATTTAAACTTTGTCTACAGCAAACTGAAAGTGTCAAGTAAGGAGTATTGCAAACATTATTGGTGCTTAGATGTGCCTGTCATTTTGGTAAACGTGATTTCATGTGTAGGTCTTTTCTCTCTACAAATACTATCACTCAGTGTATCTTTAGCTTTTCTCTTAGCAGGCATATATGATGTATAATATGTAACAATGTGCTTTTTATGATCTGTATGAAAACTTTTTTTACAGTATTCTGTTGCTTCCTACCGATAAATCATTGTGTGCATGATCTACCTATAGAGACATAGCTCGTTTTGTGTGTATTGTTTTTCTCTGCAAACACAAATCATAGTGTGCAGATTCAATCCTTCAAACATAATTAACAGATTCCGTGTTTTATCTCTGCCAACAAAATTTAAATCCAAATTGAATCGTCTGCTGTCGAATATTAGTACTGTTTTTGTATATCTAAAACAGAGACCATGTCCCTCTATTGCTTATTTTTGTCTTTAGTTCGATAAACGTCAACATTC
>CM060338.1:36263264-36265764 GCA_030674155.1 Stramonita haemastoma | reverse complement strand
GAGAGAGAGAGAGAGAGAGAGAGAGAGAGAGAGAGAGAGAGAGAGAGAGAGATTGTAAGGCTACTGATAAGGATGCTAAATATCTAAATGCTAAAAATGCTAAATATCTTTATTATATAACAAGTGGGATATCTTTATTATATAACAAGTGGGATAGTGAAAATCAGTCTTAAAAATCCGCTACAATGATACAATGGTAAAATACATGTGAAACATTTAAACGCGCGCGCGCGCGAGAGAGAGAGAGAGAGAGAAAAGAGAGAGAGAGAGAGAGAGAGAGAGAGAGAGAGAGAGAGAGAGAGAGAGAGAGAGAGAGAGAGAGAGAGAGAGAGAGAGAGAGAGAGAGAGAGAGAGAGAGATGAAATGAAATGAAAATGTTTTTATTGAACATCAGCCTTGGGCCACAATTCAAAACGAAGTGGGAGATGGGGGAGTGGATGTATGTGCATATAACGAATTTGTTCAAAGTCTCATCATAAAGCAACGGTACACACTTGATATAACGCATCTTTTTCACTATTAGATCTAGATCTACTTACTTTACATAAGTTCTGCCACTGTCTGTCTTCTTCGAATAGCACGGAATAAAAATGTTGCTAGCTGCACTGAACGACATCTACTACGTGCCTGAAGAAGAAAAGGCATAGGCACATGAAGAAGATCTTTCAGCAAATTCTATGAGAGAGAGAGAGAGAGAGAGAGAGAGAGAGAGAGAGAGAGAGAGAGAGAGAGAGAGAGAGAGAGAGAGAGAGAGAGAGAGAGAGAGAGAGAGAGAGAGAGAGAGAATGAATGAATGAATGAATGAATGAATGAATGAACATTTTGAATGAACATTTTTGAATGAACATTTTTATTGAGGGAAAAGATTAAGCACAATGGTGGCTTGTTTTCATCCAGCCCTCATAAAAAAAAAAAAAAATATAATAAATAAATAAATAAATAAATAAAATAAAAAAGTGAATCAATCAACCAATCAATCCAAACGCGTAATTCAATTATAAAGCTATGAAAATCAAAATTTGTGAATAAATCAACCAATCGTATGATTTGAGCATAATGAGTATAAAGCTATAACATTTAAAAAGAGAGAGAGGGAGTGAGTGAGAGGAATAAGGTGCGGGCTGTTATTATCTTTTTCAGCTCCTGAAGAGGGTAAGAAGAAATGGACAAAGAAAAGAGAAAAACCAGAATAGAAGGAAAGAGAGAGAGGAGGAGCAAGAGGAGGTGGAAGGAGAGAAAAAGAAGGATCAGGGAAACAATAAGAACTGCAATTATGCAAGTTAGTACCTACTTATGTTAAGTGAGCAAAATCATAACATACACAAGATTATGCAAGGGCTTCATCATAAATCTGAGATACAATGTGCACCTAGACAGTTCAGTGAAATAGAAACGCTTTACACAAGAGACAGACATAATGGTGGGGGAAAGAGAGAAGGGGTGGGGAAGGGGGAAAGAAGAATGGGAGAGAGAGAGGGGAGAGGAAGAGAGAGAGAGAGAGAGAGAGAGAGAGAGAGAGAGAGAGAGAGAGAGAGAGAGAGAGAGAGGAGAGAGAGAGAGAGAGAGAGAGAGAGAGAGAGAGAGAGAGAGACAGACAGACAGACAGACAGACAGACAGACAGACAGACAGACAGACAGACAGACAGACAACAACAACAACAACAACAACAACAACAACAACAACAAAAACCAGACAGGGAGCCAGTAGAACAGACAGAGAGATAGGCAGGAAGACAGAGAGAGACAAAAGACAACCCTGGAGCGAGAGGGGTGTAGAGCGGGGAGGGTGGGGGGAGAGGAAAGAGAAGGAGGCAAGAATAAGAGGGGACAAAAGTATTGGGGGGTGGTGGTCAAGAGTTGACATAATACTTACACATGATTGAAATTACATGGAATTAGTTATCAATTGTGTTACGAAATAAAATCCATTTCATCAAAATAGTGATATATTGTCCATAAGATGTACGTGATAGATTTTTTTAAAAACAGAAACACTGCAAGCTTTGTGAAGGTTGAGGGTTGATATCTCATTCCACAGTGTTCCACCAGAGTATGTGAGAGTGGATTTAAACAAGTCAATTCTTGGAAGTGGCACCATCATCTTATTGGCATGACGATTGACATTGATCGTGAATCTGTTTTGAAGTAAGGGGGGAGCTAAACCAGACATGATTTTATACATAAACACTGCCTTATTATGCTTAAGCTTGGATTTTAATGGAAGAATGTCAAGTGCTTTATAGTCAGAAATGGTTAATGATGAAGATTTTAAAAGAACAAGTTTTAAAGCTCGTCTATGCACACTGAACAATGGCTTGAGAACATTTGCGCTAGCCGAATCCCAAATCGTTGAAGCATAACTCATATGGGATATAATATATGCATTGAAAAACATTTTCCTAGCGTTTAGGTCTAAGAAATGCTTTATTTTAGATAACTGGTGTACACATTTTGATACTTTTTTGCATAATGCAGAGATATGGTACATCCAAGAAAGGTT
>CM060338.1:36248264-36255764 GCA_030674155.1 Stramonita haemastoma | reverse complement strand
AATATTCTAACAAAGTAAATGCCGTCAAACATCAATTTATTTCCATGACAGCGATATACGGGTGTGTAAATGTAAAATCACGATATTAAAGACTCACTTGTGTTTTTTTGTAGGGCATTTCCGATCTTTACACGGTGGGGGTTACTTAGAATATGCACATATAGTACGTACCGAATTAAAACGTTTGTTACAATTTTTTTTGCTGTTTTCAGACGTCTCGTTGCAGACCTAATCACATCTTACTTCATAAAAGAGTGCAGGCCCTTATGCTTAGAGCTTGGCCTGGTTGAAAAAAAAATTCAAACTTTCTAAAGTTTAAACAACAACCTAGTATCGTCTTTAGCACTTACTTTAATCGATAACTCATCAAGCTTTTAGCCTGAACAGACCTTACAATATGGGCAGATACACTCCGATTTCTGAGCATTTTTTTAACTCTTTTTTTTAAAGGAGAGTACAAGGTTTTTGTTTCAACGCCTGTTATGGTGAAAGACTATATTAACGTCACGTTTCAAAGCATACAATGTTCCTGTCAGCCTGAACGTTTTCCTGTCAACAGTACCAAAGATTTTGTCCTTGGACGCTTTCACATCACAGCAAACACATTTTTCTGCTTGGTTTAAACAGTAGTGAAGATGACAAACGACTCAGATTGAGGCTGACAATCTTATTACATTTTAGATAGAATTTTTTTTTCCCAAATCTATTATGCAATTTATAAACTGTTAACAATAAAACATTTATCACAACAAAAATGGTATCAGCTCGCATTTTTGTTAAAATCCCTTAGCTATCGGATCCTTTAAAACATTTGCATTTAGACACTATTTGAATATGATGCCTTTTATGTCTATCAGTCAAGAACAAAGCGCCTCAGAGTGCGATTGCAAATAATTTACACGTGAACTGCTGTGAGTCACATCATTCCCAGAGGTTTTCATGATCTTTGGAGAATCAAATTTCTGTTCTATCTATTTCTGTGCATTTTGTTTTTGCTCCAGTGCATGTCTACTTGGTTTCCACTGTGGAAAAACACAAACTTCCAGGAGACATTATCACACATGCAGCAGTCCCATGTGGCGAACCATGATCACCCTGTATGCTTAAGCCTTGTCTAGTATGGACAAAACTGTATACACACAGAGACTGGAAATACAAAAAAGCACATGGGTGTATATTCCCTTATCCTCGCTGTAAAAGAATAACTAGGTAATGAAAGAAATAAATAGACAAGAGTTGATTTGTTTGCTGCATCTTTCGTGTGTGTTTACAAAGTGCATTTGAGACAAAAAAGAAGGATTAGATTGTAAAAGAAAGACTAAAAAGGAAATAACAAAAGGAAATAACAGAACGCAATTAGAAAATAGAAACGAAGAAAGTAAATCGTAAAGAAAAATATATTCAAAAGATGAACGAATGAAAGAAAACAAAACCACATATTACAAAAGTGATGGGGAAAAAAAGGAAAAGCGTAAATTGAAAAAAAGACCCAAAAGAACCGCGATATTCACATGAGGTTTGAATCAACCGAAAGAAGAGAGCGTGGAAAATAAAGAAACAAATTAAATGAAAGCATGCATGGACAAATATAACAATTATTGAAAGCACAAGTAAACAGTGACATGGAAGGAAGAAGACAAAAAGCTGTCAGACAGAGAAACCGAACCTGACAGACAGACCGAAGACAGAAATACACAGAAAAGTAAAACGTTTAGACAGAAAAAAAAAAGCAGAGACAGACATAGGGACAGGCAGACAGACATAGGGACAGACAGACAGACAGACAGATAGACATAGGGACAGACAGACACACACACACACACACCCCCATACACACACACACACTAACACACACACACACACACACAACACACACACACACAAGCCCCCCCCCCACCCCCACCCCCACCCCTACACACACACACACATAGCTTGTTTAACAGCTTTTCTCGTTACTTTCTTTTTTACGATAAGAAGCCCCGTTCTTTCTCCCTTAGTCCTTCTTAATTTGTCTCCTGCTCCTTGTTTTATCTCCCTTCTTTTTACCCCCCATCACCACCCACTCACCCACCTCTCACCTTCTTTACCGGACCCTGACTTTTTTTTTATCCGAGGTAAGCAGATGCTCAGTGTCAAGAACCTGACCACATGGGATTGATAGCATCGTAAAAGAGACTGGATGCTTGAAAACTGTCCTATCGTTTAGACTGCCTCCTGCCCCTTGAAATGTTCCCCCCCTCCCCATCACACACGGACACAGTCACACAGACACACAGACACACAGACACACAGACACACACACACACACACACACCACACACACAGCTTGACACAGACACACAGACATACAAATACACAGAGACACAGACAAACACACAGACACACACAAGCGCGCGCACACACACACGCACACACGCACACACACACGCGCGCACACACACACACACACACAATCACATACACACACACACGCACGCACGGACGCACACACACACACACACACACACACACACACAATCACATACACACACACGCACCTCTACAAGTTTTTTTCCGTTTACACTGAAAATATGATACAATTTGACTTTTGTTCCCTAGGATTCAATGCAAATTATGAGCATTTGGAGCCATTTTTCTCCCACGTGTATCCAATATTTTGATTGTTTTGAGCACCAATGTGGTAGATTTTTTTCTCTAGTTCCTATCTGCTTAGATGCTTTTGTTCACGGCTGCATTTTCCTTATCATCATTCTATTTGTCTGTTTTTGTCTATCTGTGTGTTATGTTATGTTATGTTATGTTATGTTATGTTATGTTGTGTTGTGTTGTGTTGTGTTGTGTTGTGTTGTGTTGTGTTGTGTTGTGTTGTGTTGTGTTGTGTGTGTGTGTGTGTGTGTGTGTGTGTGTGTGTGTGTGTGTGTGTGTGTGTGTGTGTGTGTGTGTGTGTGTGCACGCGCGCGCGTATGTATGTGTTCCACCCTTCATCCCTTAATCACCAATATCCTTAAAAATGTCTCCAGTCCCATTTCCTCCCCACCCAACCAATGTCACCCCCCCCCCCCCCATACTAAAAAACATAACCACAGTATGTTTGTTGTGAACAGGCTGTAGGGACCTAGTGCGCTGAAGCTAACAACATTAATTTTGTCACAGAGTGCCATCAGTGAAGACAGACCAGTCCTCTTAACCTCGCCTCTCTGCCTCCTGTTTTTGTGTGCAGTATTTTAGATGAGTAACACAAGAGTAACAGACAGTTTCCACTGCCGTCACTTCACCACACAGTTCATTTCAGTTCATTTTTGGAACAGATGACATTTACAAAACTGCATACACATGGGGACTGGATGTAAAAAAGCACAAGAGTGCTTATTCAATTATCCTCGATATAAAAGAATGAATCAAATCAAATCAAAATCAAAATCACTGAAAAACAGTGTCTGTGTCTGAGAGAGCAACAACAAAAAACCCCAGCATGCATAAAGGTGTTGTGTTTATACACCGTCTCTGTAACCAAAACATAAAACGGGGAGTTGGAGTCCCCAGGGCGGTTCAGGGCTGTATGTGGCAACGTTTTGGCGGCACCTGTGACGGTACTGGAATCATTCGTATTGGCGATTTCCTTTACAATAGACCATTCCAGCGACGTGTAGAGGGGTTGGGATCTGCTGCATGGGTAACAGCTTGCCCTCCATACGTACCCAGGGTTTGACTGACTTCAGGGATGTATGCTGGGTATGTTGGTGTCTTCGAGACCTACCAAGCGTTTACATGAATTACAGGATATTAAACGTGCATAATTTATTTGATCTTCTGCATGTGTATAGACACAAAGGGAATAAAGGCACTGGCAAGTCTGCACTTTACGTTGACCTGGGAAGTCATGAAAATCCCTATCCTTAATTTATCAGACACCACCGAGATTCAACTTCAAAACTTCATGGGCCCATGCGATTGAAGTCAAACAGTGTTAACCATGTCATAGGTATAAAACCCGACAGTTTAGTAAGAAAAAAACAACAAAAAACTAAAACAACTCAACGTGATAATTATTCTCATTTGTGTTCTAATGGTGGCCTCGCTTTTATGCCTCTTTGTAGACTTCGTTGTAGATGTTTTTTTCCATTGTTGAAATTAAGTTTGTTGTTGTTGTTGTTGCTGCTCGTTGCTGCTGCTACTCTTTGCAGTGTTTGCTTTTGTTGTTGTTGTTAATATTGTTTCTCTTATTCTGTTTGTTACAACGTCACGTTGTGATTGTTGTACACAAATATAGAGAAAACTAAAAAAAAGTTGTACAGTATTTAATTTTCTTAGCAGTGTTTATTCGACAAATGTCAATTTTCAATCTTGTTTGTTGTTGTAATTATGCAAAGCTCATATCACTCTCGAACTCTTTATGTGTGACAAACAAATGTCAAGAAGAATGAGTACCATACCACTAGAAAACTCTTCGTGTGTAAACAACTTTAACTCAAAAACAGACAGGAGACAAATAAAAGTAATCATGATAGAATTGTAAACTGACAGACAGATTGACAGACAAACACATTTCACGAATCGTGACAGAATCCATTGGATTGAATTCAGAGTGGTTGCCAATGTAAGGCCCATGTCTTGACCTGCTAATACTGGTCATTTTATGTTCGCTACATGTTCAGGGAAAATGAAATCTATGGGTGTTTTTTTGGTCATTAATTAGGGTCTCTTTGTTAGGGACAAAATCGTTAATGTCCATTCAAGCTCTTTTTAAACGAGAGAGAGAGAGAGAGAGAGAGAGAGAGAAAGAGAGAGAGAGAGAGAGAGAGAGAGAGAGAGAGAGAGGAGAGAGAGAGAGAGAGAGAGAGAGAGAGGGAGAGAGAGAGAGAGACAGACAGACAGACAGACAGACAGACAGACAGACAGACAGACATACAGGCAGACAGACAGACAGACAGACAGGCAGGCAGACAGACAGACAGACACAGAGAGAGAGAGAGAGGAGAGAGAGAGAGAGAGAGAGAGAGAGAGAGAGAGAGAGAGGAGAGAGAGAGAGAGAGAGAGAGAGAGAGAGAAGAGGGGGGGAGAGAGAAAGAGAGAGAGAGAGAGAAAGAGGAGAGAGAGAGAGAGAGAGAGAGAGAGAGAGAGAGAGAGAGAGAGAGAGAAGAGAGAGAGAGAGAGAGAAGACAGACAGACAGACAGACAGACAGACAGACAGACAGACAGACAGACAGACAGACAGACAGACAGACTGACTGACAGACAGACAGACAGACAGAGACAGAGACAGAGACACAGAGACACAGAGACACAGAGACAGAGACAGAGATAGAGACAGAGCTGTCCCATTGTAACACCAGTTTTAACTCAGTAATTGAATAAGCGTGGTTTGGAAATTGGTTTAAGCTTTGTTTTGGCAGTCTGAAGCTTGGAGACTAGTTTCTTCAGTGTCATGCAAAGGACGTTAAGGTGGCAAGAAATGTAGTTTCCTGTGGCCATTTACATTTCAACTGGTTTAATTTTCTTTTCTGTTCTTTCTTAGGCAATTTCTTTAACAGTTTGCAATAGAATTTCTCTTTGCGTTAAAACAACAATCATCTTTCAGCAAACTAATATTTTCTTTTCAAAGCCAATGACCCTTTCAGAAAGCTTGTTGTACACTTTATGTCTGGGATATCAGTGCAAAATATGAGAGATATTGTTTTCATGCTTACGTTTACTTACTATTTTTTTAACTTTAACTTTTACACTGCTTTAAGTCACGGCTGTGTCATCTGTGACATAATGATCTTTTGAGAGCTAAATATTTTTGCTATTCATTTTGGTCACTGCAAGCTTCAGTGAAGTTTGTTTCGTTTTCCCTAGGGGATGATCAAGGATGCATTATCTGTTATATAGCTTTGTTTTCTTTCTTTCTTTCTTTTCTTTCTTTCTTTCTTTCTTTCTTTCTTTCTTTCTTTCTTTCTTTTCTTTCTTTTCTTTCGTTTCTTTCGTTTTTTTTTCTTTCTTTCTTTCTTTTCTTTTTTCTTTCTTTTCTTTCTTTCTTTCTTTCCTGTGTACTTTCTTTCTTTTTTTTCTCTTTCTTTCTTTCCTTTGTACTTTCTTTCGCCCTTTCTCTCTCTCTTTCTCTGTTTCTTTCTTTCTTTCTTTTCTGTCTTTCTCTCTTTCTTTTCTTTTCTTTTGTACTTTTTTTTTCTTTTATTTATCCACTGTTACAGATTTTTTTCTATTTCTTTCACTTATTTTTGCATTTAGTGTCCACTTTGTATTTTGTCAAAAGAAAGCAGGGCGAATGTTCGTTTTTTAATTGGTTACTTTTGTAGGAAAAAGTTAAATGTTCAGTGTTTTCTTGCGAGGAGGGAGGGGTGGGGGGTGGGGGGGGGGCGGCGGGCTACAGTATCGTAGACTTTTTATGTAAGAAGATTTTTATTTTTTGCATAAATGGTGGATCCTTTCAGTCTTGTGTATTCCTGGGGCTGTATTGTTTTCAGTGAAAAACTAAATGCAAATTTAGACAAATCATTGAATAGTACAAGCAAACCTTTGTATCATTAACCAATGTCTAAGAGTCAAAGATAACCCCCTGAGTCACACTTCAATATGTTTTAGAAACTGTGATGGCAGTTCGTTTGTTTTTGTTTTGCAGAACATCTTGCGCACACGTTAAATCCTGTTCCGCTTTTCGTAAGAGTAGGCCATCGTGTGCCGGTGGGAACAGATGACAAGACTGACAAAACTGCATACACACGGAAACTGGATGTAAAAAAGCACATGAGTGCTTATTCCATTATTCTCGGTATAAAAGAATAAATAAATGAATAACATTTTTGTTTCAGACACCTATTTCTCCTCTCTCTTATAATAGATATGATGGACGAAAAATGAAATGAGAGAAGAGAGGGAAGAAAAAAGAGATAAATAAAAGAAGCCTAGCATTAAAATGTAAAGAAAAAAGAAGAGCAAGAAGAAAAGCAGGAAAGAAAGAAAGAAAAAAAAGAAAGAAGGAAGGAAAAAAAGAAGGAAGGAAAGAAAGAAAGAAGAGGAAAAAAAGAAAGATTGAAATAAGAAAGAAAGAACAAAAGAACAAGAGAAAGAACGAATGAAAGAAAAAAAATCGAAAACAAAAGAAAGAACGAGAGATAAAAAGAACGAACAAACGAACGAAACAACGAACAGACAAACGAACGAATGAACAAAAGAAAGAAAGAAAGAACTGAAAAGAAAAACAAACAGACAGAGAAAATAAACGAATGGGGGATCAAACAAACAAAACATGAACAGATGAGTTCATATCAAACAAACGAAGAAACAACACAACAAGAAAATAATGAAAAACACACCGTCTGGCAGGCTGATAGACAGACAGAAAGACAAACAGACAGACAAAGAGACAGACATAAAGACAGACAGACAGACAGGCAAAGAGACAGACAGCAAGACAAACAGACAGAAAGACAAACAGACAGTCAGACAAACAGACAGACAGACACACAGAGAGACAGAAAGACAAACAAACGGACAGACAGA
>CM060338.1:36235764-36245764 GCA_030674155.1 Stramonita haemastoma | reverse complement strand
TGACCTGTGTATGTTTGTCCGTGTGTTTGTCTGTCTGTTTATCTGTCTGTCTGTTTTTCGCTCTCTCTCTTTCTCTCTCTGTGTTTCTCTGTTTCTCTGTGTCTCTGTGTCTCTGTGTCTCTGTCTCTGTCTGTCTGTCTGTCTGTCTGTCTGTCTCTGTCTCTCTGTCTCTCTGTCTCTCTGTCTCTCTGTCTCTGTCTCTGTCTCTGTCTCTGTCTCTCTCTCTCTCTCTCTCTCTCTCTCTCTCTCTCTCTCTCTCTCTCTCTCCTTCTCTCTCTCCTTCTCTCTCTATGTCTCTCTGTGTCATTGTCTCTGTCTCTCTGTCTGTATGTATCTTCCTCTGTCTTTGTCTCTGTCTTTCTCTCCCTCTTTTTCTCTGTGTCTGTCTGTCTGTCTGTCACTCTCTTTATTTCACTATTGCTGATACTTTATTAATGTTTATATGTATGTATATTGATAGTAATATTTTTATAACGTGTATTGTCATATGTCCACAGTGTATGCCCACCATTCTTTTGCATTGTGGCCTTAGGCCGATGTACAGTAAAAGTCCGAACTCCTCTCTCTCTCTCTCTCTCTCTCTCTCTCTCTCTCTCTCTCTCTCTCTCTCTCTCTCTCTCTCTCTCTCTCTCTCTCTCTCGTAGTGTGTGTGTGTGTGTGTGTGTGTGTGTGTGTGTGTGTGTGTGTGTGTGTGTGTGTGTGTGTGTGTGTGTGTGTGTGTGTGTGTGTGTGACCTGTGTGGCAATTAGATTGTGCAGTAGTATATGTAAGTGCGAAGTGAGAGGAAAATTTGAGAAATGTTATTATGTTACACGAATTTATCTGAACTGTTATTCCCCCTTGTCAACGGGGCTGTAATGCTGTATGGACAATATAACTGTGTCAGTGTCAGTGTCAGTGTCAGTGTCTCTCTCTCTCTCACTTTGTGTCTGTTTCTGTTTGTCTGTCTGTCAGTCTATTTGTCTGCATCTCTCTCCCTCCCTCCCTCTTTCCGCCTCTCTCTCTCTCTCTCTCTCTCTCTCTCTCTCTCTCTCTCTCTCTCTCTCTCCTCTCTCTCTCTCTCTTCTCTCTCTCTCTCTCTCTCTCTCTCTCCCTCTCTCTCTCTCTCTGTGATGCATTTCTCGTGTTTGTAGACACAATTCGTAGCGTGCTTTGCATATGTGATTGGCCACATGCAATTCTTTTCACAGGCATACTTCACCACCATCACCATCACCATCTTTCTGTCATCTCAGCTAATTTACAGTGTCGTTTTCGTGTTCTGTGGGAAATGGAGTCTGTCCTCAAAGTGAACAATTATGGTAAATATTCTACCTTGTGCATATTCATGCAAAAACCTACAAGTAGGTGAAGATATCTAGAGGTTTGCTGTGGTGTCATGCAACATGAATGTTACATTGTAAATTATTGTGGATTCTTTCTATATTTTTTTTATACATACGTTCATTCTTGCTGGTCTTGTTGTTACTTTTTGATGTTGTTTGTATAGTGTTATTGTTCTTGTAGTTTTTGTTGTTGTGTTTATGTTTTATGGTAGGCGTGAATGTGTTGTGTTGATTTTGTTTCGTAATAGGCAGAGGTGATATATATATATACCGTAAAATCCCTAGCATAAGCCCACCATCTAGCAAACGCCCACCCCCCACTTTGGGCCAAAAGTTGTGCACAGGGGTAACTACCTAGCAAACGCCCACCCTGTTTTTTTCAGAGACTATGCTCACTTTCACTAGAATTTGTGCAGACTGTTCTAAAAGTCATCTTTTCCCCCTTCTTTACCTTTTTGTGTTTCTTTCCTTTTTCTTATTCTTTGTCCCCTCTCCTCACTCCCACCCACCCCCAACAAAATTAATTAAAATTACGTCATGCCTTTTCCACTGACGTTGATTCTTGAATCTCTCTGTTCCATTTTTGCAAAATGCCCAAGCGACAGTCTTACACTGTATCTTTCAAATTGGAAGCCCTCCAGTATCTGGATAACGAAGCAGGTGGGAATATTTCGGAGTGTGCCGTGAATTTTCTGTGGATAGGAAGAAAATCAGGGAATGGAGTGAAAACAGAGATAGACGAACAGCAGTACAGAAAAGACAAACAAAACCGGAGGCAGTCAAAAGGACCAGCTGTTAGATCTGAACATGGCGACCAAGGTGTGCTGCATTATCGGGGAGATGAAAGATCTGAAGGCAGGGTATTGCGAAACAAGGACCTACAACGGAAAGTGATGGAACTGGCAGGTGCTTTCAATAAGGTGGGCTTCTCGGCATCAGACATGTGGTTAAATTACTGGAAACAGCGCCACTTGGTGTCTTGTCGACAGGGAACCAGCTCAAGCCAAAAGGTCCCTGCAGGCTTTAAGGATCAACTTCTTCAGTTCCAATGGAACGTTTCCTTCACTTCTACTCACACGACCTAGCTTACATGCTTTTGGGGTTTGTATTCACTCAATTACACGGTTGAGCACAAAAATTACTTTGTGCAAAGGGGTCTATCCCTAGCAAACGCCCACCCTCTAATTTTGCCCTAAATCAGTGCACAGGGGGGGTGGGCGTATGCTAGGGATTTTACGGTATGTGTATATATATATATATATATATATATATATATATATATATATATCTATCTATATATATATATCTATATCTATGTCTATAGATATACATATATATATATATATATATATATATATATATATATATATATATATATCACACTTGCCAGCTTAAGGAATTGTTACTATTCATAATACAAATAAACAAAGTAGAGAAACGAAGGAATAAAGTTATGAGTTATGATCAATGAAAATAGTAACGCACTGAATGTATGAACAATTAAAAGTGATGAATAAATGGGTGGATGGATGGATGGATAGGTGGGTGGATGGATGGATTGATACATGAATGAATGAATGAATGAATGAATGAATGAATGAATGAATGAATGAATGAATGAATGAATGAATGAATGAATGTATGATTGAATAAATGAATGAATGAATGTAATGAATGAACGAATGTGATGAATTTATGAATGAATAAATGAATGAATGAATGAATGAATGAATGAATGAATGAATGAAGGAAGGAAGGAAGGAAGGAAGGAAGGAAGGAAGGAAGGAAGGAAGGAAGGAAGGAATGAATGAATGAATGAATGAATGGTTATCTAAATACGAAGAACTTTTGTTTAGCCCACCCTCACATATAGCTGCTGTTTTAAATGAACAAGCTAATGAAGGAATAAAAGAAAAAAATCATATTAATGTATACAGTTTTTGAAACTATAGATTGTTTCTCACATATTTCATTTACTTCATCATTATATTACTACGGACTTTAAATAAATTAACATACAGCAGTTTACATTTTCTATTGTTAGAAACAGGGGTTTTGCCTGTCATATGTTAGATTTTTTTTTCTCATAAACTTGCACTTGAAACTAATGGGCTGTTATTTGTGATATGTTAGATTGAAATGTTTCCATACATTTGAGCTTGAAACTACTAAAAGACACACAACACAGGTAGGGGGAAAGGAGGCCAGCTCATCTGACGTCAACATTTTCTTTCATCTTCTCCATCAACTACTCAGACAGCAACTATTGTTATTTTATTTATTTGATTGTATTGTATTTTATGCCACTTTATGTCACAGCAGATTTCTCTGCGTGAAATTCGGGCTACTCTCCCCGGGGAGAGCGCGTTGCCACAAGAGCAGCGCCTACCCCAATTTTTTTTTCCATCGGGGATGGTGTCTAAACACGACACCTGTGTACATGCTGGGTTTTTTAAAATAATGTTGTCATCCGCTCCTAACCGGCACACGATGGCCTACTCTTCCGAAAGGCGGAACGGGGTTTTAACGTGTGGGCAAGATGTTCTGCGTGCGTTCACACACGGGGCCTCGGTTTATAGTCTCATCCGAATGACTTTGACATTCAGTTCGATTTTTTTTGTCAAATTGGGAAGAAAGGGAAAGGCTGGACACGAACCCAGAACCTCACGGTTCACTTGCTGGCAGGCGAACGTCTTAACCATCCTGCCACCTTCCTTCCTTGTTGTGTTCTATTCGAGCAAAAACGCATTGCGCGGCCGCTAAGCGCCTTTCAAGTCAGACCCAGCGCATATGAATTCAAAGTTCAAACCGTGGAGGAAGGACCACTGGCTGTCCATTGTTGAATAATAATCATTGCAGATTTTTGGCACCGGTGCAAAAAAAGGAGTTATAAGGCCAAAATTGTTCACAAAGTAGAATCCTGAATATTGCTTTCACACTGTTATGTATTATCTTTAATTAACGTGCAAAATGTAGCTGTTGGGTTATATGAAGAAAAGCATTGGAATTTGACGAGCAGAGGCGGAAATGTGGGAACTTGACTTACACTTAGCACAACACTTAATTCACAGAACACTTAATTTATACAACACTTAATCCCACAACACTTGGTGTCTTAAACAACACTTAACTTACACATGACTTAGGCTACACGGCACTTAATTTACACATCACTTAACTTACACGACACTTCACTTACACAACACTTAATTTACACAAAACTTCACTTAAACAACACTTGATTTACACAAAACGTGACTTAAACAACACTCAACATACACAACACGTAACTTAAACAACATTTAACTTACACAATACTTAACTCACACAACACTTGAATTACACACCACTTAATTTACACAATACTTAACTTACACAGCCCTGATTTTACTACAATACTTCACTTGCAAAGCGCTGAATTTACGCAACTCTTTACTAACAGGCACATAAACACAGGGTAGTGTTGTGATTATAGGGATGCACTCGTGATCTGCTGACCATGGTGCGAATCTCGTTCAAGAAGATTCTTCCTCTGGAATTAACACAAATCCAACTACCCACCCCCAAAAAGTCCTTCGGTTGAGACTATAAACCCAGGACCCGTGTGCAAACGCACGCAATACATCTGGCACTCAAGTCAAAACCTGTTTCGCAATTCAGAAGAGCAGGCTATCGTGTGCCAATGGGAACGGACGACATAATTGAAAAACACTGTATACACAGGGATTGAATATAAAGAAGCACACGAGTGTTTATTTCATTATCCTCGGAATGCTAAGAAGAATGAAAAAAATAAAAAGACCAACACATGAGCATGGGTTTATAGTTCACGACTTTATTTCATACTCTGGTTTCAGGTCCCAATCAATAAGGCTCCGCAGGGGTGTGTAATTGTTGTTTTTTTTCAGTCTTGCACTGTCCTTATCTGCAGTTACTCTTTCTCAATAAGCAGGCTTATGCAAAAGCTATAAAGGCCTCCTCTGCATGTGGAACTGCTCACGCTAATTTTGCATGCTTAGCATCCCTTAGATAAAACACACCTACCCTTAACTGTTCATAATTCCACATCTATTGCATGATGATTGTAGCTTTAAGAGCCTTGGTTTTTTTAGCTGTTGATACTCTTTGCTAGTCCTGATGACTTACTACCCCCCCCCCACCTCCTCCCATCTGATATCCCTTTATAATATGCCCATTATCGCACATTGTGAAGATACGCACATTTAAAATCACCAAACATACAAGATAGGCAGACAGACGGACAAACAGAATGAAATGGAATGTTCGCATAACTAAAAGACTAACCTTAGTGTAGATAGAACTTTCAGTTCTTTAGGAAACGAAGCATAGACACAGTTGTTTTCAAGCCAATGCGTTCTGGCAGACTGCGTTCACATGAAGTCTGTCTTTATCTGAAATATAAGGAAAAGTACAGTTGATTATGGTTTAATAATATAAAAAACCGATTGTATATGTAAAAGAGAACACAAAGAATCAAAAGGTACATGCACAAATATAATAATGTTTACACATTAAAAAATAAATGAATGAAGGTAGGAAGGAAGGAATTAACAAAGGATTGGATAGATGAATGAACGTTTGTACAAATGAATGAATGAGTGACTAACTGAATGAATGAACGAATGAATGACAGAATGAATAAATGAAAGATTAAATAAATGAAGGAAGGAAGGAAGGAAGGAAGGAAGGAAGGAAGGAAGGAAGGAAGGAAAGAAGGAAGGAAGGAAAGAAGGAAGGAGGAAAGGAAGAAGGGAAGGAAGGAAGGAATGCTTCTTCTTTGATTACTCAAACACCAACTTTTGTTGTTTAGCATACCTTCGTAAACACGTTGTGCTGCCGTTAAATGAGAAAGTTTGTTTGTTTGCGTGCGTGCGTGCGTGCGTGCGTGCGTGCGTGCGTGTGTGTGTGTGTGTGTGTGTGTGTGTGTGTGTGTGTGTGTGTGTGTGTGTGTGTGTGTGTGTGTTTGAGTGCCTGTGTCTAAACGTGGGACCAGTCTGCATGCCTCTTTTACCTTTGTCATCGGTGCCCACAGCGCACAATAAAATGGGCGTACCCTTTCAAAAAGCAGAAAGGGTTTAACATGTGCGCAATAGTTATGTTCTGTGCGTCTTCACACTCTCGACCCATTTAGGCCACGTTTAGACACAGGAACTCAAACACACACACAGTTTCATCTGAAAGATTTTAGGGGAAACGGAGACGGGCACTTATGTGTGTTAGTTCCAGGGGAAAAATCCCTTCGAACATACGTCTTGATGGTAACTCAAACCTGGATCGATCGCGGGCTGCCAGATAAAGAGTGCAAAACTCTAACCACCTGGCTATTCCGCCCCTTCAGCATCGCCCCATCCCCCCCTTCCCTTCATATGTTTTGATAAAATTGATTTTAGACATGACGAGGTGGAACTATCAACGAGGCTCGCACGGAGAAAGAGCAACGTAGGCTTGCACTCTATCTCAGTCTTTTTCTGTCTCGCTCTCTGTCTCTCATTCTCAACATTTCGCTCGCTCTCTCTCTTTCTTTCTTTCTGTGTGTGTGTGTGTGTGTGTGTGTGTGTGTGTGTGTGTGTGTGTGTGTGTGTGTGTGTGTGTGTGTGTGTGTGTGTGTGTGTGTGTGTGTGTGCGTATGTGTGTGTGTTTTGTGTGTGTGTGTGAGTGTGTGTATGTACATGTGCGTATGTGTGCGCGTGTGTGTGTATGTGTGTGCGTGTGTGTGTGTCTGTGTGTGTCTGTGTGTCTGTGTGTGTCTGTGTCTCTGTATCTCTCTCTGCCTCTCTGTTCCTATCTCTGTCTCTCTCTCCCTCTCATCCTCTCCCTTTCTCTTTTTGTCTGTCTGTCTGTCTGTCTGTCTGTCTGTCTGTCTGTCTGTCTGTCTGTCTGTCTGTCTGTCCTCTCTCTCTCTCTCTCTCTCTCTCTCTCTCTCTCTCTCTCTCTCCTCTCCTCTCTCTCTCTCTCTCTCTCTCTCTCTCTCTCTCTCCTCTCTCTCTCTCTCTCTCTCTCTCTCCTCCTCTCCTCTCTCTCTCTCCTCTCTCTCTTTTCTCTCTCTCTCTCTCCCTCTCTCTCACCGCCTCTCTCTTTCATTCTCATGATTACTATATTGATCACTCTTTCCTCTCCACTGTCACCAAGGCAGACACAGTGTCAACACTTTAACATTGTTGACACAGACTGACTGACTGACTGACAGGCAGAATATGCCAAGCATAATATACTATTTTTTTCTGGCTAAGGAATAAGATATTATCATAACATTTGTCGAGAATATTCTAAAGGTTGCTTTTTTTTTTTGCATAGCTACCACAAGTGTGTGTGTGTGTGAGTGTGTGTGTGCGCGTGTGTGTGTGTGTGTGTATGTGTAGTGTGCGCGCGCGCGCGTGTGAGTGTGTGTGTCTTCGCAATGAACCCACAATAAAACTCACCATAACTAGGAGCGTGCTTGAGTCCCAGGAAAAAAAAACTAGCAAAAAATATATAACTCTTCTAGGATTCGAACCTGCGACCCTCCAGCCAGTAGCTTAAGACACTACTAACCACTGCACCGTGGCAGCTGTTTAGTTTGCTACCTATATGTTTGAATCCGTGTAGTATGTTTGAAGAGCGTGAAATACCATAAGTAGTTATGTTCACTTGTATAACTTTTTATGTCTATTATTGAAGGCAAATACTTCATTTCTAGTATGCTTTAATAAACGAAAAATCCTCTATTTTTGTAGTAGGTCATTTTTCTTCGTTTATACTGGTAAAATGGCTAGTCAAAAGCTCAGGTGGTATAGAGTGTGAGATTTCCAATGTTATGTCATGATACAGTCGTCATCGTTAACGTGTCGTTAGTTTCAATATAGTACGTATGATTGATCGTGCGTTAAATCAAACAAGCATCAACCATACCACTACTACTAACAACAACATTACACCACCACCACCACCACCACACCCACCACCACCACCACCACCACCACCACCACCACCACAAATAAGCACTCGTGTGCTTGCTTTTTTACAACCCAGTTCCCAAGTGTATGCAGTTTTGTAAAATTTGTCATCCGTTCCCACTGCAACACAATGGCCTACTCTTCCGATAAGCGGAACATGTCTTAATGTGTGCGCAAAGATATTCTGCGAGCATTCGCACACAGGACGTTGGTTTATAGTCTCATCCGAAGGTCACGGTGACCGCGCCATTTTACCAAACTGGCTGACAACAATTGAAAGTGGCAGGAGCTGTAATGCGCCATTGAAAGGAGAAGTAGCTTTTTCCACATGAACAGATGCTGGCGTAAGTTATTTCCCTTAGCATACACCCAGAGGAGTAGATAAATGGCTTGCCTGCACCTCTAGCTCGTCTTTTGTTGAATTAATTTGCGACACATTTCTTTATATTTTTCAGACATACCTGCCACGCTTTCTATTTCATCAGCAGTCTTAATTGGCCATGTGCCCATGCTTTTACCATTCCTGTAAACATAATCATAATGCAGTTTATTTTTTGTCTTTGTAGATGTAACACGCTGTGCACAAATTTAATCTCTGTGGGCATAATTGAGTAATTAGCGTATATGTTCTTTGCTGACAAAGGTTCTGGACATGCATTTGCTATTCTGTAAACCTAATTTGCAAACGTGTAATTTGCAAGGAGGAAGGAGGAAGAACAAGAGGAAGATCAAGAAAGAGATGGGAGGACAACGTCAGCGAATGGACAGGCCTAGAACTCGACAACACCCCGAGAAAGGCAGAACAGAGAGAGGGATTGAGGGAACTGGTTGTCAAGTCCTCGGGGGTTACGCCAAGGTTTCTAGACTACGGGACAGAGAGATAGATAGATAGATAGATAGATAGATAGATAGATAGATAGATAGATAGATAGACAGACAGACAGACAGACAGACAGACAGACAGACAGACAGACAGACAGACAGACAGACAGACAGATAGATAGATAGATAGATAGATAGATAGATAGATAGATAGATAGATAGATAGATAGATAGATAGATAGATAGATAGACAGATAGATAGATAGATAGATAGATAGCTAAATAGATAGACAGACATACTCTTTTCTTTGTCAAACAAAACTGTTCACTTTTTTATCTAACGTGAAATGTAAACACTGTTTCCAACAACATTGTCCCTTTTTTTCTTTGCTGGATCATTATCTCCAGTGATGTTTCTCTCCTGGTGTCTACACGCAGCTCAGTTTGACCTCCTCACCCCAGCCATACCCAGAATACCCTATAGTTATGTCACATCCTTAAAGTCAAACATCCGAAAGCAACTCATAGATGTCATGCAACCTAGTGGAAATCAACTAAACATGCCATCCACTGCTACTGGGCCACTTTGGTGGTGTTCATGCCTGTTATGAGCCAACATGAGCAGGACAACACCTACTAGGCCCCTTACTGACGACAGTAACAGCTCAGTCGCGGAGCAAGTCTGAGTAAGTCTCCCCACCAAGGTGAATGACGACCACAACGTCCTCCAACGACCTTCACCCGTGATCAACCTCAAAGCTCCAAAACAAACTCCCTGCAGCCAGAGAAGTGTATGGACAACCAGAAGTGCCGTCATCATGAAACTAGAGCAGCCAGGGCCACCGAATCAGAGACAATGATTTTATTGCGGGATGATCAAAGGTAATGGCGATGACTCAA
>CM060338.1:36223264-36230764 GCA_030674155.1 Stramonita haemastoma | reverse complement strand
TGACTCCACTCTCCTCTAAAGTCCTTCGGATGAGAATATAAACCGAGGCCCCGTGTGCAAACGCACGCAGAACATCTTGCGCACACGTTAAATCCTGTTCCGCTTTTCGTAAGTGTAGGCCATTGTGTGCTGGTGGGAATAGATGACAAGAGTTACAAAACTGCATACACACAGGGACTGGATGAAAAACGGCACATGAGTGCTTATTCCATTATCCTCGATATAAAAGAATGAAAAATATATAAGAAAATGGATAGACGTTGAATTAAAAAGACAAAAATACAATTCAATCAGTTAGAAAGCTCTGTATGCTTCATAACTCTAGGCGGGTGACACTTAAAAAAAACACTTTCTTTTAGTGCAGTTTGTTTTCGTGTTGATTTATTTTAAGAGTTACTGTACAAACTAGGTCTACATTAAAATGGTGTCTTGCTTTAAAATGTTATTCAAATTTGCCTTCAGCCATGACAAGATTTTAGCAAAACAACTTGCACTCTCCTTTAAAGTAAACAACCCTTTCAAGTCATATTACGGCTCCTTATATAGGCAGATACTTGCAAAGGCTTATACGCAAAAAATATAATTCAGTGTGCACTTTCAGTCTCATTATGATTCCCAGATATGATAAAAGAATCAGAGTGTGTATTCTTAGCAAGACCGAAGATGTTAAGCTAGGGAACGTGCAACAACAACAGAAAATGAAACGAATCTATAGTCAGTAAACCATTTCTGACTGTAAGCTGTCTTCGCCAATATCCATCTCCCGTATACTGGTATGTTTCTCGATGTATTCTATACCCATTTCAATCTTCAGAAAAACATCACAGACATTCATAGCTAGTACCCTTACTTGATCTTCTTCCGTATGGATTGCACGTATAAAGCCACAGCACCGTTTGCCAACCAAAATACTTCTTCAACAGTCTATTTTCATTCAACAAAGTAAGCAACGAACATCAAAAGCCTCGGAACTAACTATCTAAAATTCAGTGATGGAAACACGAAACGTTTACCAAAGTTTGGCCAGCATTAGCAGATTTTACATCTATCGAAATGTAGGAACGGAATCAAATGTTTGCTATGGGGGAAAACAAGTTCTGCCGGTGTGTGTTTCCTTTATGCTAGCTTCCTTGATGGCCAAAAAAGTATACATATATCGGGAATAGACTGCTTGCTCTCTCGGCCAGCTAATCTTGACAAATCACTGGTTGGGGAGGGAGGTGTCAGGAGTTTTCAGAATCACCCGGTGTTAAGTTAAGTTAGAAATCTCTGGATGGACATCGCACTGAAGCTTGTCTGTTTACTGTTCAGACATAGGTCCTGACACTGAAGAGAATCAGACGAAGGAAGGAATGGAGAAAGGACAGTAAATAGGAAAAAAAGAAAGATAGACAGAAGGAAATGGAAAGAAAGAATGTAAGAAAGAAATAAAGAAAGAAAGATATAAAGAAAAAGGCTATAAAGAAAGAAAGAAGAGACAGACAGACAGACAGACAGACAGACAGACAGACAGACAGACAGACAGACAGACAGACAGACAGATAGACCAACACACAAACACACAAACAGAGTGTGAGAGAGAGAGAGAGAGAGAGAGAGAGAGAGAGAGAGAGAGAGAGAGAGAGAGAGGAGAGAGAGAGAGAGAGAGAGAGAGAGAGAGAGAGAGAGAGAGGGTGAAAGAAAGAAAGAAAACAAAAAAGAAAGAGTGAAAGAAAGAAAGAAAGCACCGAAAGAAAGAAAGCACGATATAAAGAAAGGAAGAAAGAAAGAAAGCACGAAAGAAAGAAAGGAAGAAAGAAAGAAAGCACGAAATACAGAAAGGAAGAAAGAAAGAAAGCACGAAATAAAAAAGACAGAAAGAAGGGAAGAAAAAAAAGAAAGAAAAAAAGGAAATAAATATAGAAATAAAATAGAAAGAAAGAAAAAACAAAACAACAAGTCACGAATGAAGAAAAAAGGAAAGTTTTCTCAAATCTGTAAAAGGCAAACAGACAGAAAGACAGACAGACAGACAGACAGACGCGCAGACACCGTGACAAACAAACAGGAAAAGTAACAAAAGAAGTTTCTATTTCATGGCCTTTCATTATACGATCAGCAGCACAGTTTCCCTTCTTTCCTGATTCCCTAAGAGGGAAACAGAAAAAGAACTTTACTGTAATGTAGTTGGCTGATGTACATCGTCGACTGAGTACAAACTGCCCTCAAGTCAAGCTTACAGACTGACCAACTGGCAGCACAAACTTAATCAATCTCTAGAACTTTAAAAAGAACAACTTCGTTTCATTTTGTCCTCCCATCACTCTCGATCTACCACAACTGTTTTCTTCACTAAATCATTGTGTACATAGATGCATGCATGAAGGCATACAGATAGACAGATAGAGAGATAGACAACCAAACGGATAGATTTTTTTTTAAACAAACATCTTTTTTTCGCTCATTCGGTTAGAGGTCTGAGTTTCATCAATCGTGAAATTTTTTAGTATGCGACCGTTTTTGCCCATCATAAAGGTAGCTGCATTTCGACATCGGGGTGACATGTTTTGTTTGTAATGAGCCGGTAGCAAGGATAGAGAGGACAGGGAAAGTATAGGAACAATGTACAGCAACCAGGCAAAAGAAGACTCAGGGGAAGACAGCAGCTGGGCGTTGGTCAGTCTTTATTACATCATCTCTCTGCTCCCTCCTGTGCTCTGCTGGACTGCTACAGCTCTAACCCAGTCTACCATAGTCTGCAAACCTATCTCTACTAGTCTCTGCCAGTCTCTGCCAGTCTGCCTAGGCACCCTAACCACCCCTAAATATATAGCCTCCGCACGGACTGCAAAGACAGCACCGCGCGGCAGCAGACGATTCGGCAGCTCCGAACGTAAAATGGAGTAAATTTGTGTTTTCCTTACGCGGCTTCAGCAATAATTATCTTGCTGTCCACGCAACAAAGCTAAACATATTATATATCAAAATAAACTAGGAAACACAAGCTTTAAAATGCACTAATGCACTTTACACAACAACTATCTAACTGCGAACTAAAGGCGATTAAAGCCTCTGAGTAAACACACTTTTAACAGGTTTGCACTAAAACTTTCGATAATAAAACACTAAGAGTCCAGCAGAGCCTAATACTTAATGAATATAAAAGGAAGAATATAATCAACAAATTATATACATATGCATATTATTAGCTAGCAGTGTCCATGAGATGAGATATTAGTAATTAAATAGCGATGCGAAAACACACTTTCCGATCTACTGCGTGCGCATCAATCTTGCTTGCGAAGTAGTTCGTACGATCGAAAGAATGAACATCTCTAATAATACAAATTATCTATATTAACATAATCTAACCTAATGTTCATTCATATATAAACCCAAAATATACCATAAAATTAATAATTAAATGTCTGCATTTTATAAAATTCAGTTCGACGAGATTCAAATTCGTTAGAACAAAGAACGAGCGTTAGGCTAAGCGTTAGGCTAATCATCCTGTTCAAACCGTCGTATACCTTACGATCTACTACAACCTAAATTAAGTTATATTTCATTTATCTAAATAAAGTTTATTACACACGATTCTCAATCGCACACTACAGTATATAAAATATTTCTTTACTTATGAATTAGAACTGCTTTTGCCGATCGAGATTCCAATGTTCTTATACTGATATGATGTAATAAGTGAAAATACTAATTTACGATGGAAATAGAGAATCTTCACTGTGGTCGAGTTGAATCGAGTCAAGAGCAGTCCTTCAACAATCATATCCATGAATATGAATAGATAATATGATTTATTAAAGTTGTTATTTAATATTTTCTTTTCTATATCAGGCTGATTCTTAGTGCTCGAAATGCAAGGTAGAGTTCTCTCCCTTGTTTACAATAAAATATATCTCATCTCATCCCACTAACGATAAAATCATAAAAACAAAATAACATATGAATCATAAAGATCAAAAAGATTCAATCATCAACTTCATATAAAAATACAAATATATCGTACTCATAACAAACAACAATACTTTATAAAATGAACAGAAGTTCTTATCTGTTCTGACCACACTAAATATCTGTTTCGCTGATTCTAACCTAAACTAAATGCCCAACAAGCTCTCACACACAGAGCTACACAAAACCACCTGGTTACATCTCCCCCCACAAACTCTGTCAGCGTCCGCGCTGACACACACAAAAAATAACAAACTACCCAGGTGAAACACAAAACACGTAACACGCAAAACACAAAACACACAAAAATAAATTCAAAACAAATGCCAACTTCTCAAATCATCAAACTCCTCAAAGCATTTTCAACCCTGCTGTCAGTTATAACAACTGCAGCTGAATCTGGCAATAGCTCTCCTCTCTTCATCAAGAGGATACAAAGCACCCACAAATTTATGTTTATAAAATGATAAATGTTCTTTTAACATTATAATCATCAAAACAAATTGTGGTGCTAACTCAACTCTTCGCAACACAATATCAAGGAAAAACATCTTAAGCCTTTACGATCCATGTTATTTGAACAATATAATCATAAAACAACTTGTGACTTCCTTATATATTGGGTTACCTCCCTGTACTCACACTGCTAATGTCTGATAAAGATCTGTTATATTAACAAAATTCTTTATAGACCACAGCACAGCTTTTGATTTAACATTAAATGTTACGACTGGCCACAGAAAATTTGCATTTTGACAAATATTTTCTCTAGTCAGGACAAAATCATAAACTGTAGCAGACTACAGAGGGGTTGCTACTCAAGCAAGAATCTTCAAACTCTCTTCTTCTGCCTGCTGACAAAATTCTCTCGACGACCCGCTCACTTAATGAAACATATTGTTGCCCTGTAGATTATTGAGGGGTTGCTTTTTGAACAAAATTCCTCATATCACTAAACATCAACATAGTTTCATCAGAGCCTTACTCAACCTGTTTCTTTTAACCGGGTAAAGTTACAACATACTTTTTTTTCTTTGAAAAATAGCAGATAGCTGGGACTTGTTCTTTTAACAAATTTCCTCAAAACCACTATCCAATGCAAAGAAAAATATTTTAAATTCCATTCAATATTTCCACCTGGTATCCAATGACCACAATCAAAAAATCAATAATAAAAATGTACTAGTTGATCAACCATGAGGTGTTTTTGACACCTTCATCATCACAACAATATTGTACACTTGACTAGAAGCTCCACAACACACACACACACAAAACTTATGTCAAAAACAAAGAAATGTCTTCCGATCCAAAAATTATTTTCATGCCCAACTGATGTTTTCTTGAAATTAACTTTAACAGAAAAGAGGACTTGTTATTTGAACATTTTTCCTCACTCTGGCTTGTTAACTTGGGACAATTTTCTCAATCTAGTTTTGCCTCATCCTTCAAAACATTTTACCTTGTCTACCAATTATGAGAGGTAAAAAAAAACCCACGTAGAGCATGGCAACAGAGAGTTCTCAGAGGAGAAGCCCCCTTCAAACAAGTGTCTTGGGCCTTTAATCTTCCTTACACTCTAGGGAGGCCGGCCCACATCCAGTTCATGACTCTGGATGTCTCTCTGCTGTCCCTCCGTATATAAAATAAACCACAACATAGTTATTCTTAAATTTTACAATATCATGGATATACTAACTGACCAGACTTGTCGTACTCAAAAACCATACCAAAACCAAATCCATAATACTCAATTTCAAAATGATAACCATGTTATATGACCAAACATGTCAAAATCAACAGCTAAAAAAATCAACATACCAAGTGACCAAAATATAGAAGTCACAATCTTTTAAAATATAATTTTTCACATTAAACAAAATAATAAATATACCAAAATGTCACTTCTGAGCAGGTGTTAAGCTCCTTACTTTTTCTCTTCTTTTCCCATTATTTATAAAACTCTTGCTTGAAACATCTAAAAACTAACACTTACATACTCACTGAAGACATTGTTTCATTCTTGATTTTGAGGCTGGCTGCAGAGATCTTCTCGGGACTGGAACTGGAGTGGAAACACTAACAGGAACAAGTTCAGTCTCTGACTCATAGCCCGAACTACCACCAGAACTATTGAGAGCACAGGTTTTCTGGCACTGTTCATCTTGCCGGTTTGGTGGTACAGTTGCTGGCAGGCACTTAGGATGCACACTTGGTTTTGCGCCACCTACCAGTTGTGACACATGATGCGCTGGCGTAGGTCTTGTCTGCTTACACCTGGGTTGGCACCCAGCTGACCGTCGCCTTCCTCGTCGCCGCCGGCGTTTCGGTGACACTTGGGCAGGTCGTTCCACACACTGTGGTGTGGTACAAGGCCCCTCGATAGGCCTCCTGCTTCTGACAACCTTCAGGCTGTCAACTACAGCCTGTTTGCGCCGTCCCGTCTGCGTCGTCAGTGCCTGCAGCCCCGTCGCCTTCTTGAAGTGGTGTCGCTTAGTGCGACAGTCCTCCTCCATGTGACCCCTCCTCCGACACCACAGGCAGTAGGGAGGGTCAGGCTTGGGATCCTGCAGCGTTGTCGCACAGCTGTGGCTGCAATGGGGCGTGGCACACTGCTGCAGCTGGACCCTCAGGCTGGCAATCTCAGCTGACAGGGTTGCCAGCTGAGCCTGAAGGCAGGTGACAGTGGCTTCCAGCCTCCTGGGTTCCCCTGTGGCAGCTTCACTGCTGCCCACCTGTTGACGGTGGACCCGTCGCTGGAAGGATTGCCTGGCCCGGCAGTCTGCCATACGGTGACCCAGGCGCTGGCACACCAGCAGGTCAGGTCACGCTGACGAGGGCCATGAGGTTTATGGCCTCTCTGCTGTTGACTGGTCTGGCGTGGTGAGGCTGGGCTGGTCTGGCGTTGGTGGGGCTGAGCTGGTCTTGCGTGGTGGCATACCTGGAGACGAGGTGACTGGATCCTGCCGCTCCTGTAGCATCTGCTTTGTGACAGTGTTCTCTGCCACAAGAGCGGCGATCTGGGCCTCCAGGCGTTGCAAGACGCCTGGGTCTGGTGCAGCTGCCTGCTGCGTCATCGTGTCTGGGTCCGGGTCTTCCCTCAGCAAGCACTGGGCCTCTGTAGTCACCTCCTGGAATGTGGCCCTGGTCTGTGCCTCAGGAAGCGTCTCAGGTCCCTCTGCAAGGACCTGGAGTGCAGCCCGTTGATGAAGGCGTCACTCAGCACAGCTGGAGACAGGGTGTCAGCCTCTGCAGCGTTGGCCTTGGTCCAGATGACCCTCAGGGCAGTGGCATATTCGCTGGCAGACTCAGCAAGCCCCTGCTGCCTCTCGAAGAAGACCGTGGCAAGAGTGAATGCTTCCACCTCCAGGCCCCAGTACCGTTCCAGGATGCCAAGGATCTTCTCCGGGCTGTCCACTTCTGCAGGCTCCCTGTAGAGGATCAGCTGCTTTGCCTGTCCCTGCAGTGCGCTAAACAGACAGGCAGCAGCTGCTCCGTCTGGCATTGGGTGCAGCTCAATCATCCGCCTGGCCTCCCGGATGAAGG
>CM060338.1:36220555-36223164 GCA_030674155.1 Stramonita haemastoma | reverse complement strand
ACAGGAAGAAAACAAAACAAAGGGGATCGATTACGTGCTGTGTTATGCTTTTACAAGAGAGAGAGGGGGAGAGAGGAGAGGGGGGGGGAGGGAGAGAGGCGGGGGGAGAGGGGGGGGGATGGGAGAGGAGAGAAGAGAGAGAGAGGGAGGGAGAGAGGAGAGAGATGGAGAGGAAGAGGAGAAGAGGGGAGGGGGGGGGGGGGAGGGATGGGGGAGAAAGGGGGGAGAGAGGAGGGGGAGAGGGAGGGAAGGGAGGAGAAAAAACACACACACACCACACACACACACACCCCACACACACAACACACACACCAACACACAACACACACACACACAACACACACACACAGAGGCAGAAGATTCAGATAGGTAAAAAGGGGAAACAGGAGCATTGGGAGGGGGGGGGTGGGTGGCGTGAAGAGGGAAATTATAGAAAAGGGGGGGCAAAAGAGGTTCACAATGTGGTTACATACTACCAAGAGAGGAGAGAAGGGGATGGAGGAGGGAGGAGGGGAAAAAGGGGAATGAGGGATGAGATGAGGGGGGGGGGGGGAAAGGGGGGGAAAGAGAGGGGAAGGAGAAGAAAAAGGACAGACAGAAGAAAACAGACAGACGACAGGAGGGACAGGGGAAAAGAGACAGAGAGAGAGAGACACAGAGGAGGACAGGACAGAGAGTAGGAGAAGAGGGACAGAAGAGAGGACAAGGGGGGACAGAGAGAGACAGAGAGAGACAGAAGGCAAACAGACTGACGACAGACAAAGACAGAACCAGAAGGGAGAGACAGAAGACAGACAGCAGACAGATGAAGACAGACAGTCGCGGGGACAGGGGGGGGGAAGAGACGGGACAATGCATACCAAAACAAAACACACACACCACAACAACACACACACACAACACACACACAACAACACACACACACCACAACACACACACGCAGAAACTGGGTGAGTTGTCAGTTTGAGGTTTTTTTTGGTTTTTGAGTTGGGGTTAGGGTTATATCTTTTTGTTTAAGGTTCTTTTTGGGGTTTTTTTATTTGTTTTTGTTTTGTTTTTTTTTTGTTTTCTAGATGATGGTTTGGTGGAAAAAAAATCAAATTATTGTTTTACTTAAAATGTACCATCTGGAAAAAATTTTGACTTGACGGGGAAATTGACACACAAAAACCCTGTTCAAAGGGATATTTTCCCTCTGGAGTTTTAACTTGTGCCGATCCACTTCCCTCCCCCTCCCCCCCCCCATCACCTCCCTAAGTCATTCGACGGACCCAGAAACCGAGGTCTGTTGGGGGAAGAAAGCAGAACAGCTTAAACACGCTTTTTAAACCCCTTTCCGCTTTTCGGAAAAGGGAAACCCATTGTGTACCTTGGGAAAATAAGATATTGGGCCAAAAAATTTTTTACATAAAGCATACCAGGGGGTTTAAAAATGGTTTGCAAAAAAGCAATGGGGACGCTTGTTTTATTATCCTCGAAAAAAAAAAAGAATGAATGAAAGAAAGAATAAATGAATAAAACACGCAGAAAACCAGGCAGACAGATAGCCAGACTGACAGAGCCAGACATTAAAAAAAGAGAACTTGAACTCTCATATCTTATAGATGGGAATTGGATAAGCCAGAGGCTTCTTTACGCCAAGCTCTCATTGGGGGATAAAAGATGAACAAACATGAATATTTACATGAATGAATACATTGATAAACAAGATAATATGAGATAGCGATGAAATGAATCAATCATTAGAGACACACAGGAAGATAAACAGAAAAAACAACAACATACTAACAAACAGACAGACACAAAGAGACGAAGACGAAGTTCGCTCACAAAAGAAATAAATACAGTAGTAGAAAAAATATATAAACACACACACACACACACATACACACACACGCGCGCGCGCGCGTGCGGAAAAAAACAACATATAGACGAACAACACACACAGACAGAAAACAGAATTACTTACGCTTAGAAAACAAACCCAGACTTGCAAATGCACAAGAGAACAACATCATTATTCAACACAAAGTAACATAGTATGTGTGTTCATGTTAATCCCGTCTGATCTGTCTGTCTGTCTGCCTGCCAGGCTATTTGTCTGTCTCTTTCTCTTTGTCAGTCTGTCTCTTTCTCTCTGTCTCTGTTGGTCTGCCTGTCTGCCTGGCAGGCTATTTGTCTGCCTCTTTCTCTCTGTCTCTGTTGGTCTGCCTGTCTGCCTGGCAGGCTATTTGTCTGCCTCTTTCTCTCTGTCTCTGTTGGTCTGCCTGTCTGCCTGGCAGGCTATTTGTCTGCCTCTTTCTCTCTGTCTCTGTTGGTCTGCCTGTCTGCCTGGCAGGCTATTTGTCTGCCTCTTTCTCTCTGTCTCTGTTGGTCTGCCTGTAAGGTTCTCTGTCTGTCTCTTTCTCTCTGTTTCTGTCGGTATGTCTGTCTGCCTGTTAGGCTCTCTGTCTGTCTCTTTCTCTCTGTCTCTGTCGGTATGTCTGTCTGCCTGTTAGGCTCTCTGTCTGTCTCTTTCTCTCTGTCTCTGTCGGTATGTCTGTCTGCCTGTTAGGCTCTCTGTCTGTCTCTTTCTCTCTGTCTCTGTCGGTATGTCTGTCTGCCTGTTA
>CM060338.1:36213055-36218055 GCA_030674155.1 Stramonita haemastoma | reverse complement strand
GTTTTTTTTTCATCAAGCCATCTATCTAGTAATAAAAAAAACAAAACAAAAAATCCCCCCCAATCCACTTATGTAAAAAACAAGAGAAAAACTAACTAGAATGAGGTGGCAAGTGTTGTGTGTGTATGTGTGTGTGTGTGTGTGTGTGTGTGTGTGTGTGTGTGTGTGTGTGTGTGTGTGTGTGTGTGTGTGTGTATTGTGTGTGTGTGTGTGTTTGTGTGTGTGTGTGTGTGTATGTGTGTGTGTATGTGTGTGTGTTTGATTGTGTGTTTGATTGTGTGTGTGTGTTTGTGTGTGTGTGTGATTGTGTGTGTGTGCGTGCACGCGCACGCGCACGCACCTGTCCTTTCCATGTCAGCTTTTTGCATCAGGACCTTATTGAAGAAACATGCGGTCTTGGCAACAGAAATCTCTGCCTGAAATGAAGGCTTATGTAGTGCGAAAAAAGTGTGGCCAAATAACATTGTTTCTTCCTTTTTTCTTTCTTTTTTTTTTCTTTTCTATTTTTTTGTCTTCTCTTTTTATTTTTTATGTTTATTTTTCTTCCTCCTTTCCTCTTTCTGTGGTTTCATCTTCTGTGACGTCACACTCTTCTGTTACGGCACTGCTCATTTAAATATCTCCGCCACAGCCATACCCAGATTCACTATGTCGTATCCTCAAGGTCGAAATCCCACAGGAGCTTATCAATATGAGGCCGTAAGGCCACCAGCCAGAGAGGCCCTGCACTTCTGGGTCATTTTGGGGGTGTTCAGTGGTGCCTGTTCTGATCTAACATACACAGAACACCACCTACTAAGCCCCCTACTAACGACAGTATTAGCTTAGTTGCTGAGGCAGACTGACTGAGTCACCCACCTGAGGTGGCGACCATCACAACATCCCTCGAACGACCGTTCCTCCGTGAACCTCCAACCCCACAGGCTTTGACACAAACTGACCACAGGCACAGAAGTGTATGGGGAAACGAAATCTGAGGTCACCATGAGACCAGAGCAAAGGGGGGCTACGAATCAGGAGCAGTTTTTTTTTTTTTTTTATTATTGCATGATGATCAGTGATAATGAGGATGATGTAACAATGCTGCTGTGGAAGTGCATCCGCTTTGCGACTGCTTGACAGGGTTGTACTCTAGTCTTCCCATTGAGCCCACAGCACACTCACTCTGGGTAGGAGCCGGCTAGCGTCCAAAAAATTCCTATGACTCAAATGGGATTTGAACCTGCAACCTTCCAGCTCGAGATACGAGGTGCTAACCACTGAGCCATGCCGGCTGTGTTCTCCCTCCTTTCCTTTCTTTTTTTTTTTTCTTTCTTTCTTTTTTTTTCTTTCTTTCTTTCTTCCTTTTTCTTTCTTTCTTTCTTTCTTTCTTTCTTTCTTTCTTTCTTTCTTTCTGTCTGTCTGTCTGTCTTGCTTTCTGTCTTTTTCTTTTTTTCTTTCTTTCTTTCTTTCTTTCTTTCTTTCTTTCTTTCTTTCTTTCTTTTTCTTTCTTTCTTTCTTTCTTTCTTTCTTTCTTTCTCTCAATATATTTTTTTCCAAAATCTTTTTTAAGGGTTATCTTTTTAAAGATTTGTTCTGTTGCTTCTTTTGCGTATTGGCTGGTTGACTGGCTCATTTTGCTGGCTGCCTGCTCACTGGGTTGGTTCACTTTGGTTTATCTGCTTCTTGTGGTGCGTTTAGCGCTTTTTAAATGCATGAACAGAATATCTGCCCGAGACATTTTGCTGATACAAGAGTTTGTATTCTCTTCTCTTTATTGGGTGATAAACAATAATAATGTTTTGGGTCGCTGTTGATATGGAAAGCCGTTATTCAAGCTTGAATCCATAAATCTAGCCTAGGCCAAAGTCCGGTTTTTCAGGCATGGAGGTTTTGCTTCCCAGACAGCTATCTCAACGTCTTGGGTTTGACAGATTTGTAGTTGATAAGCTGTGGGCATATTTAGATGCTTTCTTTGCTGTTTTTCCGTCTTGTGCAACAAAGCTGAAGCTTTGATAATATATTGATGTGGTTTTGGAGTGTGTATATATGTATGGATATATATTTTGATATGTGTATAATCATACATGCATGCATGCATGCATGCATGCATGCATGCATGCATGCATACATACATACATGCATGCATGCATACATACATACATACATACATACATACATACATACATACATACATACATACATACATACATACATACATACATACAGACAGACAGACAGACAGACAGACAGACAGACAGACAGACACACAGACACACAGACACACAGACACACAAACAGACACACACACACACACACACACACACACATATATATATATATATATATATATATATATATATATATATATATATATATATATATATATATATATATATATGTGTGTGTGTGTGTGTGTGTGTGTGTGTGTGTGTGTGTGTGTGTGTGTGTGTGTGTGTTGTGTGTGTACATATACATACATACGTATGCCTGTAGATAGATAGATAGATAGATAGATAGATAGATAGATAGATAGATAGATAGATAGATAGATAGATAGATAGATAGATAGATAGATAGATAGATAGATAGATAGATAGATAGATAGATAGATAGATATACATTTACGACAAAGTGTTGGGAGGGAAAACAAGTAAGGTAATCATTAAAACTCCTTCAACATTGCCAGATTTCTTCCAATGCTTCGAATGAGAAAAAAATAGAAGAAATAAATGTAAAAGATTGGTGACAGCATTGAAGGCCCTTTGATACATGTGAGTGTGCGTGAGGGGGGGGGGGGGGGGGGGGGGGGGGGCAGGGGGAAAGAGCAAAGAAGGACACATAGAATGTCAGATTTTAACATGATTGATCAGAGCCGTCAAAGTTTTCTCTCCTAAAACTGGGTTTGTCTTAGAATATTTGTTTATTAAATGTTTATTATCAGCTATGACAAAGAACTGCAGCACCGGGGCAGTGGTATGTGCGTTGGGTAAATGGTTGGAGGGTTGCGAGGTCCAACACCATTAGAGTCGCATGGATTTGTGACGCTACACCACATAATGAGTCGCATTGCACCAGAGGTCAATTTTTAGTTATTGACATGCCATTAAACTGCAATGAAGTGGCTATACAACAGAAAGAACAGATTGACAATCGGATAATGTTACGAAAATTTATTACAGGTTGAAATGATAGACTGCAGGAAATGACAAAATGAGAAATGGACAAGTTTAGCATCGTAATAAATGGTCAGAAAGAGGGCTTGGGCATTTTAAAAACACGTTCAAAAGCAAAAGGATATAAAATTATGACGATGTTTCGTTACAAGGTAGAATAATAGCTATAGTTCTACAATCAATCAAAATCTAAAAGTTGCCAATTTGACCCCACCTGCCTTGAATGGCTCCTAGCAGAAAAGTGGGTTACGTGCTAAGTGACTCATTCCGTGGTGGAGCGTCACATTTGTGGTTTGGACACTGGCCGGCTCCTACCCGGAGTGGATGTACTTTGGTTTGTTTGTCTGCATCAGTGCGTCTGTGTTTGTCACTGTCTGACTTTGTGGGTTGTTTTTTTTGTTTTTTTTTTGCGGGGGGACTGTGTCTAGGTGTCTGTGTGTCTGTGTGTCTGGGTCTGTATGTGTCATAAGAGGAACAATAATTGCTTTCAAGTCTTTTCATCGACAGATCGTCAGGCTCAGCATGCATGCAGAGGTCTAGTATTGCCACAGAGAAAGGGACTGTCGTATACTGCTGCCTCTGTCTGTAAACGATGTCTGTTCAGTAAATTACACGGAACAGCGTGGTATTTATCTACCAAGCCGTTTGCCACATCTTGAAGATATTTGGAAGATAGTGGTAAAGAGAGAAATGCAAATTATTAATAACAGATTAATGCCACTTCAAACTGATCTTCTCATAATGTTCTGATGACCTCTAGCAGTGCTGTCAATGAGGGAATGTTTAAAATCTCAGATCAATACTGGGTATCTAGCGTAAACTAAAACAGGATCAGAACCTATTGTGACGCTCCACCACAAAATGAGTCGCTAAGCACATAATCCACTTTTCTGCTAGGTACCATTAAAGGCAGATGAGGATGAGGTTGTCGATTTTGAGATTTTGATTGATTTTAAAACTATAGCACTTATTCTACCTTGTAGTGAAATATCAAGGCATAATTTTGTTTCCTTTTGTCTTTAAACCTGCTTAAGAAATAGCGAAGCCCTCATTCTGACCACCTATTAGGATGCTGAAATTGCCAATTTCTCATTTTGACATTTCTTACAGTCTATCATTTCAATTTGTAATAACTTTTGATAGAATAGTTCGATTTTCAGTCTGTTTTTGTATTGTATAGCCATTTCATTGCAAATGAACAGCATGTGAGTAACTAAAGATTGACCTCTGGTGCAATGCGACTCCTTATGTGGTGGAGGGTCACAATTTGTCTGTCCTCCCTCATATCTCACAGCAGTAGGCATCCGCCAGTCTCGGAAGACTATGGAGTTGCGCTCTAGAGCACAAAGCCTAGGTAAGTAAGTATGGAGAGCAAGCTGTTAACCCATGCTGCAGACCCCCGTTCCCCTTTCTTCACGCACTGGAATGGTCCATTGGAAAGGCAATGACCGATACGAATGGTTCCATTGCCGTCCAGGAGCCGCCAAAACGTTGGCACATATTCAGCCCCGAACCGCCCTGGGGACTCCAACTTCCCTATTGTTCCTCGTATTTACATCCCAGCTAAAGCATAAAGGTCGGTCAATCAAGGATGGTCACATCATTGTGAGGACCACAGCTATTTGAATTGGTGTTGGAGATTTTTGTTAAGCAGGACAAAGTATATCAGACGTTAAATGTGCCTTGTGCAAAAGTGGAAAAAACGATCGCATGTGCAAAGTTATCACACTTGGTTCTTCTTCTACTTCGAACACTCAGACAATTATTGATGTCTGTTATATAAGACAAAAATGCTTTGCACTGCCATTAAGTGCCTGACAAGTCAGGCCCAGCGCATCTGATTTT
>CM060338.1:36180555-36200555 GCA_030674155.1 Stramonita haemastoma | reverse complement strand
CACAGGGCTTCCAAGTCACAGGGGGTGTAAACACTGTGACTTATGGGCCCTGTGACTTAGTTGCTCTGTGACTTATGGGCCTGTGACTTAGTTGATCTGTGACGTAGCGGCCCTGTGACCTAGCAGCACTGTGACTTAGCGAGCACACTGTGTAAATGTGACTTGGCAGCCCTGTGACTTCCTGGACCCTCTGGCAATTTGCTATGATTTATGTGACTTAGCGGCCTGTGACTTAGTGGCCCTGTGACTTAGCGGCCCTGTGACTTAGTGGCCCTGTGACTTGGCGGCCCTGTGACTTAGCCACTCTGTGACTTAGCGGCCCTGTGACTTAGTGACCCTGTGACTTGGCGGCCCTGTGACATAGCGGCCCTGTGACTTAGTGTGCGGTCCCCATGCCAGACCAGCGGAATAACTCAATGGTCATACAGTGGGTGTATGCTGGCAGTTTTCTTGCTGTATCCAGTCACACGAAAACCTGACAGAGTGTGTCTTTATTGTCGGGGATAGCAAATCTGTTTTGTGTATGCAACCCTAAAAGAAGTCTTGTACAGGCAGATCTAAATACCATTTGACCAAGGAGCTTATAAAAGCTCTCTTGTGTACACAACTCGAAAAAAGAAAGTTACATGCAGATCTAAATATCATTTGACAAGGGAGTTTATAACAGCTCTCTCTGTGTACACAAATAGACAAACAGAAAAGGTACACGTGGCTCAAAATACCACTTAACCAGGGAGTTTAAAACAGCTCTCTCTCTCTCTCTCTCTCTCTCTCTCTCTCTCTCTCTCTCTCTCTCTCTCTCTCTCTCTCTCTCTCTCTCTCTCTCTCTCTCTCTCTCTCTCTCTCTCTCTCTCTGTGTGTGTCTGTGTCTCTCTCTGTCTGTCTCTCTCTGTCTGTCTGTCTGTCTGTCTGTCTGTCTGTCTCTCTCTCTCTCTCTCTCTCTCTCTCTCTCTCTCTCTCTCTCTCTCTCTCTCCCACAAATAGACAAAAAATTAAGGTACAGGTAGATCTAAATACCGTTTAACCAGGGAGTTTATAACAGCTCTCTTTGTGTACGCAGACAAAAAACTAAGGTACACGTAGATCTGAAAACCATTTGACCAGGGAGTTTATAACAGCTCTGTTGTGTAGACAACTCGGAAAGAAATCAGGTACACGCAGATCTAAATACCATTTGACCAGGGAGTTTATAACAGCTCCCATCCTTAATTCACCAAGTGACAACAAAGATCAAACGATTAGTATTGAAAAAATCGTCACTGCAATGACCTGGCCATTGCTGTCATTAATCCCAATCCAGTTATTTCACCCTTCACTCAACAAGCAATCAAACGCTCTTTTCACTTCACCGCATTTCTCATCATGTCAAAGTTCTCAACCGCGCCGTGTCTTTTCCTTGGAATTGAAAACGAAAACAAAGGATTCAAAGAGACGTTCTCCATCTGATTAAATCAAATTCAAGCAACCATCTCATTCATGAATTAAGATTTGAACACTTTGTAGCTGCGTTAAAAATCACTGCAAAATAGAAAGAGATGAACTACTACACCGTGAGTCACTTGATTGCTAACCCAAAAGGACAAAAACGATTATTGATAGAACACTTCTGAAACAAAAGCAACAGGATTTATGTTTAATGAAATGAATATAACTTTCCAGCCAAAACTTTGCAAATGTCTACGAACCAAGGGAAACATGTTAATAGTTTTGACGACTTTCGTAATCTTTTATTTTGGTCTAGTTCAAAAATTGAAACTTGTGCATTTCTGATTAATCGTAGAAAGGAATGATACCGTTTTCGGTTGGCCTTTTTCTTTTTTCTTTTGCTTTGTTGATTTCTGTGTCTCTAAAATGTTACATTTGTTTTCAGAGCAAACACAGGTTTTATGTCATTCTTTACAGCAGATACTAGCCATCAGGCAGTAATCGGTTGCAGAAATGCGACAATTCTGGGTTTGGTGATTACAGGTATTTAAAGTAATAGTTCTCATTATTGGGAAGTTGAGTGATGGAGATGGCGACAATAAATGAGAGAGAGAGAGAGAGAGAGAGAGAGAGAGAGAGAGAGAGAGAGAGAGAGAGAGAGAGAGAGAGAGAGAGAGAGAGAGAGGAGAGAGAGAGAGAGGAGAGAGAGAGAGAGAGAGAGAGAAACAAACAGGCAAACAGACAGAAAGACAGACATACAGTCAGACAGACAGACAAAGAACAAGAAAGCAGGAAAGAAAGATAAACAGCAAAAACTGGAGGAATGAAAGACAGATAGAAAGAAATTCAGAAGAAAAAAAATTCACAGAGAGACAGAGACAGACAGAGACACACAGAGACACACAGAAAGACAGACAGACAGACAGACAGACAGAGACAAAGAAATCAGGAAAGAAAGAAAAGCAACCAAAGAAATAGCATAAAGATTGCAATTATCATAAAAAAATAAATAGAAACATTACCACAAACTCAAAGGAACACGGTGATTTTAGCACAGGAGGCAAATAAAAACCAGCATAACCAACAACCTAACCAATAATGAAGCAAACATGGTCATAACCAAGCAATTAACACGTGTGCAGTAAAGGGGTTCTTTTGCTACACATATTGTGTAAACAATTCTCCATAAATCCTGCATTAATTTGTGTAGAATGTTATATAGAAACGAGAAATATTTGCCACAAGACGCTACAGAACTGAGTGAAGCGGAGAACGGGATAATCTGGTGGTTAGAGTGATGCGTTCGTGATCTGTTGACCCGGGTTCGAATCTCGCTCAAGAGGATTTTTTTCTCTGGCGTTAACACCACTGCCAACTCCATCCCCACCAAAAGTCCTTCGAATGAGACTATAAACGGAGGCCCCGTGTGCGAACCCACGCAAAACATCTTGCGCATACGTTCTGCTTTTCGGAAGAGTAGGCCATTGTGTGCTGTTGGGAACAGATGACAACATTTAGAAGTTGCATACACACGGGGACTGGGTGTAAAACAGTACATGAGTGTTAATTCCATTGTCCTCCAAATAAAAAAATGAAAAAAAAGTCTTGAAAACTCCCAGCAAAATCATGGAATCTTAAGCGAAAACCCCTGCATGAAATACAGAACTGATGGTCTGTTGGTGAATAGCTGTACCCATAACTGCCGGAAAAGATAAATTTAAACTTGTAGGTAGGTAGGTAGGCATCCGTCAGTCTCGGAAGACTATGGAGTTGCGCTATAGGCTCTGGAGCGCAAAGCCTGGGTAAGTAAGTATGGAGGGCAAATATGTTACCCACGCAGCAGACAACCCCCCTCTCCACGTCGCTGGAATGATCCATTGGAAAAGTAATCCTCGATACAAATGGTTCCAGTGTTGTAGCAGAAGCCGCCAGAACGTTGCCATAATTATACAGCCCCGAACCACCCTGGAGACAATAGTTTCCCCAAATTTTCTGAAGGGATGGTGTCTAAATATGACACCTGTGTGCATGCTGGTTTTTTATGTTGTTGTCATCCCCTCTTACTGGCAAACTTAGCTAAGTAAAAAGCTTAATCTTGCAGTCTTAATCTGAAATGGTAGCACAGCATATAGTTTGTATTTATTTTATTTTATTTTGCATTTATTTTGTACCACTTTAAGTCACAGCAGATTTCTCTTCGTGAAATTAGGGCTGCTCTCCCCGGGGAGAGCGCGTCGCCACAAGTGCAGCGCCTACCCATTTTTTCTTCTTTTTTTCTGCATGCAGCTGTATTTGTTTCCCTATCAAAGTGTAGTATGTGACGCATTCCTAAACAAGAATTTCAGGGTGGATAAACCTAACCTATTTTAAGGCCGTTTCCATTTATGTTTTAAAAGAAACCAAGTAAAAAACAACAACAACAACAACAACAACAACAATAAAACCTCATATATATCTCGCATTGCTTTTTTGTCAATCTGAAAAAGAAAAGATTCTGTGTCTGGCTTTTTTCAGTTCCACAAAGAAATAAGATTAGGACCTCTCAGTGACCTCATTTCTCTGGTTTGGGACAAGCCCAAAGAACGCTAAAAACAAAACAGACATCAAAGGAACAAAGACAGAAAATTAAAAAAACAAGGATACAAACACGAAACAAAAATAATTGAAGAAAGAGAAAATAGAAATAAAGACACAAAGAAAGAAAGAAAGAAAACAATGAAAGAACGATAATCATACAGACTAAAAGAAAACTCAGGACAATAGAGAGACAGAGGAGAAGAAAAGAAGAAGGCAAGAAAGAAAAAAGAAAAGAAATACATCAAGTAAAAAAAAAATCCAAAAAGAAAAAAATGTAATTTCGATATCTGACCAATTGGCACGCAAGATGGCTATGCTGTACCCTCTTCAACATTAAAAACAGTTCAATTGTTAAAAATAACCAGGTAAACAACACAAGAATAAAGAAGAAAAAAGCTCAGAAGAAAAACATTATATACATATATAACGTAGGCATCCGTCTATCTCAGAAGACTATGGAGTTCTGTTCCAGGCTTTAGAGAGCAAAGTCTGGGTAAGTAAGTATGGAGGGCTAGCTATATATATAGCATTGAAGTCGTAAGACTCTCCTCATACCAGAATATGCACTTTGTCTCACTCATAATCACATCACCGTGAGATGGTCAAAACACTCTAGGCGAGACGTATGTGTGTATTTCGATTTCCACATCAACAATTAGGCAGCCATATTTATTTTTTTATTTATTTATTCATACCACTTTCTGTCACAGCAGATTTCTCTGCGTAAAATTCAGACTACTCTGCTTCCCAGGGAGAGAGCGTTGCCACAAGGGCAGTGCCTACCTATTTTTTTTTCTTTTCCCTGTCTGCAGTTGTATTTGTTTCCCTATCTGAGTGGCTTTTTTACTACAAAATTTTGCCAGGGACAACCCTCTTCTTGCCGTGGGTTCTGTTACCTCCGCTAAATAATGATGTGTAACACACGGGACCTCGGTTTATCGTCTCATCCGAAAGACTAGCACCCATACCACCACTCATGATCTAATGGATGAGGGAAAAGTTCTGGGCCCAATAGGCCATATTTCTACTTTAGAATGTTCTTCTCTTTTAATAAAAAATACCCGCTTTGACGCGAAGATTTTGTCATAGAGAAAGACCACCACAATTTACCATTTTAACGATCAACAATAGTTTAATACTCGTCTTCTAGCACAACAAACGTGGAAATAAACTTAAAGAAAAAGGTGTATATTAGTGAAATGACAGTAAAATCAACTGCCTGGGACAGCTTCAAAAAGTGAAATAAAAAGTGAGTAAAAAACATAAGCAACAACAATTAAAAAAACCTATGTTATTATATATATATATATATATATATATATATATATATGTATGTATATATATATATATATATATATATATATATATATATATATATATATATATATATATATATATATATATATATATATATATATATATATATATATACACCACAGAAAAGATAACATTTCTGAACAAGTTATTGCAAGAAGCCTTTTGCTCTTTAACGTTGAGGATGTGCTTTTTGGCCTTGCTTTGTTTTTTTTCTTTTTGTTCTGTTGAATTGTTTTGTATTTTGCTGGGTATAATTTCAAGTCCAAACCTTATACTAACAAGATCAAGTGGACTTGCAAAAAACAATACTGCAAGGCACTGTCCAAGGAGAAAGGGAAAGAGTCAGACCAAGGAAGAGATGGGAGGACAACATCAGCGAATGGACAGGCCTAGAACTCAACAAAATTTTGAGAAAAGCAGAACAGAGAGAGGAATGGAGGGAACTGGTTGTCAAATCTTCAGGGATGCCCCCACAGTCACCAGACTAAGGGATAGATAGATAGATAGATAGATAGATAGATAGATAGATAGATAGATAGATATAGATAGATAGATAGATAGATGAGATAGATAGATAGATAGATAGATAGATAGATAGATAGATAGATAGATAGATAGATAGATAGAAAGAAAGAAAGATGGACAGACAGACAGATAGAGAGACAGACAAACAGACAGCTAGCTAGATAGATAGATAGACAGATGGAAAGATGGAAAGATGGAAAGATGGAAAGATAGACAGAGAGACAGAGAGACAGAGAGATAGAGAGAGAGATAGATAGATAGATAGATAGATAGATAGATTGATAGATAGATAGATAGATAGATAGATAGATAGATAGATAGATAGATAGATAGATAGATAGATAGATAGATAGATAGATAGATAGATAGATAGATAGATAGATAGATAGATGTGTTTTTTAAGTTCTTTGATCGAAGATATCGATTGCATGGTGACACGGAAACAATGATGACACAGATGACTCGAATAATGATAATTTAGTAATAATAGTGATGATGATTATGATAAAAAAAACCACGATTCTGATGAGGATGAAGACAATGACAATGAATAGTGATCATATAGGAATAATAGTGAATAATACTAAATAATAGTAATGATTATTATGATAAACAACGATTCTGATAAGGATGAACACAATGGCGACAATAATCATAAAAAACTACTACTACTACAACTACTACTACTACTACTACTACTACTACTACTACTACTAACTACTACTACTACTACTACTACTACTACTTCTTCTTCTTCTTCTTCTTCTTCTTCTTCTTCTTCTTCTTCTTCTTCTTCTTCTTCTTCTTCTTCTTCTTCTTCTTCTTCCTCTTCTTCTTCTTCTTCTCTTTCTCCTTCTTCTTCTACGACTACTACTACTACTACTACTACTACTACTACTACTACTACTACTACTACTACTACTACTACTACTACTACTACTACTACTACTACTTTTACTACTTTTACTACTACTTCTAACAAAAATACAAAGAAATTTTAAAAAGCAAAAAAAAATCGATAGGTTGGTGATCTAGAAGTAACGCGCTTGTCTAGAAAGCTAAATGGTCCGGTTCAGAAGTGTGCGATGGTTTGAATCCCGTTTGGGCCCAAAACTTTTCCCCCCATCCATTTGACCATGAGTGATGGTCTAGGTGCTAGTCTTTCGGGTGAGACGATAAACCGAGGTCCGTATGTTACATATCGTTATTCAGCGCACGGAAAAGAACTCACGGTAACAAGAGGACTGTCCTTGGCAACATTCTGTACAAAAAAGCCACTCTAATAGGGAAACAAATATACTTGCAAACAGGAAAAAGAAAAAAAAAAGGTGGCGCTGCACTTGCGGCGACGCGCTCTCCCCGCGTGTGGATTTCATTTTGATTTGATTTATTCTTTTATATCGAGGATAATGGGATAAGCACTCTTGTGCTTTTTTACATCCAGTCCCCGTGTGTATGCAGTTTTGTAAATGTCATCTGTTCCCACCGGCACACGATGGCCTACTCTTACGAAAAGCGGAACAGGATTTAACGTGTGCGCAAGATGTTCTGCGTGCGTTCGCACACGGGGCCTCGGTTTAAAGTCTCATCCGAAGGACTTGTGGGGAGAGTGGAGTCAGCGCTGATGTTAACTCCAGGAGAAAAATCTCCTCGACCAGATTCGAACCCGGGTCTTCAAATTGCCAGCGCAATGTTCTGACCACTAGGCTATCCGTGTGGAGGAGAGAACAGCCTGAATTTTAACACAGAAAAATCTGCTATGACATATAAAGTAGTATACAATACAAATCAACATAGAAATAAAGAAAAAAAAAACACCAACTTACCTCAAAGTAAATAGCAGCAAAAGAAGAAGGACACACCTTCAGGCAAAAAACCCTAGAGAAAAGACAAGAGTGAGAGAGAGAGAGAGTGTGTGTGTGTAAAAGAGAAGAAAAAAAACTGGACCCCAAAAAAGAAAAAGACAGCCAGAAGTGTGGGAGAGAAGCTGACCCCTGGCGATGCTCACATTGCAACACTGAGAAGCACACAGTCACACAGACCCACACACCCACACCACACACCTACACACCTACACACACATCGCTGTCTCTGCGACAGCGACCGCAGCGTCCGAATATATACCACCAGCCATCTCCCTTCTCCTTACCTCCATCCCACCAACCCCCCTCCCCCCACCTCCCTCTTACTGTCCCTGCCACTCTTTGTCTCTCCCCCCCTTCTCCACTTTCTTTCGTCCTCCTCCCATCCCTGTTCTATTACCACACACGCACACACACTCACACACTCTCCGTGTCTGTGTGTCTATGTGTCTCTGTTTCTCTGTCTGTCTGTCTGTCTGTCTGTCTGTCTGTCTGTCTGTCTATGTCTTTCTGTCTGTTTCTGGCTGTCTGTCTGTCTGTCTGTCTGTCTGTCTGTCTGTCTGTCTCTAGGATAGCTTAGTGGTCAGAACATTGCGCTGGCAATTTGACGACCCGGGTTCGAGTCCGGTCGAGGAGATTCTTCTTCTGGAGTTAACATCAGTACTGACTCCACTCTCCCCAAAAGTCCGGATGAGACTTTAAACCGAGGCCCCGTGTGCGAACGTACGCAGAACACCTTGCGCACACGTTAAATCCTGTTCCGCTTTTCCTAAGAGTAGGCCATCGTGTGCCGGTGGGAACAGATGACGTTTACAAAACTGCATACACACGGGGACTGGATGAAAAAAAGCATAAGAGTGCTTATTCCATTATCCTCGATATAAAAGAATAACTCAAATGAAATGAAATGAAATGAAATCTCTCTCTTTCTCTCTCTCTCTCTCTCTCTCTCTCTCTCTCTCTCTCTCTCTCTCTCTCTCTCTCTCTCTCTCTCTCTCTCTCTCTCTCTCTCTCTCTCTCTCTCTCTCTCTCTCTCTCTCTCTCTCTCTCTCTCCTCTCTCTCTCTCTCTCTCTCTCTCTCTCTCTTCTCTCTCTCTCTCTCTCTCTCTCTCTCTCTCTCTCTCTCTCTCTCTCTCTCTCTCTTCTCTCTCTTCTTATCCTATATGCTATAAATGCTAGTATTTTTCCTCTACAACAAAGTCTATGTTTGTTTCTGTTTCTTCTTTTTTCTAATGTTTTTCTCATAATTGTTTATCATGTGCCATGCCATCTAATGTCACTTATTATGGTTTGTATGTAAGCTTATGATGAACAGTTGTTATTTGAAAGGATGAAACAATGTGACAGGTTTCATATGCTAATAGTCTTAAAGTTCAAAACAAAGAGTGCAACGAAATAAAGCAAAAATAGTTATGGATTGCCATCTCAGCAATTATATGTAGATATAATGTTTGTACTTATGTGCTTGGTTATTTTTTATGTTTGCTTACCTTCTTTATGGATCATTTGGCTGTCTGTTTGTTTTTGATGCTATCCCAGTTCAAGTTATTTGCATGCTTGCCGTTTCGTTTTGTTCACTGGATATTGACGATATTCCAGGCCAATTTCTCTGAAAAACACCTAGTGCCATAGTCTAACTTGTGTTTGGCAGATTAGAGATGCACGTTACAAAACATGAACATGAAAGTCATCTACCCGTGGGCTATGGAAACAAGAGCGAACAAGATGAGTACGTTCTCGTCTTGAGTTAGATAAGCTAGACGCTTCGTTTGCAAGTTTATAAACTGCTTCATGCCTCATCTTCTGTGATGTTCCTACCCTGCTCTTCCCACGCTGCTCATTTTAATCTCCCTGCTTCGACCATACCCAGATTAGTCACATCGCATCCCCATGGTCAGAGCTCCACAGGGGGTCTCGAAATGCTAGCCCAACAGACAGCAATCGCTTAGTCGCAAAGCCAGACTGAGTAAGACACCCTCCAGGGTTGGTGACTACCAACATATCCATCCAACAGCATTATCCCATGGTCTTTCTACCCCAAAGGCTTTGATACATACCCGCCACAGGCACAGAAGTGTATAGGGAAAACACAACTAGAGTTACCGTTAGACCTGAGCAACCGGGAGCATCGAATCAGAGACATGTTTATTGCATACTGATTAAGAAGGGATGAGGATATATATATAATATATATATATATATATATATATATATATATATATATAATATATATATATATATATATATATATATATATATATATATATATATATATATATACATACATATACTTCTGTGGAAGTACAGCCCCGATATGGCCTGTGCGGTCAGCGGGGCTCTAAGCAACATCATTGGTTCTGTGAAAGTACTTTGATCCTACTTGACAGGGATATACCTCATGCTTTCTATAATATAAAATATCCCGTCGAGAAACGAGCCCAAGTAATACAGACACCTGCAGTGTTGGTCGGGTAATAATTATAAGCAACATTCAAAACGGCATCAAAAGAGTGGAACAGACTTTATTCTGCGGTCCTAGAATTCCCCTCATTGAGCCAAAAGCAAAACTCACTCTGGGTAGAAGCCTGCCGGAGTCCACCAAATCCCTCTGACTCTTACGGGATTCGAGCCTGCAACCTTTCAGTCCACAATCTACGGCACTATTTTCTGCATCAAAGTGGCTGATAGTTGATAATTTTGCATATTGACTAGCCACAAGAACATCCAATATATCTATGAGTTTATGTTTTCATTAAACAGTCCTTCGGATGAAACTATAAACCGCAGTCCTGTGTGCAAACGCACGCAGAACGTCCTGCTTACACGTTAAAACCTGTTCCGCTTTTCGGAAGAGTAGGCCATGGTGTGTTAATGGGAAACGGATGACAAAAAGTTACAAAACTGTATACACATGGGGACTGGATGTTTTTGTTTTTTTTAAAAAGCCCACATGAACGCTTATTTCGTTATCCTCGAAATAAAAGAATAAATGAAAAAAAAGCATAGATAATCTCATAGCTGGATAATTTCAATGAAAGAAATAGAATCATGTAGAAATAAAACAGAAAATAATAAAACAGAAAAAAATAAAACAGAAAAAACGCAAATGCACCCGAGCAGTGAAGCAGCCAATCAAAGAGGCGATCAGCAAATCAACCAGCTAAACAGCCAATCAACTAACAAAGCAAACAAACAAATAGAGAGACTAGACACTTGTTTATGCACGCGCACGTTATGTGTGTGCGTGTGTGTGTGTGTGTGGTGTGTGTGTGTGTGTGTGTGTGTGTGTGTGTGTGTGTGTGTGTGGAGGGGGGGAGGTTGTGTGTGTGTGTGTGTGTGTGTGTGTGTGTGTGTGTGTGTGAATTTGTTTGTGTGTTCGTGTGTTTGTGTGTATGCGTGTGCGTGTGTGTGTGTGTGTGTGTGTGTGTGTGTGTGTGTGTGTGTGTGTGTTGTGTGTGTGTGTGTGTGTGTGTGTGGAGGGGGGGAGGTTGTGTGTGTGTGTGTGTGTGTGAAATTGTTTGTGTGTTCGTGTGTTTGTGTGTATGCGTGTGTGTGTGTGCGTGTGCGTGTGCGGTGTGTGTGTGTGTGTGTGTGTGTGTGTGTGTGTGTGTGTGTGTGCGCCTGTGTGTGTGTGTGTGTGTGTTGTGTTTGTGTGTGTGCGTGCGTATGCGCGCGTGTGTGTGTGTGTGTGTGTGTGTGTGTGTGTGTGTGTGTGTGTGTGTGTGTGTGTGTTTATGTGTGTGTGTTGTGTGTGTGTGTGTGTGTGTGTGTGTGTGATTTTGTTCTCGAATTTAACGTTTTTCACATTATGTGATATTAGACACGTGTGTGTGTGTGTGTGTGTGTGTGTGTGTGTTGTGTGTGTGTGTGTGTGTGTGTTGTGTGTGTGTTGTTGTGCGTGTGTGTGTGTGTGTGTTTGTGTGTGTATGTGTGTGTGTGTTTGTGTATGTGTGTGTGTTTGTGTATGTGTGCGTGTGTGCGTGTGCGTGCTTGCGTGCGTGTGTGTGTGTATTTTGTGTGTGTGTTATGTGTGTCTGTGAGTAAATATCATTTCTTTCTGTTTTTGTCCGACACTGTCATCTCCTCTCTCGAGCAATAAGATTATAAATGATGAACATCACCTTTCAACACGTCTTTTACTCTATATGCAAAAGAGATAGCTCCCCTTCTTCCCCCAATGAAATTGTTTTACAATTAGAGACGTTCTTCCCAGGCGTTCCTCAGCTTAACACACACTGGGAGTCACTGGGGGACGGGATAGCCTAGTGGTCAGAACATTGCGCTCGCAATTTGACGATTCCCGGTCGAGGAGATTTTTCTCCTGCAGTTAACATCAGTGCTGATTCCACTTTCCCCAAAAGTCTTTCGGATGAAATTATAAACCGAGGTCCCGTGTGCGAACGCACATAGAACATCTTGCGCACATGTTAAATCCTATTCCGCTTTTCGTATAAGTAGGCCATCGTATGCCGGTGAGAACAGATGACAATATTTACAAAACTTCATACACACACGGACTGGATGAAAAAAAAGGCACATGAGTGTTTATCCCATTATCCTCGATATAAAAGAATAAAATAAAACACATAGATATAAAAAAGCCCAGAATGCACTCTCTGCTACCACTCATGTCACTAAGTAATTTAGGATGCGGCAATTAATTACAAACTGGATAAGAAATTTGCTTGTAAGATTTTTTTTTTTTTTTGGGGGGGGGGATGCTAAATACATATATGTTGAAACAGCCATATTCTAACTGTTAGGATTTTTTCCCCTCTCTTTTGAAGGCGAAAACAGGCTGCTTATGTTTGGAGTATCATGTTTTTTGACTGTTCGAGTATAACATTTTTAGAACAATGCTTTTGTGTGTGTTTTTCCTAATTATAGCTTTGAAATTGTGCCTAAAGCATTACGTGATAAGAGTGTTTAGCCTGGGCTAAATCACAACCAGCAAACTGAACAGCAGCAAACGAAAAGAGAGCCAAGCGGAAGGCATGTGCTCCAGCCACTTCAACAAGCCACATCTGCATCAGATGCAACAGAGACTGCCACTCCCGCATCGGACTGACCAGCCACAGCCGGCGTTGTCGCTGAACAAATGACCTTTCTTTAGGCGCGAATTCCGTAGCCGACATCGACTGACGGAGGCCTACTAAACTGAAAGAATTCTTCAGCCAGTAGTTGCTTTGTGCTTAGTTAACTCCCTTGAAGCAGCTTTCCGTTATGAATTTTAGTAGTAACAAAGAAGGCAACTGTGTTCTTTGCAGGGGAGGCAACTCAAAGCATCGGTCGCCGAACCCTTATGAATTTTAGTAGTTTTAAAGAAGGGAACAGTGTTTTTTTGTGTCAGGGGAGGGAATGCAAAGCGTCGCTCGTTAACACGAAATGTACCGCTGGGTACAGAAAATAAAAGATTGTGATTTGATTTTTGCTTTATCCGGGATAAGAGTTTTGAGATATTGTTGATTGCATTTTTTTTTCAGAGTTGCAGATAATTATTGTTGTTAATATCACGACAGGAGTGGGGTTGGAGTGACAGATGATCGACCTTTTAGGTACACGTCCACCACACCCTGCACTAACATTTATCCACATGCTAGCAGGTGATATAAATGATCATTCACTATCGCACGCTCGCTGTGGGAGCTTTCGTTTTTTTCTCCCGAAAAATGTGGGTTATGATTTTTGAGAAAAAGATAGGAGAGAGTGTGTACCTGCAATGAGTTGCATCTTTGCCTGTCACTTGAAAAATGGTTGTGTCTGTAGCATGCAGGCTTGAGTGTGTCTCCGTTTTAACGTCTTTCCACTAAACAGTAAAACTTAGGCAATGGGGATGAGAAAGAGATGAAAAGTTAATGCCAGTGTGTTTTGCTTAGACAGTTGAATGAAAGATAAAGGGAAACACAGATCTAACCATAGCAAACTCATTGAATCACACATACAAAAAGAAAGCAGAACATCTTGCGCACACGTTACATCCTGTCCCGCTTTTCGTAAGAGTAGGCCATCGTGTGCCGGTGGGAACAGATGACATTTACAAAGCTACATACACACGGGGACTGGATGTAAAAAAGCACAAGAGTGTTTATCCCATTATCCTCGATATAAAAGAATAAAATAAATAAATGAATTTAAAAAAGCAAAAGCCAAATAGCGATCAAAAGATATTTTGATTTTAGCTGTCAGATCATAATGTACACACGTTTTTATGAACAGATACCGGGACAGAATTTCAGATAAATGCATATGGCAAAAAAATTGATATAAGACTTCCCTGTATATCTGACATGAATAACATTTTATCCCAGCAACAGTCTTCTAAGTATACCAAGCAAAGTTCTAAAAACACACACACACACACACACACACACACACACACACACACGCGCGCGCGCGCGCGCACACCACACACACACAACACACACACACACACACACACACACACACACGCACACACACACACACACACATACGCACACACACATACACACACACATTCTCTCTCTCTCTCTCTCGCGCCCGCACACACACACACACACACACACACACACACACACACACACACACACACACACACACACACACACACACACACACACACACACACACACACACACACACTTTAAGATCGATTTTTCTTCCAAGGCTGCAAAACCAATCCCCTCTGTGACGATACAGTCAATAGAGATAAACCATTCCGGAAAACTGGGAATAGGGAACCGTTCCAACTGTACACAGCACTTAAAGAGTGTTGTAGTCTTGATCTGTCTGTAACAGAAGACGAAGTTTCAAGGGTCCACTGAGATGTCTATGTGTGTGGGGGGTTTTCCCCGGAGTTAGCACTAGTATAGGTTCCTTTTCTCCGACAGTCATTGGAAAAGATTGTGTGACCGCATACAAAACACCTTTTTAAAATTCTTTTCTTTTGAGGATAATGGTATAAGCAGTCATGTGCTATTTTACATTCAGTCGCAGTGGGTGATAGCTCAGTGGTCAGAGCGCTCGCTTTCCCCCCCCAGTCAAGTTAAACAGCGTCGAGCGTGGTTACCGGTCGGATGGGTGACCGATTGCACGCCTTTGGCTTCAGTGCAGTCTCCCAGTTCACCCAGCTGTAAATGGGTACCTGCCCTCTTTAGGGTCAAGGAAGGTAAAGCAGCGAGGGAGAGGAGATGGGCGCCGCCCTCAACATGCTGGCCCTTAGAGAAGCTGAGGTCTGTGATGCCTCGCTCCCCTACGACCGCTTAGGTTATGTGACACCTTTACGTTTACCTTTACGCCGTGGGTGTGCAGTTGTGTGAATTTTGTCATCTGTTCCCACCGGCACACTATGGTCTACTCTTGCAAAACGTGGAATGGGTTTTAACGTGTGCGGAAGATGTTCAGCGTGCGTTCGCACACGGAACCTTGGTTTAAAGTCTTATCTGAAGGATTTTTGAGGTTAGTGGAGTCGGCATTAATATTAAATCCAGAGGGAAAACCTTGAAAGAAATTCGAACCCGGGTCAGCAGATCACGAGCGCATCACTCTGACCGCCAGACTATCCCGTCCCACTGTGTAACACATCTTTATATGCAAAACCTTAACAAAATATAGATGGTATGGAGATGATAGAACCGCCTAGAAATTGAGACACTGAAGCTTCATCTATTATATGTGATCATGGTCTGGATTGTAGTCTTTTTAATGTAGTCTTTTTAATGATATATTAAACTGAGATCCTGTGTACAGCGTGAGTTTAGCACACGTAAAAGAAGTCATGGCAATGACAGAGCTGTTCCTGGCAAATTACAGCAGAAAAAACCCTTCCTTTAGGGAAACAAAACCTTTAGCAAAAAGAAAAATAATGGAGGAGGGGGGAGGGGGAGTAAAAAGGTCTACGATAACCTAAGTGTTCATAGGGGAGCGAGGCATCGGACTTCAGCTTCTCTAAAGGCCAGCATATTGAATGCGGTGTCCATCTCCTCTCCCTCGCTGCTTTACTTTCCCTGACCCTAAAGAGGGCAGGTACCCATTTACAGCTGGGTGAACTGGGGGACTGTACTGAAGCCAAGGCACGCAAACGGTCACCCATCCAACTGGTAACCACGCTCAAAAGCTGTTTAACCTTAGTTCTGGGAAAGCCAAGTGCTGTGACCACTGAACTATCTCGCCCTCAATTAATTCATCACACTACTAACGCATCGATCTTCTTTAACCGAGATGTACAGCACAAAAGCTGCACCAGACTCCCTGCACTGGATGACTTTCACCCTTCAACCTGTCTTCTCCCCTCCCCCCTACTTTCTTCATAACCTCCCCCGGGAGCAGATGGGGGTTCTTGCACTGAGAAATTGAATGTGTCTTGGGCCTGATGGAGACTATCGGCTTCAAGATTGTGTGTAAAACAAGCTGCTCTGTGCTGGTAATCTCTCTCGCGGCTGACCCAGTGTTCTGTTCATGTAATCTACTCAACGGTTGACCCAGTCTTTTGGTCATGTAATCTACCCAACGGTTAACCCAGTCTTTTGTTTCAAGTAATCTATCCAATGGCTGACCCAGTCCTCCGTTCATGTAATCTACTCAACGTTTGATCCAATATGTGCATGTACAAGTTATCCTCCACCATTACACCGCACATGTGTCTCTACCTTCAATCAGCCTCCTCCATCTCCATCACCGTGTGTGTGTGTGTGTGTGTGTGTGTGTGTGTGTGTGTGTGTGTGTGTGTGTGTGTGTGTGTGTGTGTGTGTGTGTGTGTGTGTGTCTATCTGGAATGACCTCTCTCTGTCCCTTCGCCAAATCCCTTTGTTTGACACTTTCAAATCCAATCTAAAGACACACTTATTTCCTACCTAGGATCTTCCTCCATCACAACACCCCACATGTGTCCCTATTTTCATTCTGTCTCCTCCATCTCCATGACAATGCATTATCATGTGTGTGCGTGCGTGTGTGCGTGCGTGTGTGTGTGTGTGTGTGTGTGTGTGTGTGTGTGTGTGTGTGTGTTTGTTTGTTTGTTTGTTTGTTTGTGTTTGCGTAAATATATCATTTGTTAATTTATTTGTGAATGGTTGCATGCCTGTGACTAGTTTGAATGCAAGTGCTTTGATTTGTTTGCATTACAAGATTTAGCACTATATAAATGCCATGTATTATTATTATTATTATTATTATTATTATTATTATTATTATTATTATTATTATTATTATTATTCTTATTATTATTATTATTATTATTATTATTATTATTATTATTAAAAGCGAAACAAGATTTAACGTGTGCTCAAAATGTTCTGCGTATGTTCGCACACGGGGCCTCGGTTTATAGTCTCATCTGAAGGACTTTTGGGGAGAGTGGAGTCAACACTGATGTTAACTCCAGGGGGAAAATCCCCTCGAATGGGAATCGCACCCGGGTCATCAAATTGCGAGCACAATGTTTTGACTAGTAGGCTATCCCCTCCCCTCCCGTGTGTGTGTGTGTGTGTGTGTGTGTGTGTGTGTGTGTGTGTGTGTGTGGTGTGTGTGTGTGTGTGTGTGTGTGTGTGTGTGTGGTGTGTGTGTGTGTGTGTGTGTGTGTGTGTGTGTCTGTGTGTGTCTGTGTGTGTCTGTGTGTGTCTGTGTGTGTCTGTGTGTCTGTGTGTCTGTGTGTGTGTACTAAATGATGAAGTGTAACACACGGGACCACGGTTTATCGTCTCATCCGAAAGCCTAGCGCCCAGACCACCACTCATGGTCATATAGATGGGGGGGGGGGGAGTTTTGGAACCAAACGGGATCCGAACCACCACACACTTCTGACCCGGAATTTTCGCTTTCTGGGCGGACGCGTTACCTCTAGTCTACCGATCCACACGCAGACGTGGCATGTCCATTTCTGTTCGTATAGTATTATATGAACACACATTTTTATGCCCACTTCTATATACAGCAATGTTCAAGGCTATAAATGCCAGTAACTGCACCCGTTGCAAGTTTCTAAAACAGAAAACTTTAAGTCTGTATAATTAGTTTACTGTACACACAGCAAATAAACTGATAGTGTATTATCATCACTTCATTTAAAGGAAAAGAAAGAGGTTTATTGTAAGTTAATTATAATGAAATAGGATCTACGTTAAAAGCGGACACTGGACCGCTATTTCTTAAAAGTGCAGCCGTTTATCTATTTATTTTTATATCGAGGATAATTGTGTAAGCACTCATGTGCTTTTTTTACATACAGTCCCCGTGTGTATGCAGTTTTGTAAATCTTATCTGTTCCCACCGGCAAACAGTGGCCTACTCTTACGAAAAGCGGAACAGGATTAAATGTGTGCGCAAGATGTTCTGCGTGCGTTTGCATTTCTATCAGCTAGGGGCTAGAAAGCCTAGTGGTGAGAGTGATGCACTCGAAATTATTCTGCTGACCCAGGGTCGAGTCTTACTCAAGAGGATTTTCCTCTGGAGTTATCATCAATGCCGAGGGGACGGGATACCCTAGTGGTCAGAACACTGCGCTGGCAATTTGAAGACCCGGGTTCGATTCTCGTTCGAGGAAATTTTTCTCCTGGAGTTAACATCAGTGCTGATTCCACTCTCCCCCAAAGTCCTTTTCGTAAGAGTATGCCATCGTGTGCCGGTGGGAACAGATGACATTTACAAAACTGCATACACACGGGGACTGGATGTAAAAAAGCACAAGAGTGCTTGTCCTTGATATAAAAAATAATAAAATAAATATATAAACAATAAACTCAACTGTCCCCAAAATTCCTCTGAATGAGACTATAAGCCGAGGTACCGTGTGCGAACACATACAGAACATCATGCGCACTCGTTAAAACCCGTTCCGCTTTTCGAAAGAGTACGCCACATTGTGCTGGTTGGAACGAAAGACAGATTTATTGAAGCTGGAGACAGAATGCAAAAAAAAGACATGAGTACTTATTGTATTATCCTCGAGATAAAAAAATAAAAAAATAAAAAAATAAAAAAGGATACATATCATGATCGGTCACTTCTTTTTTTTCCCATCACGTCTTAGTTTTATTACGTGTATACAAATGTTATTATCAAAAGATGTCTCCATTGTTCAAAAGGTCTTTGTTTATATGGGATTAAAAAAAATTAAATTATAATTAGGTCTTCAGCATTTTGTATTCACATATCCTGACCAGCACCCTTATAAATCATATTTACAGACTTAGCATTATAAAGGCAGAAACATCAAAACAAAGCAAAAAAAAAGGAAACGAAACCTTTTTACAACTGGGGTTAGAACTGAAAGACCAGCAAAAAACCCCAAACTACAAACAACCCAATCATATCAAACAGTTTTGCCATAACGTCCACAAATTTCTTTAGGGGAAACTAGTTTGGAGGAAAAGCAGATGGCTAACAGTAATGAAATCAGATATTCAAGAAGCATGATTAACTACGATATGTTTTATCAAACAGGATGTGCAAGAAAAAAATATTGTTTTTAAAAACACACAAACAAAGAGCTGTTCAGAATCAATAGGAATAACTAGCAAGGCACATTTTCGTAGAAAAGAAACTAAAAACAAGTTTTTTATAAGCACTCTTTGAACCCTGAACTCACATAGAAAATGTTGTACTCTCACAGTAGCTCTGCACAAAGAAACAGGCACTATAAATGATGATACGATTTCATAATATCTTGGACATCCCTACGTTAGTTAAGTGTATTCCTCAAAGTCAGTATATTGCTTCTTAAAGTGTGTTGTGTGTGTGTGTGTGTGTGTGTGTGTGTGTGTGTGTGTGTGTGTGTGTGTGTGTGTGTGTGTGTGTGTGTGTGCGTGCGTGCGTGCGCGCGTGTGTGTGTGTGTGTGTGTGTGTGTGTGTGTGTGTGTGTGTGTGTTTGTGGGGGGGGGGCTGTATACAGAAAAGAAACCCACACCATTGGTGAGCCTCAGAGCTCTAGCAATGGAACAAAAAATATCAATATGTCAAGATTACAGTGGAGTTTAACACTACTAATTATTACGCTGAGCCTATGTCGTTCATGTTATTCATAGTTCTACCAAGCACAGAGGCCATTTCAGCCTCCGTTGTTTTGTTTAGTGTTTAAAACCCAACAATACAAATACCTTTTAAAAACAAGATTATACACTTTTCTGTCTCTCATCGACTTAACCCCCGAATCATCCCTAATGGTCAAACCAGGTGACCACCACACCACCACTAGTAGTGTCCACATTCAGATCTGGTCAAAGTAAATGTGACGCTCCACCACATAATAAGTCGCATTGCACAAGAGGTCAATTTTTAGTTATTCACATGCTATTAATTTGCAATAAAAAGGCTAGTCAA
>CM060338.1:36172655-36180455 GCA_030674155.1 Stramonita haemastoma | reverse complement strand
GTATGGCAAAAACTCATAGAATGTGTAAAAGAAGCTGTTATTGTTGGCGTAAATGTACCGCCCGAGCTTTACACTCAGGGGGGTCATCCAGAAATATGTTAGTACTGTATGATTGCACACAACAGTCCCATACTGGTAGACAATAGAGAGCAAGTAAACACTCAAGCATTATAAATATACACCAGTATATCAACGCGTATTGCCGTTTATAGTAAGAAAGGGCTGGTGGTACTCTCATGGGTGTGCCTGTAATGCATACTAGATCAAGAATTTTTGAGCCTGTTAAAAAAGGAGCTGTTATTTCTAAACACAAAATGCGAAATCGATATGTAGGCCATGTACTCTGATTTTTTTTCGTCCATCGGAAGGTGTATGGGGGTGGGGCGGCGGTTATAGGTTGATGCATGTAACCGGGGGTGTGACGTGGCATGACAAAGAATTTTCCGGGGGACCTTTTTCTTTTTTTACAATACAACACCTGCAATTTTTTCTTTCCTGTTAGGGCCCATTAACAACACATTTGACTAATCGCGAAAGCTTTGGGTCTGGTGCCATAGTGCGATTAATATAGTTACACAGCTTTTTTATCCCCCCCCTCCACACACACTTATACTATTAAAACACCGGGAGACACAAATTCCAAGAGGAAAGTAAAATCAATGTACATTAAAAAAAAAAACACCAATAAGGGAGATAGTTTCAAATAGACAGTAATATCGATATGAATCGAGAGACCTGCCCCACTGAAATTAATTTTTCCTCATTATGGACATCCCTTTTCATTTTCAAAGGGGACGGGATAGCTTAGTGGTCAGGGGACTCGCTTTCCCCAAGTTAAGCTAAGTAGCTTCGAGCGTGGATACCAGCTGGATGGATGACCGTTTGCGCGCCTTGGCTTCAGTACAGTCTCCCCAGTTCACCCAGCTGTAAATGGGTACCTGCCCTCTTTAGGCTCAGGGAAAGTAAAGCAGCGAGGGAGACGAGATGGGCGCCGCCCTCAATATGCTGGCCCTGAGAGAAGCTGAGGTCTCTGACGCCTCGCTCCCCTACGACCACCTAGGTTATGGGACACCGTTACCTTTGTTTACCTTACCATTTTAATTGAAAGTGAATCAACTGCATAAGATTGCTTGTATCAATGGTGACAGTTCATTAGCAACTTTGTCATCTGTACAGAACGTAGTGTTGGGGAGGGGGGGGGGGGGGCATCACTACATAACAGTGGGGGAGATGATCTGCAGTGGAATGATTTCATTCAGACAACGGTAGTCAGCTTGGACAACTGTGGTTCTCCCCCTTCCCCTTCACCCATCCCCTAGTCCCGAAGACCGTGGGGGCGCCAATGAAGATTTTGAAACCAGCTTCCTCCACTTGCCGCGGTCCTCTGCTTTCTATAGCATACCATTCCACTCAAGGCTTATCCATTCTCTGATGTTGTCTTCCCATCGTTTCCTCTGTCTGCCTCTTCGTCTTCCTTCCTTGTACTGTTCCCTGTATGACAGTCTTGGTCAGTCCAGATGTTCGTGTGACATACTCTTACAACTTAAGTTTCCGTTTTTTTCACTGAAGTCAGGAGCTGTTCATGTGGTTAAATGGCGTTGTTGATTCTGAATTTCACTTCCAGATTAAGGATGTGATCCGTGTATGAGATACATACCAAGGAGTTTGCGAAAGCAGGTCATCTCCATTGCCTGTATCCTTCTTTCAATGTCTGCTGTTATGGTCCATGTTTCACATAGGTACAAAAATAGACACGATCAAGAAATGCATGTGTGTGGTCTTGAAGCTGGTGGAGATATCCTTTTTGGTTCAGAGGACTTTCAGTTTGGTCATCACTGCATATGGGCAAGTGTGAGTTGCCTTTCTCGAAACCGGCTTCTAGTTTTTGTTATCGTTCTGGGCCTCATCCATCCATGGGTATATTCACTAGAGTTTGGTTCTGTGCCCACCTTGGCCATCTCTATCAAAAGAACACCCATATTAACGTGGCGTGGTGGAGAAACTACACAGTTCATTCCTGACCCAGGAGGGTGGGAGACCTTTAGCAGAGTTGCAAAGGCAGACTGAATTGAAAGAGTTTATCAGAGCAAGGGGGGAGGAGAGAGAGAGAGGAGAGGGGCCACTAAACATCCTCCAATCATCACGCTCCAGACAACAGCCTCGTAACCTTTTGTCAGGGAGTACTCTGGCCACACCAACACCACGCCTGGTAAAACTTGTGTTGTAGTCTTATAGAGGTCTTACCGTCACCAATCGATATCGTGGTCTTTTTCATGCTTTATACTACCGTGCATGAGATAATCGCTGTGGGAATGATGTAATGCGGACAAAAACCTTGCAGGAGCCACCCTTCCGTTTCAGCTACCTCCCCTTACATACACTCATCTCACTTTCAACTCATCCCCTTCCCTCTTTCAATGACCTATATAGATTGTAAATATCTCTGTATATTATAAAAAGTTGTAATCCTTGGAGACAGATATTTTTTTTAAGAAAAAAAAACTTGGAGTAGGAGTAAATCAAGTCGGTTTTGTGTGTGTGTGTGTGTTTGCTCCCCAAAACTTAGGAACTATGAAGACAGAGAGCAAACAACAGAAACACATAAACAGATCCCAGCTGAAACCTTAGGGGTAAGCTGCATTGTACAGCCACCACAGTCAACTCTACACAATACAGGTCAGAGAATGGAGAACGTTGAGTGTCTGCTGCAGTTGACTTCGTTTTGTTGTTGTTGATGTTATCATTTTGTTATCGTGGTAGTGTTGGTATTTTTGCTGTTGTTGTTGTTATTGCCCTTTTTCCTTTCTGAGATACGATATGAATTTTATGCTTCGTTTGTATGAACATTTTCTTTTATATGTTTCCTATTGAATGATTGATAGACCCGTTAACTGACTGATTTTTTAGCAAAGTAGCACATGATGTGTTTGGCTAGTCAAGCGACCTCTTTTTACCTTACTTTTTAGTTTTCTAGGAGTAAAATTGATAAATAATCAGAGGGACCCTAACACCTACATCTGTGTGATGTGTGACATAGGAAGTGTATTCTAGAGATATCATTCTGGAGACCTGTGCCAAGCTAAGGGTTGTCTTTAATACGAAACACAAGGACTTTGGTTAATGATGATTATTGGCGAGACTGGGGAATGGGACGAGTCCAATCACTGAAAGGTGCCTGGTTAAAAAGAAAAGAGTGAACAGAAATCCCACTGATCTACGTTCGAGTGCGTCCATCTTCCATTAATCTTGGTGTTATGTGTGCCAGTGTGCCTGATATGATTTGTTTTTATTGTTTATGGCTGTCCGTGTTTCCTTTGGTATAGAGTCTGCTAGCACGTGTATTATGTTTTGCCATAATGGTTCCGTCAATACAGTGGCTGCTGCAAGCTTTTTTGATGTTTTGCCAATATTGGATATTATCATCGTGGGTTTCTTTCCTACGGTGTCTGCCGGCATGTCTAATATATTTTGCCAGTATTGCTTATTCACTATATTTATTGCTTTTGTTTTTAATACATTGTCCTCCTGACTTGGCTGTTCTGGGCTGGGCTGTTTCGTCAGGGAAGTATGTGGCCATTTTGTGTCTTTTATCGGGTCCATGACCTTTGTATGCTGATGCGAATGCTGCACAGAATTAATTTTGTCTCAGACCTTCAAAAAGTTTTTTACAAGGTCGCGTACAAACAACTCGTGTAGCCAAACAAGTTATAGGCTGTGCTCTTAAGATAAGAATCAGTGAATATACTTTGCTCAGGTTTGAATACATCATCCACTACACTATAAACATGAATACCTGGTACGTAACACAGAGACTAGTTTTTTTATTTAAAAAAATACCCAGATGTAATTCGGAAGTAAAAAAAAAACACGGGCATTTGGGCAGACTACAATTGACCTTTTCTCTACGGGCTGCACACTTTTGGTCAAACAACCATCTCCTAGCTCTTCCTTACAATGCACCCACATAGGGGCAACAGTAGCATACAAATGAGCTCAGTGCATGTGTAGAGGGGAAGAGGGGTTCTCTCCCTTCACGTAGGAATAGTGTTAATCTGACATGCAAAACATGTCCGAACGAGATTGTATGGGTATGAATATTCTAAAACTTTTCCACTGCATTCAACGACTGGATCTATATGGACCAGTCTGGACTAGAAACTTTGAATGAAACATATGTGGATTTCATGACTATTTTCTGACTTGGTTTGCTTCCATTGATGACATACTGTATGTGCATAATGATGCTATATAAAAAGTCTTGAGTAGTTTTAGTTCACTCTATTTTATTTCATTTGATTTATTATTTTATATCGAAGATAACGAAATTAAGCACTCGTGTGCTTTTTTCATCCAGTTCCCGTGTGTTTGCAGTTGTGTAAATATTGTCATCTGTTCCCACCGGCACACAATGGCCTACTCTTACGAAAAGCGGAGCAGGATTTAACGTGGTGTAGACTCTTAGAAAACATGTTATCACTTTTCCCTAGAAATCAAGCCAGATAAAATCAGAAGGTTATAATGAACGTTTTTGGTAGTTATTTAATCAGCTAATGTTACCCAATAATGACCTCAGTGGTTTTAAACATTGTTTTATGCTTCTTTCAAAGTCAATCACGTTTTGTAAAAAAAAAAAAAAGTATATGAAAACTGAAGTATGTACACTCTTTTTCTATTTGTTATCTTTAGAGGTTCTTGAAAATAACGAAATGCTTTGTTAGTTCTTTTAGTTATTTTTTTGTTTCTTTCTTTCAACTCACACAGAATGCAAATCCTTTTTTCATTTTTTTTATTACTTTTATGCTTTTTTCTAGGATAATGGAGTATGCACTTACGCTTTTTTTTAAAAGCTTTTCACATCCAATTCCTGTGTGTATGCAGTTTTGTTAAATTTGTCATCCGTTCCCACCGGCACACAATAGGCCACTCTTCCGAAAGCGGGATGGGTTTTTATCGTGTGCGCGAGATGTTCTGCGTGCGTTCGCACACGGGACCTCAGCTTATAGTCTCATTCGTTGTTCTCACCGGCACACGATGACCTACTCTTAAGAAAAGCGAAACAGGATTTAACGCGTGCGCAAGATGTTCTGCGTGCGTTCGCACACGTATCCTTGGTTTCTAGTCTCATCCGAAGGTCTTTTGGGGAAGTAAGCTGTCTGAGTGCATAACTATGACTATCCCAAGAGAGAGTAAACATGGAGATCCATGACATATCTTCCTAAGTCTTTGGATGGACGACACATTTCTATCCATACAGCAAACAGATCAAAGAAAAACTAAAACAATAACTATTTCTGCGTATGGAGTCTCTAAGTAAATACGTATTTCTTTTTTTTTTTCCAGAACTCCTATATGTACTTTATTACTAAGACATGTTATGAAAAAAAAAATCCTCAATACCTCCTAAAAACAATAAATTACCAATAATAAAAGTTGTATGGGAAAAAAAATATATGCAGGCTGGTTGTAAGGGCTGATGAAGTCTTCTTTACCATCACTAAGAGATGAAAATGGAAATACTAGGAGACAATCTCACGCTCACAAGGACTGGTCCAGACAGCGCTTCAAGGCACAGTAGTGTAGAGAGAGACAAGACTTATGAGAAGACAGAGTAGACGGGAGGACATCTCAGATTGGAAAAAAATCTCAGGCTGAGTACACCCCTGCAAGAGGCCATAGACACTGAAAGAAGGAACAAAAGTCTACAGAATGTGTCATACAACGCCTGTAAAATGGTTTACGGGCATTTCAACTTAAACCTACTGACCTATCGCTATCGTCACTCTTACCGGTAGGAGCTTTACGCATTTTCTACAGGGTTTTGCTATTTCTATCTCTGTCTCTGCTGAGTTCTATGATTCTTCTGAAGCCGTCCCAGACCACTGATCTCAGTGATGTTGGTAATGTACGATCTTGGTGGTCTAGTTTTGTTCCCCTCTGCTTTCAAACTTACAATGATTTGTTAGATGTTAGTTTATTTTTCTCACTGTTTTTTTAAAGGTCATTATATGTGGATAGGCTTGCTGCTTTATTCTTTTTTTTTTCTTTTAATGTTTCATTGTTTTTTTCAACATCACAAAACGCACTTCTTTTTCTTCTTCTTTTTTTTTTTTTTTTAGTTTCCAAGCGTTTTATGGAATATTGAGCGAAAACCCCATTTTCTACTTCCGAGCATACTACTACTGGTAAAGCATATGCATTGTAGTCTGATGTCTCACTCCTCCGCAATCTACGTTATGATGTTATGATTTGGGTTAAGACTTGAAGCTGTTTGTCATGTGCATCACATGTTTAGCGCAAGTAAAAGAACCCAAAGCAGCAAGAGAGCAGTCTCTGACAAGATTAAAAGAAAACAAAAAAAAACAGCCATACTCTCTCTCTTTCTCACACACACATACACACGCACACGCACACGCAAACACACACACACACACACACACACACACACACACACACACACACACACACACACACACACACACACACACACACACACACACACACACACACACACTCATACGCTCAGAAACGTACTCATGCAAGAGAGAGAGAGAGAGAGAGAGAGAGAGAGAGAGAGAGAGAGAGAGAGAGAGAGAGAGAGAGAGAGAGAGAGAGAGAGAGAGAGAGAGAGAGAGAGAGAGAGAGAGAGAGGGCAAGGCAAGGCAAGGCAAGGCAAGGCAAGGCAAGGCAAGGCAAGGCAAAATTCTTTTCTTCGAGGATAATAGATAAGCACTCATGTCCCCGCCCTTTCAGGGATAACATCAAGATAAAAAGATAGCCTCAACTAAACAAGAACAATATTAATGATCCAATTACCAAGAGCAAGATACCATACCAGGTATCAAACAACAGGTAAGAGAGAGAGAGAGAGAGAGAGAGAGAGAGAGAGAGAGAGAGAGAGAGAGAGAGAGAGAGAGAGAGAGAGAGAGAGAGAGAGAGAGAGAGAGAGAGAGAGAGAGAGAGAGGAGACAGACAGACAGACAGACAGACAGACAGACAGACAGACAGATAGATACGGAGCTAGAGAGACAGACAGGCATACAGACAAACAGAGAGAGAGAGAGAGACAGACAGACAGAGACAGAGAAAGGGAAAGAGAAAGAGAGAAAAGTGGCGCTGTTTTTGTGGCTGTGCACTCTCCCAGGTGACAGCAGTTGCCATGTTATGCAGATAAATCTATTGTAGCATAATAAATGTGCAGATATGACTGTTGTTCTTTCCTCCCTCTCTTTTTTAATGCCTTTTTATTGACCTAATATTTTATCCTGGACAAACTTTTGTTCATGGATTTCAGTGCTTTTTTGTCAGAATGTTTTGGGTTGGTTTAGTTGTTGTTGTTTTTCTTCTAACTGTTGTCAGTCCTATTCTGTTATTGTGCTCACAAAATTCATTTCTTCTTTCTTGCTGTTTTTGATGTAGATTTCTGTTGAAAGTTTGTTTTGTTGTTTTTATGCTTACAGTTTGGTTTTTTTTATTCCTCGTGATGTTTGTAGTTTTCTTCCAGTTTTTCCAGTTGTCCATCCAGATTGTATGATGAGTCTCTAGTTCATGGACAATAAATACGCTAACGGTTTTGTTTTATTGTATATTTATGACTGTTTCCCGACCTTACTAGTGCTAATTACCTGCTTGATGTTGCTGTTTCATCTTGTTTGTTGTGTTTTTTTTTTTTTTTTAATATTTCTGTCAATTTTCGTTCTTTTTATAATTAGTTCATCGAGTATGGTTCTTCTGCAAAACACACACACACACACGCACACACACACACACACACACACACACACACACACACACACATATATA
>CM060338.1:36157655-36170155 GCA_030674155.1 Stramonita haemastoma | reverse complement strand
GTGCACGTGTGTGTGCAAGGGGGGATGGGGTGTTGTTCCGAAACACGTAACGATATTCTACATGGAAATTGTCTCTTACGCACTCGTAGGTATGAGGTAATGTCCGTGAACAGGATCGCTGATGAAGAAGAAGAAGAAGACGAAGACGTCATACAAAAAACACACAAAGTTTACCAGGTGCAGTTGAGTTCTGTAAAATTCTTACTGGCGAATGTGAATGTTGTTGTGTCAAAAGGTGCTGGATATTTCAGATTTGTTCGTGATTTGGAGGACCGGAAGGATTGTTTTGTGAAGGATGGGGCATGTTTAGTGTGCATGATTGTGCTGCTTGCAAAGGTCTGTGAGGGTTTGGGTTTTTGTGTGTGTGTGTTTTGAGTTTAATCTGTTGTGTGGAGTATTATAAATGTTGAAAAGAAATACGGGTGTTCGTTTGGATTACAGTTGTTTGGTACACAAAATTTTTGATTATACACCACATGAGACCCAATGTTAGATTTTTAATCTTCACTGTTCCTTGTCCCGTAATCCTGCGGACCGTGGGGGAACCACTGAGGATTGTGCAACCAGCTTCCTCCACTCCCCACGGTCCTCCGCCCTCCGTAGCAGATCGCTCCACCCAAGGCCTGTCCATTCTCCGATGTTGTCTTCCCATCGTTTCCTTTGTCTGCCTCTTCATCTCCCTGCTTTTACTGTTCCCTGTATATCAGTGATTGTTATATATGGGCAAAAAATAAAGACATGGAAGAGAGCAGTGTGTTTCTGCATGTATTGTTGTAGATGGTAATCGTAGCAGAATAATGTGGCCAATCTATAGATAGGAATAGATAAAAGCCTGTTTCTTTGGCCGGGGTTTTTATAGTTCTTCCAGTTGGTAAAACCTGATCCTGGTTATGCTGTTACGTCTGGCCTTGTGTTTTTGTGTTGTCGTGTTTTTTTGTTGTTGTTTTGTTTTGGGGGTTCTTTTGGGGGGAAAGGGGAGTGTAGTTTGTCGTGTTCTTATTGTTGTTGCTTTGCACAGACTGACATTAAAAGAATCGTTGCTTTTTTGTTGATTTTCTTGTTGTGTGTGATGTTTTTGTTGCAATGTGAAATCGTCTTCTTTTTCCTTCTTTTTTTCCTTTTTTTGTTATCCTGCTGGTGTTTCGTTTTCTGTATGTTTTTGTTGGGTTTATACCATAATAAGGATACAGTTGGGTTTCTGAAAATTTTTATCGCTGCCTGTTAAATTGTTTATTTCAACTCTTCAAAATTGTGTAGTGTACTTGTTTACCGCAGAGGACGTTTTTTTTAGCCGTGATTTAAGTACATAGATAGATACATGGATACATAGATAGATACATAGATACATAGATACATAGATACATACATACATACATACATACATACATACATACATACATACATACATACATACATGTATACATACATACATTCATACATTCATACATACATACATACATATATACATACATACCTACATACCTACATACCTACCTACATACCTACATACCCACATACATACATACATACATACATACATACATACATACATACATACATACATACATACATACATACATACATACATACACACACACATACCTACATACACACATACACACATACACACATACACACATACCTACATACACACATACCTACATACACACATACCTACATACACACATACCTACGTACATACGTACATACATACGTACATACATACGTACATACGTACATACGTACGTACATACGTACATACGTACATACATACAGACATACATACGTACATACATACATACATACATACATACATACATACATACATACATACATACATACATACATACATACATACATACATACATACATACCACACTCACACTAAATGCATGCATGCATGCATGCATGCATGCATACATACATACATACATACATACATACATACATACATACATACATACATACATACATACATACATACATAACACACTCACACTAACACTCTCTATCTCTCTCACACACACACACACACAAACACACACACACACACACACACATAGATATACACACATATACACACTTACATACACATGCACACACACACACATACACATACACACACACATATATATACAAACAGTGCTTGAATACTCCTTGGTAAGGAAATTACATTCCACCTTTCTGGACTAAACCATGCCAAACGACAATGTCGATGGCATCTTGAGACAGGAAAACATTCTATGGAACTAATAGAAAAAAGGTTTCCTGGTCCTGAAATGTCTGAGCAGGTAGTAGAAGATCGTGGAGAAGGGAAGCGAGTAATAATATGTGACGCTCCACCATATAATGAGTTGCATTGCACCAGAGGTCAATTTTTTGTTATTGGCATATCAAACTGCAATGAAAGGGCTATACAATACAAAAAAACAGCTTGAAAATTGGACAATTCTATGAAAAGTTATTGCAAGTTGAAATGCTAGACAGCAGGAAGTGGCAAAATGAGAAACTAACAAGTTTAGCTCCCTAATGGTCAGAATGAGGGCTTGGGGATATTTCAAACACGTTTTAAGGCAAAAGGAGACGAAAGTATGGTTTGATATTTCATTATGAGGTAGAATAATGTATGTACTTTAACAATCAATCAAAATCTCAAAACTACGAACTTGACCCCACCTGCTTTTAATGGCTCCTAGCCAAAAAAAAAAAAGGGTTATGTGCTAAGCGACTCATTTTGTTGTGGAGCGTCACATATTCGCTGAGTCCACATTGAAGATCAGTGATAGGAAGTAATGATCGACTTTTTAAGTATCTACTTCTTCCTTGAGAAAAGTTAGCATGGTTTAGCAGTTTGTATGGTACACTGGTGGACGGGATAACTCAGTGGTTAGAGCACTCGTTTTCCCCCCTTGCCAAGGTTAAGCAGCATCTATTATGGTTACCAATCGGATGGGTGACCGTTTGTCTGCCTTGGCTTTAGTACAGTCCCTCAATTCACCCAGCTTTAAATGGGTACCTGCCTTATTTAGGGTCAGCGAAGGTAAAGCAGCGAGGCAGAGGAGATAAGCGTCGCCCTCAATATGCTGGCCCCTAGAGAAGCTGAGGTCTCTGACGCCTCGCTCCCCTACGACCACATAGATTTTTGAACACCTTTACCTTTAACTATGGTACACTCACTACTATCCCTTAGCATTTGACATAATTTGCGGGATTACAGAAGATACGGCCCGTGGTCCAGTTAGTAATAAGTCCCAATCTTCGTGAGAGTATTTAGTGTATATGCCAATGCACCTGCACACACACTAAAACCTGTACCACCTTTCGGAAGAACGGGCCATTGTGCGCTGGTAGGAGGGGATGACAACACAATATAAAACCAGCAAGGATTCAGACAGGTGTCGTGCTTAGACACCATACCTGAGGAAAACTCGGTGAGTTGGAGTTCTCATGATGGTTTGGGGCTGCATATGGCAACGTTCTGGAGGCTCTTACGACGGCAGTGGAACGGTTTGTATCGGTGATTTCCTTTCCAATGAACCATTCCAACGACGTGGAGAAGGGGGGGTGGGGGTCTGTTGCATGGGTAACCGCTTGCCCTCCATACTTACTTACCCAAGCTTTGCGCTCTAGAGCCTAGAGCGCAACTCCATAGTCATCTGAGACAGACAGATGTCTATTACTAATGTATTGAATAGATTCGTGAGCCTTTCATGAACTACTGGAAACGCTGAAGAACTGTGTCACGATCCCTGAGGTGAAAATGATGACTTACACTGGAACTTGAAGAAGGATTATTCTTTATTACAAGTTGTAAGTATGTTTGACACATGCCATAATGTAATCAGTCTGCAACATTTATATCAAATGTACTGAACTAGTATGAAATTATTTAGGTATCAAAATGCTTTGAAAGAATGTTTGAGAGAGAAAAAAAAATCTATGCAAATTCAAATGGTTTTTGATTCAACAACCTCAAAGAATATGTTTCATCTAAATCGCAAAATGATACGTGATGTGATATGGAAAAAATATACCAAACCTCAGTCATGAATGCATTACTCTGCCAAAATGGACTGATAAGATGGAAAATACAACCTTCAAGGAAATAAATCATGTTATATAATGCTGTGTGTACATTAGGTCCCCCGCAACGAAAACATAAGGAATGGGATCATGTATTTCTTTATGGTCGTTCTGTATGAGTCTTGAGACTTGAGATTATACTACTGTGGTAATCTAAATATTTACCACTACATTTGGAAAATCCAAACGTTTGTAGGTTAACACTTCAAATAAAATCAACATTATTCAGTGTTTTGTTTTCTTCTTTAGGAAAAAGAGAAGATGCACACGGCAGGTGTTTTTGTCATAAATGTATGCAGTTCATTGAACTTGGCGGTTTTTCTACTCTATTTTCGTATCTGTCAGTTACATCCGCTGTCTATAATGTTAACATGAGCTTCGTAGCTTTAGTTGAGTCTTGAAGTTGTCTCTTGCAGCTGTACTTGATTGTTTTGTTTTGTCTTTGGCTGCAAATGTTCTATTATTTATTCTCCGGATTTTAGTTTTTCCCATATAGTTTTTGTTTTAGGATTTGTTTGTTTTTTCCCTTTTTTTTTTTCTTTTTACAATATTTGGCGTTAGTTTTTTTAATTGATTTTCCCCATTCCAGTATTCTCTCTTGCCAGTCACTCTACCCCTTTTCTAGCTCACATTGTTTGCTTTTTCCCGTGGAGATGCCGGAGTCTGTCGGTATAGATAGCATCCCCATCTTCTGGAAATTTCGTGATGCTAGAAATGTCCTCTTTTCTATCACTCCCTTTGTTTCTACGTTATTTCTTTTCTTCCTGACATCTCATTCTTGTCTATTTTGTGCCTTCATGATCCATTATCGTGCCTTCTTACCAGAAATTATCAAAAGTTAACAACTCCCTCTTATATAGGTCGAATGCAAGCGCTTTGATTTGTTTTTACAAGATATAGCGCTATATAAATTCCATGTATTATTATTATTATTATTATTATTATTATTATTATTATTATTATTATTATTATTATTATTATTATTATGCCGAATTCGAAAGCCCTGGGCCTGAAGTCATGCTCTTAAAGGCAGCGTGTCACATATCACAGAAAAAAATGGATGCTGTTTGAGAGTTCGACAAAAAAAAGATTGTTTTGTCATTAAAAGATTGACTCAAGGACAGAGTAGAAAAGAAAAACACCGTAATGTTTCATGAGCATTTCCACAGCAATGCCTCTACAAAAGTTAAATAGTGTGTATACACACAATGGCCATTCTTGAAACAAAAGTTGCAAACATTTTATCCCAAGACACATATTAGAGTATTTACATATGCAAGTCATTATGTAAATTAAAAAATATCAGGTGACAATATCAATTTCGAGTTCGTTGCTCGGCGAAAGCTCCGAGGTTCACCAAAAGTAGAATTTTACGTTCACGACTGTTTATCCACCGCGGCTGCTAACCGTCATAGCAGATGGTGTCTACACACGACACTAGTGTGTGTGTGTTTTTGAAATCTTTCCATCTGTTTTTTTTCTGGCACAAACGGCGAACTGTTCTGAAAAATGGAACAAGATTTTAAACGTATGTCTTTTTTGAAGGATTTTGTGGGAGAGTAAAGTAGGAACTAAATTAAACTCCAGGGGTGTATGACCATTTAAAAGATTGTTGTTGATTCCACTGTTTTTCACTCTATTCGATTGTAGCAAAAATCGAAGTTAAAAGAATACGTATCCTGTAAATAAACTGTTTTGTATTGAAGACAAGATAGAGAGATAGCTTAATATCTCCTGTTTTTATTTTGAATAGGTGTTCTGTGTGCTATCATCACTTGTGCTTTGTTATTCCAGTACGGAGGTATACAAAAACTAGCTTGACAAAACAAGGGACTTCTCATTCGAATAGTTCGGAAATTCTCAGTCTTGGCAACAAGTATTGCGACATGACTTGTGCAAAATCTCCTGTATTTTTTTTTTTTTTTTTTATAGCAAAACCAGGTAAAGTCTTTTTTCCACAAAACAGGTGAACTCTTTCTTCCGCAAAAAGCAGGTAGTCTCTTTCTTCCACATGGAGGTAAACTTTTTTTCCACATAAACTATAAAAACTCTTTCTTCCACAAAACCAGGTAAATTCTTTCACAATCTCTATCTTTCATAGAAACTGGGTAAGCTTAATCTTTTTTACAAGCAAAGAATGTTTATATGCACGTCTGAAAAAAAAGTTAAAAGCTTTTCTGCTAGATTTTACACTATTGACATATTGTCATAGTTACAGATAATCAGGTTAACAGTACTTTTCTCAGGTCTGCTTCTTGTTCAAAAACCACCTGGTATTGTAGCGTAGATTTGGTCTTTTTAATCTTACTAATACACATTTTTCCAAGCAAAATCATTTTGTTGATCCAGCAATTTGTTGCAGTTAGGTTCTTTGGATTATAGCCAAACAAAATGTCAGTTGCTGAAAGATGAAGGTGTTTCCCAGTTACAGACAAGATAGTGGAGTCAATAAATGCCCAAAACCGTTTTACAGACGGACATTCATAAAAGAAATGGTCCATGAAATCGACTGTGTTTAAGCAGTTGTCACAATACACGGAATCAGTTATACCCATTTTATGTAGCAAAACATTAGTTGGATACAGATTGTGCAATATTTTCCATTGCAGCTCTCTCAGTCTTACTTCATTTGTAGCCAATCTTGGCATCAGCCATACATGTTTGTCAACGGTGTAGTCCAGTTTTCTTTGCCAGAAGTCAACTGCATGAGGAGTTAATGATTCATTTACATTTTTTGCCATCAGATAATGCTTAATTTGCTTTGGTTTGGCGTCAAATTTGCTTGCTTCTAAAGTTCCATGCTCTTCCACTGACAGATCAACCGTTCCCTCGGTAATTGTTTCAATCCATGGTCTAGGGATTGCGTTTATCATTGCATAATACTGAAATAGAGTTACTGCGTTATTTTGGTTCAGCACCTCAGTCACTTCATACAATGACAGGACGCGTTTTTCCTGTGGTTTGCAAATATCTTTAACTCGTAAAAACCCTTTTTCTTTCCATTTTTGAAAGTTGATTATTCTATGTTTATACTTGACAAGTCTGTTATTAAAGAGATACTGCTGTCCGATATGTTCTGCTAATACGTTTTCCAAACTAGTTTTTGACGTTTTGTCTAAAAATGTTGCATATACTTCTTTCCAGAATCCGTTCTTCACAACTGAAAGTCCTTGCATTTCATTGCTATAACAATTAACTTCAAACACATGTTGACCTGGGGCAATTTTATCTAAATACCAAAGAGGGATGGCACACCAGGTGCCTGTGTTTCTATTATGCAGTCTACCTATCCACTGCAAATTATATATTTCCTGCATTTCGACCATATCAACCATATTCAAACCCCCGTCTTTATAATCCGTTTTCATTACTTTCCGTTTGACTTTTTCGAACGCCCGTCTATTGCTATACTTCCTTTGCCAAAGAAATTTGTACAAGATTGTATTGATTTTTATAAGAATGGGTTTTGGAAGACCTACTGACTGCAAATCTCCTGTATTAATTATACACCTTGCCCTCCATACTTACTTACCCAGGCTCTGCGCTCTAAAGACTAGAGCGCAACTCCATAATCTTCCGAGACTGATGGGTGCCTACTACTACACCTTGCAAAATCTTTTCAGGAAATGAAAAGATGCAGAAAGAGAGAGAGAGTAGAGTCAAGGGCAGGGGAGATAACACTATCAGAGGAGAGTGGGTGTGTAAGCTACTTGGGTTTGGCGCATTTGCTTTTTTTTATTGTTTGTTTGTTTGTACATCTTTTTTTAAAGAAAAAGGTTTAACAAATAAACATTCTCCCTATTGCAATCCTGTCGCAAACTATTAGGGATATGTATCATCATCCAGTCTGATACAGACTTCCTTAGTGTAGGGTTTTTTTGTTGGTGATTTTGGGGGTTTTATGGGGTTTTTTTTGTTTTGTTGTTGTTGTTTTGTTTTGTTTTGCTTGTTTGTTTTATGGGGGTAGGGGGTAGTGGCACTGGGACCAGCTAGAACCGAAATGAGAGAGATGGACGTGTGAAAATGTGGATGTGTGCTTGTTCATTGTTTAAACGTGATACAGTTCGATTTCATGTTTATCTGATTATATTGACAGCTGAACATAATACGTATGGACTTCTATCCAAATGATTTGTGTCATTTATTCCATTGTCTTTGTCCTTGAGGCTGTATTAGAGTTGACAATTCATGAATTAAGTTGAATCAAATAAAGCAATATACAGATCGAGTTGTGTGTGTTTGTGTGTGTGTGTATGTCTGTGTGTGTGTGTGAATGTGTGTGTATGTGTGTATGTGTGTATGTGTCCGTGTGCGTGTGTGTGTGTGTGTGTGTATGTGTGTGTGTGACTGTGTATGTGTATGTGTATGTGTGTGTTTATTTTATCATATCTATTTTTTACATTCTTTTATATCGAGGATAATGGAATAAGCAGTCATGTGTTTTTTTTACATACAGTCTCCGTGTCTGTGCAATTTTGTTCCCACCGGCACACAATGGCCTACTCTTACGAAAAGCAGAACAGGATTTAACGTGTGCGCAAGATGTTCTGCGTGTGTGTGCACACGAGGCCTCGGTTTAGTCTCATCCGAAGGTCTTTTGGGGAGAGTGGAGTCAGCACTGATGTTAACTCCATGGGAAAATCTCCCTCGAACGGGAATCGAACCCGGGTCGTCATTTTGCAAGCGCAATGTTCTGACCACTAGGCTACCCCATCCCGTGTGTGTGTGTGTGTGTGTGTGTGTGTGTGTGTGTGTGTGGTGTGTGTGTGTGGTGTGTGTTTATGTGTATGTGTGTGTGTATGTGTGTGTGTGTGTATGTGTGCATACTTGTGTGTGTGTGTGCACGCGCGCACGCATGCCCTCGCGCCCACATGAAGCATAAACTCCCACTGCAAACATGAAAGGAGATATATACGCTGAACACATTAATTTGTGCTGTCATAGGAGAGCTATCATCAGTAATCACATCTCGAATTATCAAATCTGCAAGTCAAACTAGTGTGCTATAAGTGCATATAACTCCATTCAAACGGTTAAACATTTTCATCTTGCCAGGCAAAATGTAAGGTAATCTTTTAGGGGGCAACGTGTGAGTAAGCGTGAAGATAAATAAAAGAATGTGCAGATGCGGAGACAAGCAATGCGCGCGCGCGCGCGCGCGTGTGTGTGTGTGTGTGTGTGTGTGTGTGTGTGTGTGTGTGTGTGTGTGTGTGTAAGTGTGTGTGTGTAAGTGTGTGTGTGTGTAAGTGTGTGTGTAAGTGTGTGTGCAGGGGAGGGGGAAGGTGTCTGTCTGTCTGCCTGTCTTTTTCTTTGTATGGGTTCTACCTCTTTATCACCATCCTTTTCGTGAGTTATATTGTTATTCTCCTTTCTGTACACTCAAGCTACTATTGAGCTGAAGACATATCCCTTTCATTCCCGTATGTAATCCACAGGTGATCAAAGTTAAAACCCTTCACAGACCACTGTTGTATATGTACAATAACCATGTTGATTCTGTAACCAGCATTCTATACTCAACAACCTCGAAAGCAATTCCCAACCTCCATTCACTGTGTTTCACACAACGGCCTTTAAAGCAATTCTAAATCTTCAATCAGTACGCTATTTGCAGCAGTCTTAAAAACCATTCTCATATCTCCAATCACTGCGAATCACACAAAGATCTCAAAATCAATGCCCTATCTCAATCAGTACTCTTTGCGCAGCAACTGCAAGATCAAGTCTTACACTTGTTCTCCAATCAGAACTCTTTACACAACAACCTCGAGATCAAGTCTCATTATCCAATCAGCACGCTTTACACAACGACCTCAAAAGCAAGTCTTATTCTCCAATCAGAACACTTTACACAACAACCTCAAAAGCAAGTCTTATTCTCCAATCAGAACACTTTACACAATGACCTCAAAAGCAAGTCTTATTCTCCAATCAGAACACTTTACACAACAACCTCAAAAGCAAGTCTTATTGTCCAATCAGAACACTTTACACAACAACCTCAAAAGCAAGTCCTATTCTTAAGTGTAACACATTTTCGCTCTATACGACAGACAGACAACGTTAGCTGCTGTCTGAGCTGTCAAAGATACAGAATCAGCAGTATAACACAGCAACCTTAAGACAAAGTCTTGTTTTCAAATCAACAGGCTTTACAGAACAGCCTCAAGGCAAAATACAATCCTCCAATCAGCAGTCTCTATACAACAACCCCAAGAGCATGGCCCATCCTCCAATCAGCGAGCCTCACACAACAGCTTCAAGAGCAAGTCCCATCCTCCAATCAGCAGGCTTTATACAACAACCTCAAGAGCAAGTCCCATCCTGCAATCAGCAGACCTCATACAACAGCCTCAAGAGCAAGTCCCATCCTCCAATCAACAGGCTTCACACAACAGCCTCAAGAGCAAGTCCCATCCTCCAATCAACAGGCCTCACACAACAGCCTCAAGAGCAAGTCCCATCCTCCAATCAGCAGGCCTCACACAACAGCTTCAAGAGCAAGTCCCATCCTCCAATCAGCAGGCCTAACACAACAGCTTCAAGAGCAAGTCCCATCCTCCAATCAGCAGGCTTTACGCATCAACCGTATAATTTCAGTAAAGGAGATCGGACTAATTGGCTCACATGAAACTCCTGTATTCTGGGAGGACATCTTGTCTTACATCAATCCGCATATTATGATTAGATGTTAAGTATGTATACATAAGTGTTAGAGGCAGTATTCACACAGACTACTGTTTCCTAATATGGATGTCACGTTTTATTCTAATTTTACATTGTCTGAGGCCAAATGCTGGAACTGTGCCAGAAAGGGGAAGGAGGAGAGGGTGCAGAACAGTTGTTTGCGCTTTGTTGAAAATTACAATTCTGGAAACAGAAATGCAGACGATCTATGATTCTCTAAAGAGGCCGTTTCTGTGTGATTGGTTATTTACGGCTCCTGCAGTGGAAAAACCAGAAATTCTGGACAGTTTGATGCATCGAATCCCTAGCTTGTTTCTGTTGGTTTTTTTCTGATCTTGTTATAATTTTTGCTTTGTCCAGATTGTGATTTCAATGAGATCAGTGCTGAATATGATTTAAAGCTGTTGTTGTTGTTGTCCACGATATAATCGCTTGTTTTTCCTACTTCTTGTTCTACTTGTTGTTGTTGTTGCTGTTGATGTTGTTGTTGTTGTTGTTGTTGTTGTTTCTTCTTCTTCTTCTTCTTCTTCTTCTTCTTCTTCTTCTTCTTCTTCTTTCTTCTTCTTCCTCTCCTCCTCCTCCTCCTCCTCCTCCTCCTCCTCCTCCTCCTCCTCCTCCTCCTCCTCCTCCTCCTCCTCCTCTTTGTCGTCTTATTCTTCTTCTAAAGAATACATTTATACTGTGTTGTTTGTCTTTGTAGACTGTAACAAAGTTCTTAAAGGAAGGAGAACAATAATCCGTAGACTAACATTGTGATACAATTCAGTTTAGATAAACTGGCACATACTGTGTAATGTAGTTATCCAGTGCATACACAGTGGTTTTAAAATCACCGGAGGTAAGATTTTTGTACTCAAAGAGCATATTAATATATCAACCATATTATGTAAGATATAGGTCAGAAATCGTAGCGTGTACATCTAGGTCATCTTTCTCAAGACATCCATAGTTATGACCCAACGCATCCCAAAAGGTACATTTCTATGCACGTTTTGTGAACAACAACAGCTAGATTTTTTTTTTTAAGTGATTCTAAACTTGATTTTATATGAGACTTTTGTAAACGAAAAAGAACAGCGCCTTTATTCTGTATTGAGTTGTTATTTAAAGGTTTGTTATTAGCATCCTTTCTTGTATTATCGTTGATATCAGCTCTTTGTCGGCTGATTATTCATTGAGATCAGATCTAAAACGATTTCTGTTTTGAAAGTAAATTGGTTTTGTTTTCTTGGAGAGCTTTTTCATGGGGATCACTTGTCATTGTTTAATCTATCGTAGCTTTACACGCTCAGTTGAGGCATTAGGTTCCTCTTCAATCTTGAGTTTGGGTTAAATGAGAGGATCCACATCCCAAAGGTTCTGAAGTCCTAACTACTCCAGGGTATCAATCCTGTAGTGATATGTTCTATCAAGTATGAATGCTAAATATAGATTTTTAAAAAAAAAAGGTAAAGGTGTCCCATAACCTGTATGGTCGTCGGGAAGCGAGGCGTCAGAGACCTCAGCTTCTCTAGGGGCCAGCATGTTAAGGGCGGCACCCATCTCCTCTCCCTCGCTGCTTTACCCTCCCTGACCCTAAAGAGAGCAGGTACCCATTTACAGCTTGGTGAACTGGCGGGACTTTACTGAAGCCAAGGCGCGCAAACAGTCACCTATCCAATTGGTAACCACGCTCAACGCTGCTTAAAACATTGGCTAGTGGAAACCAACCACTCTGACCACTGAGCCAT
>CM060338.1:36145155-36152655 GCA_030674155.1 Stramonita haemastoma | reverse complement strand
AAAACAATGGGACCAACCTTGGGTCCTCACTGCGAGCACAGTACTCTTACCACCAGTGCCACCCGTTAACGTTCCTGCCCCACCCCTAACCCCCTAATGTATTATGAATTGTTGCAATATCACATTGTAGATGTCTTTTAGAAAGAATGTAATGTCTCATCATGCAAACAAAACCCCTCCTAAGTAACACATTATTTCTGTTTAAAACAGAAGCTGTACCTATGAATCATTAATTAGAAGAAAAAAAAGATGTCATAGAATTGGCAATGATTGCCTTTGTAAAAGATCTTTTGTCAATCTTTTAGTTTGATTTTTAGATTGTAAATGGTTTTGGGTAGAATCTTTGTATCGATAGCATGCATTCCACTGTCAGTATACCATTATGTTTGTGGTTGTTTTTTGTGGGTTTTTTTCTTGGGGGGGGGGGGGTTAAGTGACTGAATGATTCAGAGATCGACAGAAAATGATATGAATCTGCAGTAAACTTCACCGTGTGTGAGTTTTCTACCGCCAAGGATCTGCCGAAGTACAATCTACACACTGTTATCATCTCTGTGCATATAGTGATGTGTGATACTATGCTTTAGAAAGTCATACCTAAAGCATGGAAATCTATCAATTCATAGATAGCCTACACGTTCAAAGTATTGGTTTGGATTTGACAAAAAGGACCAATATGATCTTATAAAGCTTGTTTCATTACATACGGTATTCGACTTGATAGAATAAAATGTTCAGGTATTCTAAATCATTACGGTACTATGAAATATCTTATTTTTTCATTAAATCGACTTGCACAGAATAAAGAATAAATCTACTCTTTCTCTACCACATAAAAGGTAATTGAAACCCTTTAGGAAAAAATATTTAATACAGAACGGCACTCATGAAGATTGCCTTCATTGCTGTCAGTAACGGAAATAAGCAAAATAATTATCATTGTATCCTATTGTTGTTTCCACCCACGTAAAGAGTTTCAGGTAAACTGGCTTGGAATGGACATCATTTTCATGTGATTAAAGCACACACAGTTTGCGTAAAGCAATCGTTGCCTTGGGGCTCATCCTAAGCAGGATTATAGGCAATGCTCTTTTACGTTTTGTTCAGACCATGATTACATTTCCAGATGCCTTTGATAGTATCCCTCCCTTCGTGACAGTCAACGGTCTTTCTTTTGTCATAGAAAATGCATCCAAAATCCGATTGTGGATGATGAGATACTGCACTAAGAAGGATTAAAGCGTATTGGAAGAACGACATAACATGCTCTCTCTCTCTCTCTCTCTCTCCTCTCTCTCTCTCTCTCTCTCTCTCTCTCTCTCTCTCTCTCTCCTCTCTCTCTCTCTCTCCTCTCTCTCTCTCTCTCTCTCTCTCTCTCTCTCTCCCGGGGGGACGGATAGCCTAGTGGTCAGCATTGCGCTGGCAATCTGACGACCCGGGTTACATTCCGGCCGAGGAGATTTTTCTCCTGGAGTTAACATCAGTGCTGACTCCACTTCCCCAAAAAGTCTTTCGGATGAGACTTTAAAACGAGGCCCCGTGTGTGAACGCACGCAGAACATCTTGCGCACACGTTAAATCCTGTTCCGCTTTTCATGAGAGTAGGTCATCGTGTTCCGGCGGGAACAGATGACATTTACAAAACTGCATACACACGGGAACAGGATGTAAAAAAGCACAAGACTGTTTATTCCTCACTCACTCACTCACTCAGTCCCATGTCCCAAAGGACGTAGGGGGGACATGAGAGAAGACGCAACAGATATCTTTTTCCATGCTTCACGATCCTGTGTGGCTAGTAGGAGGTGTTGCAGGGGTTGGGCGGTCCAGTCTTTGATGTTGTCAACCCATGATTTCTTTTGGCGGCCTCTTCTTCTCTTGCCCTCGACTGTTCCTTGCAGGATGGTTTTTTGCTAGGGTGTTGTGTCTTGTGGTGTGACCAAACCACATCAGCTTTCTCCTCTTTATGGTGGAGAGCAAAGGCTCTTGGGGGCCCACACGCTTTTTGATTTCTTCTTTCACATAGTTATTGGTCTTGTGTTCTTTGTATGATATTTTGAGGAGTCTTCTGTGGCACTTGTTCTCGAATGCTTGGATTCTCCTCTCTAACTCTGCTGTCAGAGTCCATGATTCACAGCCATATAAAATATAATATAAAAGAAACAATCAATCAATCAATCAATCAATCTGTCTGTATGTCTATCTGTCTGTCTGTCTGTCTGTCTGTCTGTCTGTCTGTCTGTCTGTCTGTCTGTATAGCTGCTTATGCGAGTGCATAATGAAAAAACATGCAACGACATGAACACAGCACGCGCACTAGACTACTATCTGTTCATAGAAAAATTGAGGTCGACAAAACCAACAAAAACTGTGTACAAAACTGTCTTCATAATAAAGGAAACACAAGTACAAGTCTTTTTAAAGATGTGGTGCATTTTTACAACCAACGCTACTGTAGTAGCAATAGATTTCAGAGGCAATCTTATACAATAATTCAAAATCAGAATGGCCTAGTGGTAAGAACATCGAGCTTGCGATCTGAGGGGACCGGTTTCAAGCCACCACCAAAATACAGAACATAATTTTTATTATTGCCTAAATGGTATAATCCGTTCTGCCTTTCGGGGTAGAATGCTATAGCAGGCTGGTAAGAGGTAATGACAAAACACTGGTGTCGTGTTAAACCATCTTCTGGAAGTCAAAACCCGGCAACTTTAACGGTGGGCAGAAACAGTCGCACAATCAAAATGGGATAGCCTAGAGGTCAGAACATTATGCTGGTAATTTGACGACCCGAGTTTCGATTCCCGTTGGAGGGGATTTTTCCCCTCGAGTTAACATCAGTGCTGACTCCACTCTCCCCAAAAGTCTTTCGGGTGAGACTGTAGACCGAGGCCCCCGTGTGCGAACGCACGCAGAACATCTTGGGCACACGTTAAATCCTGTTCCGCTTTTCGTAAGAGTAGGCCATTGTGTGCCGGTGGGAACATATGACAATATTTACACAACTGCATACACACGGGGACTGGATGAAAAAAAGCACGTGAGTGCTTATCCCATTTTCCTCGATATAAAAGAATAAAATATAATAATCTCACCATCGGTAAACCTCAAGCCGAGGAACAACAAAACATTTCAAACAAAACAACAACAACAACAATAACAAAATAATGATTGATATAACCCAAGACGAATAAGTATAAGAGGATACCCACCGACATCACTAGCTGACTGGTATCACACTGGCCTAGTACTCTGCCTTTTCTGTGAAAAAAAATGAAGGAACGGGCTTTTCAGAACTGATGTGTTGTTGTTTTTTTCTGGTCTCCTTTGTTTAAAATTATTTCTTTTTCAAACTGAGCTCCGTAAGCACAGCTTGGACTGTAAGGGTAGTGAGGTGCATGCTGAGATGCATTTTATTTATTTATTTATTTATTTATTATTCATTATTTATGTATGTATTATTTATTTATTTATTCTGTTATATCGAGAGTAATTGAGTAAGCACTCGTGTGCTTTTTTACATCCTGTCCCCGTGTGTGTGCAGTTTTTAAAATCTTGTCACCTGTCCCCACCGGCACACAATGGCCTACTTTTACGAAAAGCGGAACAGGACTTAACGTGTGCGCATGATGTTCTGCATGCGTTCGCACGCGGGGCCTCGATTTATAGTCTCATCCGAAGGATTTGTGGAGGAGTGGAGTAGGCACTGGTGTTAACTCCAGGAGAAAAATCCCCTCGAACGGGAATCGAACCCGGGTCGTCAAATTGCCACCCACCCACCCACCCCCCTTCTTCCAGGCAAAAATCCCAAAAGAAACTATTTCGATTTTGGTTTTGCTTTACAGCTACCCCATACCTAGCAGGAGATATGACTTGCTGGGTTCAGGGGGCTTGTGTTGTTTATTTGTACGCTTGTTTTTTCTTTGTGTTGGCTTTTTACTTGTCCTTTTCTATGATTGTATGTTGAGTATTTGTCTTTTGTTTTACTGTCCTAAGAAAAAAGGATTGTTTTGACTGTGCCTCATGCAGACCCCGTTAGGGGGTATACAATTATTCATTTTTTATTCGACATAGAAAGAGTATTCAGGTGTTTTTTTAAAGCGGGATGAACCAGTTAGACAAAAGATCATCAGCAGGATTATTTCATTTTTTCGTGACATGTTTCATACATTTTTTGGGTGTTTTCCTACAAATTGCGATACTACAAAACAGTAACATATCAAACAAAAATGCATTTCTTCAGTGAAAACATCAGTCGACAGTTTAAAATAAAGCTATTACCTAAAAGGCTCATACGCCATATTTGTCTGTTATAGATATCACAATATTATCACTATTCTATCGATTCAGTGATTTCCAAAACTAGAAGTATCCATGCAATCCACTAGTCTTTCTATCGACCTTTCTGACTATGGATATTTTTTTCTGATTTCTTTCCAGCAAACCGGTAGACTTCTGTGACATAGCCAATCAGCCCAGTGCCATTTTCCCCGACAGTCGAACCCCTGTTGTCAGGCAGCTGTCTGGATCTGTTTTACCATCTCTTAGACCTTAGCCTTCAAACTGATAGGTCCTCTGTAATAGCATCTCGTGACCTAGATTCTTTACCAGTTTAGGCTTTGACAGAATGCTTTGGTATTCTCCATCTATTTTTTGTCATGTATATCAATTACTTATCACGGATCCTTCGGGCGAAGCTATAAACCGGGGCCCCGTGTGCGAGCGCACGCAGAACATCTTGCGCACACGTTAAATCCTGTTCCGCTTTTCGTAAGAGTAGGCCATCGTGTGCCAGTGGGAACAGATGACAAGATTTACAAAACTGCATACACACGGGGACTGGATGAAAAAAGCACACGCGTGCTTATTCTATTTTCCTCGATATGTAACAATAAATAAATACAAAGGAATAAATAAAAAATGAAATAAATAAAAATAAGACTTATTTCTAAAATATTTCACGTCAGTTTTTAAAAGTTTTTCAGAAGACAGCTTTTGTTAAACACTATTGTTTTCAGTCATTGCAGAGCAATAAGTTTTCTATAATATAAGGAACGGAAAACATAAGGATATATCTTACAATTCAAAACTATGATAGCAAATAACCATTCATAACCCATTCAGTCGCCCAGATACAGCACTGACCTGCTTCGTTATAAGTCTTACCCCTTAGGTAAGGGTAAAGTAAAGGTGTCCCATAACCTGTGTGGTCGTAAGGGAGCGAGGCGTCAGAGACCTCAGCTTCTCTAGAGGCCAGCATATTGAGGGCGGCGCCCATTTCCTCTCCCTTGCTGCTTTACCTTCCCTGACCCTAAAAAGGGCAGGTAGCCATTTACAGCTGGGTGAACTGGGGCAACTGTACTGTAGCCAAGGCGCGCAAACGGTCACTTATCCAATTGGCAACAACACTCGACGCTGCTTAACTTAACTGGGGGAAAGCAAGTGCTCTGACCACTAGTGCACTGAGCTATCCCGTCCCTACTGATCGCAATCATTATCCTTGTTTTCTTTCTTTCTAAAACATGTTTACTGTTTTCAACATTGCTATCATGATGTGCTGCCTTTTTCACATCTGCAAGTAAGGTGTGTTTGGCTCTGCATTATTTTACTTTTGATTGGCCTTCCAAATTTAAATTCCCATACTTTATTTTCTCAAAGACAGATAAATTCACGCGGGTTTCGAGCCAAACATAAAAAACCAGTAAACATGTAAACATAGTATCACGAAAAATACTACAACACAGTATTCAAACATCAGCTCGTATCCATCACAATATAAGAAGCACCCACAAATCAGCAATACCTCAGCCAGTCATAAATTCATACAAATAAATTTTCAAGCGCTTTTCTGTGCGTACCAGTATGCCCACACATCCACACACTCACACACAGTTCGCGCATGCACACACACACACACACACACACACACACACACACACACACACACACACACACACACACACACACACACACACACACATACACACACATACACGCACATTAGAAACACTGCACACATGTGCACACATTTTCATGACATATAATATTTTGTAATTAAACCATATTGTTATAACATGTCGCTTTATTAAGACAATTAATATCAAATTATTTAATACTGTTCTATTAAGATATTAAACACAGTCTAAAATAGTAACACGAGTACACATTTTTGTGACCTGAAAGGAATTGCTATACCATGCTGTGTGGTTTTTAAAAAAGTGAAGACAGTTTTTAAAAAAAATCAAGAACTGATGTTATCAGATGTGTAGTACCCAGGGATAACCCTAGGTTGGGTTCATTTTGTTTCTTCTAACAAGCCTTTTCAGGTGCTGCTTCCCAGAAGTCTGAACCCTGTAAGTCTTTCAGACAGCATTCAGCTTTATAATCAGCTCTCTTTCTCTCACTCACTCTGTGTCTCTCTGTATCTCTCTGTGTCTCTGTCTGTCTGTCTGTCTGTCTGTCTGTCTGTCTGTCTGTCTGTCTGTCTGTCTGTCTGTCTGTCTGTCTGTCTGTCTCTCTCTCTCTCTCTCTCCTCTCTCTCTCTCTCTCTGTCTGTCTGTCTGTCTGTCTGTCTGTCTGTCTGTCTGTCTGTCTGTCTGTCTGTCTGTCTGTCTGTCTGTCTGTCTGTCTGTCTGTCTGTCTGTCTGTGTCCTAACAGAAAAGTGGATTAGGTGCTAAGCGACTCATTTCGTGGTGGAGCGTAACACACACACACACACACACACACACACACACACACACACACACACACACACACACACAGATATATATATATATGTATATATATATATAAATATATATATATATATATATAAAGTATCGAAGACGGTTCCATAACTAATTAGCTTACAATCATCTTTATCATTAGATGATAAAGACACTGACAGAATTATCCAAAATATAATCTAACAACAAACTCCAGAGTTTATGCTAGAGTATAAACTGCACAGAAACATTCAGAAGTAACTGTTGCTATCATGTTAATCTTCCTGCACACTATCTTAGACGTTTGCTGTGTCTGCAAATCGAAACAGCTTAGAACAAGCCCCATTTGCTACCTCCAAACTGGAGAAACTTCGGAAACTAGTTTTCTACTTTCATTTTCACTTCCTTACCTAAGCATAACGTTTCTTTTCCTTCTTTTTTTTCTGCATCTCTAAAAAAAAAACTAAAAAAAAACAGCTTCTCAAGTCACGCAAGTACAAAAACTATACTACTGAGTCCGTGATTTTGTTTCAAGTGATTTTTTGTATACTGCCTAAAAGTTTTATCATGTTTCTCTGGATTTGCAGAAAGTGTATTGGATTTCTGTGACAAAACATTTTCAGTGCAGACTTGTCATGTAGAACTATCGACCATTTCTCAGTGCCTCCACATCTCATATCGTCCTCACCTTTTCACTTTCACTGTCACACGTCTATTCCCCATCGTCACTTTACCATTAAAATCATACAGCCAGCGACCTTTTTTTATGCTTCTCATACTGGGATGTTCTCC
>CM060338.1:36129880-36132555 GCA_030674155.1 Stramonita haemastoma | reverse complement strand
TGGGGAGGGGGACAGGGGGAAAAAATAAAAAATTGGAGGGAAAATTTAAAGAAAACAAGTTTAGGGGGGTGAAGAAAGAGAGGAAAGGGGGAGGGAGGGGGGAGGTGGAGAAGAGAGAAAAGGGAAAAGGGGGAGGGGAGAGGGAGGGGGGGGGGAAATTTGGGGGAAAGGAGAGGAGAGAGAGGGGTGAGGGGGGAAGAGAGAGAAAAGGGGGGGGGGGGAAGAAAAAAGGAGGAGAAGAGGAAGGAAAAAGAGAAGGGGGAAAGTAAAGAGAGAGGAGGGGAGGGGAGAGGGGGGAGGTGATTGAGAGGGAGAGGGGGAGGGGGGAAAAGGATTTGAGAGAGGGGGAGGGGGAGAGAGAATAGAGGGGAGAGATTGAGGGGGGTTGGAGAAGAGGCGAGGAGAGATTGGAGAGGGGGTGGGGGAGAGGGGGGCAAACGAGAGAGGGGAGGGGGGAGGGGAGAGAGGGGGAAGAGTGGGGGAGGGGGGGGAGAGGGGGGAAGGGGGGGGGGAGTGGGGAAGATAGAGGGGGGAAGGGGGAGAGGGGTGAGAGAAAACGGAAAAGGGGGAGAGAAAAGGGGAGGGGAGGGGGGAGAAAAGAGAGGGGGGTGAGATTTTTCAGGAGAGGAGTGGGAGAGAGAGGAGGGGTGAGAGGGGGGAGAGGGGATAAAGGAGATTTTGGAGGAGAGGGGGAGGGGGAGGGAGGATTTGGGGTTTGAGGAGGGGAAAAGGGGGGAGAGAGAGGAAGATGGGGAGAGGGTTGAGGAAAAGGAGAGAGAGAGGGGAGGGGATGGGGGGAGAAAAAAGAGGAGAGAGAGAGAGAAAAAAAGAGGAGAGAGAGAGGGGAAATTTGGGAGAGAGAGAGAAGAGAGGGGAAACGGGGAAAACGAAAAGAGATAGGAGGAGAGAGTGAGAGGAATGAGAGTGAGGGGAGAATGAGAGTGAGGAGAGAGAGAGATGGGGGGGAGGAGAGGAGAGGGAGAGAGAAAAGAAGGAGAGGAGAGGGGAGAGAGAGAGAGGGAGGAGAGAGAGGGGAACCCCCAAAAATTACGACGACAAAGGGAGATAGAAAGAAAGAGACAGAGAGTTTTACGGGGCAGGAAAAAACAGACCGACAGAGACAGAGGGGAAAGAAAAGACTAAATAACCAAAACGGGGCAGCGGGGACGGGCCCCGAGAGGAGAAAAAAGACAGAAAAAATTTTAAAAAGCCTGGTGGCCCGGGGAAGGATAGAGAAAATCGACAGAGACAGAAAGACAGAGACAGACAGAGAGCCTTACAGGCAGACAGACCGACAGAGACAGAGAGAAAGAGGCAGATGTACCTTACAGCCAGACAGACAGACCAACAGAGACAGAGAGGAAGAGACAGACAGAGAGCCTAACAGAGAGCCTAACAGGCAGACAGACAGACAGACAGAGACAGAGGAGAAAGAGACAGAAAAATAGCCTGACAGGCAGACAGACAGACCGACAGAGACAGAGAGAAAGAGACAGACAGCCTTACAGGCAGACAGACCGACAGACAGAGGACTAAGAGACAGACAATCTGGCAGACAGAGAAACCGACAGAGACAGAGAGAAAGAGAACATACAAAGAGCCTTACAGACAGACAAGACAGACAGCAGAGACAGAAAGAAAGAGACAAACAAATACCCTTACAGGCAGACAGACAGACCGACAGAGACAGAGAGAAAGAGACAGACAAATAGCCGGACTGGTAGACAGACAGACCAACAGAGAGAAAGAAACAGACAGCCTTACAGGCAGACAGACAGACCAGCAGAGACAGAAAAAAAAAGGACAAACAAATACCCTTACAGGCAGACAGACAGACAAAGACAGAAAGAGACAGAGACAGAGATGCCTTAGAGGCAGACCGACCGACCAAACAGAGACAGAAAGAGACAGACAAATAGCCTGGCAGGCAGACAGACAGACAGATCAGACGGGATTAACATGAACACACATTACTATGTTACTTTGTGTTGAATAATAATGTTGTTCTCTTGTGCTATTTGCAAGTCTGGGTTTGTTTTCTAAGCGTAAGTAATTCTGTTTTCTGTCTGTGTGTGTTGTTCGTTATATGTTGTTTTTTTCCGCACGCGCGCGCGGCGGTGTGTGTGTATGTGTGTGTGTGTGTGTGTGTGTTGTGTTTTTATATTTTTTCTACTACTGTATTTATTTCTTTTGTGAGCGAGCTTCGTCTTCGTCTCTTTGTGTCTGTCTGTTTGTTAGTATGTTGTTGTTTTTTCTGTTTATCTTCCTGTGTGTCTCTAATGATTGATTCATTTCATCGCTATCTCATATTATCTTGTTTATCAATGTATTTCATTCATGTAAATATTCATGTTTGTTCATCTTTTATCCCCAATGAGAGCTTGGCGTAAAGAAGCCTCTGGCTTATCCAATTCCCATTCTATAAGATATGAGAGTTCAAGTTCTCTTTTTTTAATGTCTGGCTCTGTCAGTCTGGCTATCTGTCTGCCTGGTTTTCTGCGTGTTTTATTCATTTATTCTTTCTTTCATTCATTCTTTTTTTTTTTCGAGGATAATAAAACAAGCGTCCTATTGCTTTTTTGCATCCAGTACCCGTGTGTGTATGCAGTTTTGTAATTTTTTGCAATAATTATGTTCCCAATGGTACACAATGGGTTACTCTTCCGAAAAGCGGA
>CM060338.1:36117380-36127380 GCA_030674155.1 Stramonita haemastoma | reverse complement strand
TTTCTTTCTTTCTTTCTTTCTTTCTTTCTTTCTTTCTTTCTTTCTTTCTTTCTGTCTGTCTGTCTGTCTGTCTTTCTGTCTGTCTTTATTTCTTTCTACTTTTTTTGTCTTTCTTTTTTCTTTCTTTCTTTCTCTCTTTCTTCCTTTCATTCTTTCTTTCTTTCTTTCTTTCTTTCTTTTTCTTTTCTTTTAGTTCCTGCTTTCTTTCTTTCTCTTTCTTCCTTCCTTCCTTTCTCACTGTTTCCTGTGTTTTTGTTTACCCATTCATCCATTTATCTTTCATCCCTGCTTTCTTTCTATCTTTCTTTCCCTCCTACTTTTTTTTCTTTTTTTTCTTTTTTCTTTTTGGGCTGTAAGGAAAGCAAACTCCAACAGGAAGTACAGTCCATCACCGTCCCGTCCTTGAATTCACAGACGAAGGAAGATAAGGAGAGACCACAGGAGAAGGGGAGCTGTTCTGATTCCTCCTTTACACACTCATTTGTCAAGATTTGTCGGGAACAGAAAACTAATGGTCTGGGTCTAATAGACAGCTCCTAGCCGATAGAAATGGCCGACTTCAAGAACAAGGGGCAGGTCATAAGAAACTGCGAGGAAGTGACAAATGTGACGCATCACCACATAAGGAGTCACATTGCACCAGAGGTCAATATTAGTTATTGACAAGTTATTAATCTGCAATAAAAAGGCTACTCAATGCACACAAAAAAACCAGATTGAAAACCGGACAATTCTGTGCAAAGTTATTACAAATTGAAATGATAGACTGCAGGATGTGACAAAATGAGGAATGGGCAAATTTATTTTAGTAACAGGTTGTCAGAATGAAGGATTGGGTATTTTCAAAACACATTTAAAAGCAAAAGGAATATTAAAAAAATATGCCTTGATATTTCATTACAAGGTAGAATAACGGACAAAGTTTAATAATCAATCAAAATCTCAAAATTGACAACTTGACTCCCACTTGCATTTAACGGCTCCTAGCGCAAAATTAGGTAATGTGCTAAGCGACTCATTTCGTGGTGGAGCGTCACAAATATTATTCCTGCGTCACAGAGAGTCCATAATTATTATTATTATATTCATTGCTGTTGGCATGATATGTTTTGACAGTCTTCTCGGTGTTCGCATACAGAGATTACGTTACTAGGAAGATTATGAAAACCAGAATCAATAACGCCATAGCGTCATAATTATGCAGAGCTCCTGACTTCTGTGAAAAAACTGCAAAACTGAAGTAGTGCGGGTACGTCACACGAACATCTGGACTGGCCAAGACTGTTCTACAAGGAACAGTACTAAGAGGGAGAGGAAGAAGCAGACAGAGAAAACGATGTGACGACAACATCAGAAGAGTGGACTGGCCTTGAGTGGAGCGATTTGCTGCAGAAATCAGAGATGTGCAAGGGATGAAGGAAGCTGGCTGCAAAATTTTCAGTGGCTCTCCAAGGACTACGGAATACGGGATAAGTGATGGTAGAGGAATCAAATAGAGATTTTGTTCTGATCTAGGAAATCAAAATGCTAAAGCTATGTAACAATTTGAAATGATTTTTTTATAACTTAAAAGGTATGAATATATTGTGATGGCATTCCTTGATTTGAAACGTGTTGAAAGAAAGAGAAACAACAATTACTTGCATATTTGTTTTTAGGTACTAAAGAGGGTTGTTTTGAGTTTGACACAACACACACACACACACACACACACACACACACACGCGCGCGCGCGCGCGCGCGCGCACACACACACACACACTCACACACACACACACACACACACACACACACACACACACACACACACACACACACACACACGTGCGCACACGTCATTCAAGAAGACTATAAAACAAGCTTCCGTGCACGAACTCATGCAGAACATCTTGCACACACTCTAAATCCTGTTCCGCGTTTTTAAGTGTAGGTCATTGTGTGCCTGTGGGAACGGATAACGAAATTGATAAAACCGCATGCAAACGGGAATTTGAAGTAAAAAAACCCAACAAAACCACTAACAAACACACGAGTGCTTATTCCACAATCCTCGAAACAGAAGAATACAGGAATTTAAAAAGATGTAAACATCAAAACACATACACAGACACCCATACCTGCACAGGCAGGCACGCATGCAGGCACACTTGCATAACCAAACACGTACGAATACACGCACTCGCATACATTAACAGAATGGTCTTTCTCATTTTTGTAAAAAAAAAAATTCTTTTATATCGAGGATAATGGTATAAGCACGCATGTGCTTTTTTCATCCAGTCCCCGTGTGTATGCAGTTGTGTAAATATTGTCATCTGTTCCCACCGGCACGCAATGGCCTACTCTTACGAAAAGTGGAACAGGATTTAACGTGTGCGCAAGATGTTCTCATTTAAAAAAAAAAACATGCTGACTCTGTCTTTCTATTAGGATGGCCGGCCTTTTGTCTGTATGCTTTGCTCTCTTTGGGTATGCCTGTGAGTTTGTTTATTAAAATTGTGCTTGTCTGACTATCTGTCTGTCCATCTGTCCATCTGTCTGCTGTCTGTCTGTGTGGCTATGTGTCTGTGTGTGTCTGTGCGTCTGTCTGTCTGTGTATCTGTCTGTCTGTCTGTCTGTCTGTGTCTCTATCTGTCTGTCTGTCTGTCTGTCTGTCTGTCTGTCTGTCTGTCTGTCTCTCTCTGTCTCTCTGTCTCTCTGTCTCTCTGTCTCTCTGTCTCTCTGTCTCTGTCTCTGTCTCTGTCTCTCTCTCTCTCTCTCTCTCTCTCTCTCTCTCTCTCTCTCTCTCTCTCTCTCTCTCTCTCTCTCTCTCCTTCCCTCTCTCTCTCTCTCTCACTAAATATTGTAAGTTTTACTATGTTCAGTGAGAAAGAGGTGAAAACATCCCCCACCCCTTCTTGCTTCTTACAGTCAATAAGGATCTAAACTCAAGACCTACTTAAACGGAGATTTGAGAAGACGTTTCCCTCTAGAAAAAAAGCAAAGTATTTCTGTATACTCTCTTCTTGACCAGCAAGTAAACCTCAAACGAGTAATACAGGACAGCTGGTAGATTCGATCCTTTAGGGCAAAAGCTCTCTCGTAACATCAGAGAATTTAGAGGGCTTAAAAGTATAGTAAATGTTTTCTGCTTACTTCTTGGATAAAACTTGCTGCTGAAATAGCTGTTTCTTTTAGCGCGATTGATTACATACAATAAGCTTCATGATTGCTTTAGAACAAAAAGAAGTGTTATAAACACTGAACGATAATTGGTAGTCTTGTCCTTTTAACAAGAAATTTGTAATAAAAGAGCAAAATGAAGCTGAAAGCAGTTAACTATCTTGTGTACGTATTTATTTATTTATTTATATTTATTTATTTAAATTTTTTTTTTAATCTATTCTTTTATATCGAGGATAATGGAATAAGCATTCATATGCTTTTTTACATCCATTCCCCGTGTGTATGCAGTTTTGTAAATGTCATCTATTCCCACCGGCACACGATGGCCTAGTCTTACGAAAAGCGCAACAGGACTTAACGTGTGCGCAAGATGTTCAGAGTGCGTTCGCACACGGGGCCCCGGTTTATAGTCTCATCCAAAAGAATTTTTTGGGGGAATGAAGTCAGCACTGACGTTAACTCCAGAGGAAAAATCCCCGCGACCGGAATCGAACCCGGGTCGTACATATATACAAACTAAGCCAATCTACTAATCTGGGTAGTCATGGCCCTGTAACGGTATTCTTGTGGCAGTTATTTTATTCCAGAGACAGCATTACCGCTCAAGGCTGAGGCTGACGTCACGTTTGTAAAGTGATAAGGAATTCTGGAACTGAGTCAGAGAAACGATATTATTTTGGTCAGAGCGTCTGAGTTTTTGTCTAGGGAAACTGGAGTGGTCAAATAGAACTAGGAAAGTAATGATACATACACACACTTTGTCACTTTAATACTTGACCATATTTCAGTAACTGTTTTAATTGTTCACAGCGTCTGAGTTTTGCCTGGGAAACTGGACTGGTCAAGTTGAACTAGAAAAGTAATAATATATAAACACACGTTGTCAATTTGACACTTGATTTTTCAGTAGCTGTGGTATGCACGTTCACAGTTTTGAGTGACTGAAATTTTGTAACAGAATTCTATTTTGTGGAAAAAGTCTTCTCACTCACTCACTCAGTCCCATGTCCCAAAGGACGTAGGGGGGACATGAGAGAAGACGCAACAGAGATCTTTTTCCATGCTTCACGATCCTGTGTGGCTAGTAGGAGGTGTTGTAGGGGTTGGGCGGTCCAGTCTTTGATGTTGTCAACCCATGATTTCTTTTGGCGGCCTCTTCTTCTCTTGCCCTCGACTGTTCCTTGCAGGATGGTTTTTGCTAGGGTGTTGTGTCTTGTGGTGTGACCAAACCACATCAGCTTTCTCCTCTTTATGGTGGAGAGCAAAGGCTCTTGGGGGCCCACACGCTTTTTGATTTCTTCTTTCACATAGTTATTGGTCTTGTGTTCTTTGTATGATATTTTGAGGAGTCTTCTGTGGCACTTGTTCTCGAATGCTTGGATTCTCCTCTCTAACTCTGCTGTCAGAGTCCATGATTCACAGCCATATAGGAGGATAGATATCACGAGGGATTTGTAAAGGTGGTATTTGGTGCCGAAGCTGATGTTGTTGCTTCTGATGATCTTCTCGAGTCTGACTAGAGCAGATGCTGCTGTTGCAATGCGAGCTTTCACTTCATTGTTTGATGTGCCATCTTTTGTTAGGATGGAGCCTAAGTATTTGAACTGGCTCACCTCTTCTAGTGTTTCTCCATTCATCTTTATTTCCGTGATGTCATGAACACAAAGATAAAGACCCACCAATACTAAGGTGTGAAGTAGATGCAGCTATTAAACAATTGAAGAAGGGGAAGTCCCCTGGAATCGATAACAATCCAGCTGAACTCATAAAAAATGGAGGGAATGAAACAGCAAGGTGATTCACAGAACTTTGTCAGAAGATCCACGACACCAAAGAATGGCCAAAAGAATGGACACAGTCTCTTGTAATACCCCTGCCAAAGAAAGGAAACCTCAAGAAATGCCAGAACTACAGAACCATCAGTCTCATAAGTCATCCTAGCAAGATCAATCTGCAGGTAGTCCTCAACAGACTGAAAAACCAAGCAGAAAAACTCCTGGTAGAAGAACAAGCGGGCTTTAGACCAAAACGCAGCACAATGGAACAAATTTTCAATCTGAGAATTCTGATAGAGAAGCATCTCCAACACCAAAAAGACTTGTACCACAATTTCATAGACTTCAAAAAGGCCTTTGACAGGGTATGGCATGACGGCCTCTGGCAAGTACTCAGGCACTTCAACATTGACAGCTGCCTAATTGAAGTCATCAAGGCTCTGTACGAGAACGCAAAAAGTGCAGTTTTCATGAACAACCACGTGGGCGAGTTCTTCAAGACCACGGTTGGGGTTCGCCAGGGCTGCCTTCTCTCACCTGTACTCTTCAACCACTTCCTCGAAAACATCATGACAGAGACACTGCAAAACCACCACACTTCCATCTCCATTGGTGGAAGACCCCTTTGCAACCTCAGATTTGTAGATGACATTGACCCCATGGGCAGCAGCAAACAAGAACTGCAAATCCTCACAGACAATTTAACAGATCGAGCGAGCGCATACGGCATGGAGGTCAGTACAGAGAAATCAAAGATCATGGTCAACAGCGCAAGTAATGACATCACGGAAAAAAAAGTCTTCTAGATCTTATCTAAAAATATAAGTGAAATAGTAAGATATAGTCAACTCACTTACTAAGTCGAAATCTATTGCTATACAAAGGCTTCAAATAAAAGATCCTTTCGTATTTAAATGTGATGCATACCAGCGATGAATAACAAACAATATTATTTTATCAGAAACTGATCAATCCTATAGAAAAAGATATTATGTTGAAAAACTATTAAAAAAAATTACAAGCTCTACTTTAGCAGTATTAAATATAAAAAGAGCCAATATTTGGTTCAATGACACGACGAAGAGGTTAATGTAAAGTCTACAGAATTATGACACAAGTATGCAACGTTTACTAGCAGGCATACACATTTGAAAAAAAAGTGGCTTCTTATACAAGTCCATGTGTTGTTGTATTCATAAATCGTTCTAAACCAGAAGTTGAGAAGGACTGTAGAATATAAGAAGATATAAATGCTTTTGCCTCAGAAAACAAATTCACCCCCCTTCCACCCCCAGTTCTTTCTACCCTATCAAACGATGTTATCATTGCATCATAATTATGATAATAATATTCTAAAATTAGAAAGTTTAAGAATTAAGCACATGTTTATCACTATACGAGGCTTTGATCTATTTTTTACCTCGGCTACAGATCCGAAGTTCATCGTTAGTGAGATGTTTACGGATGCGATTGTTTATCCCCTCACAATCAAGATAGCCTCATCTCGACATCGAGGGGAGCATTTTCTATTTTTGTCTATATTTATTGCACAGGAACTTAAGTAACCCCAGAATGCTAGTCATTAGAAAGGGAAGTTAAAAAGGACTTCTTCTTTGATGGTTTTTTTTAGTTTAAACAAGTCAGGACCAATGACCATAGTTTAGAAAGAAAAAAGACAGACAGACAGATAAATAAAGAGATAGATAGATCAAAATATAGATAAATAGAGCGGTTGATAGATAGATAAATAAATAGATAGATAGACAGATAGGTAGACAGACAGGTAGATAGACAGACAGATAGATATACAGACAGACAGACAGACAGATAGATAGATAGTTAGATATAGATAGATAGATAGATAGATAGATAGATAGATAGATAGATAGATAGATAGATAGATAGATAGATATACAGACAGACAGACAGATAGATAGTTAGATATAGATAGATAGATAGATAGATAGAGAGATAGAGAGAGAGAGAGAGAGAGATAGATAGATAGATAGATAGATAGATAGATAGATAGATAGATAGATAGATAGATAGATAGATAGATAGATAGATAGATAGATAGATAGATGATGCATGCATGCATGCATGCATACATACATACATACATACATACATACATACATACATACATACATACATACATACATACATACATACATACATACATACATACTTAATACATACATACTTACATACTACACATACTACACTACATACATACATACATACATACATACATACATACATACATACATACATACATACATACATACATACATACATACATACATACATACATACATACATACATACATACATACATACATACATTGCATACATGCATACATGCATACATACATACATGCATACATGCATACATACATACATACATACATACATACATACATACATACATACATACATACATACATACATACATACATACATACATACATACATACATACATAGACCGATATAGGCCTATGTTTGTTTTTTTCTGTTGATCCTGCTAATAACATATTCAGATGGAAGAGTACAAATACATCTCCTGTTTACCTCCTCCTATAAAACGCACACGTAGGAAAAGACTTCAAGCTAAAAGACTTCATTAGACTAGCGATTTGTCAGGACTCTCTCGGCTAGTGGACAGTGTGGGTGTACATCCCCACAGAATGACCCCCCCCCCCCCTCCAGGAGTAAAGCAGGACACCAGAATCGATAGTGTTTTACCACAAACATTGCGTAAGTTCAGAGATAATTCAGATGTTGTAAAAGATACTAACGCTTACTCATTACTTTCTGGATGGAAACTCCCTTTTGAAATTATTTGCTAAGTTAACTAGAAAGAAAAATCAAGAGGTAACGGGCCTGCCTAGAAAGCGAAAAGTCCGGTTCGGAAGTGTGCTGCGGTGATTTGAACCCCGTTCGGGCCCAAAACTTTTCCCTTATTCATTAGACTATGAATGGTGGTTTGGTTGCTAGTCTTTTGGATGAGACGATAAACTGAGGTTCCGTGTGTTACACAATACTATTCAGTGAACGTAAAAGAACCAACGGCAACAAGAGAGTTGTCCCTCGCAAAATTATGTAGAAAAAAGCTACTCTGAATGGGAGACAAAGAAAATAAATAAAATGGGTGGCGCTGCTCTTGTGGTGACGCGCTGTCCCCGGAGAGAGCATCCTGAATTTTATCCAGAGAAATGTGCTGTGACTTAAAGTTGTGCGAAATGTAATAAAAAGTAGTTTTTTTTAAACATAACTCTTGAAAATAAAGAAGAGCTACATTTTGACATGGGGCATCCGTTAGTCTTGGAAGACTATGGAGTTGCGCTCTAGGATCTAGAGCGCAAAGCCTGGGTATGTAAGTATGGAGGGCAAGCTGTTACCCATGAAGCAGACCCCCTTTCCCCCTCTCCACGCCCCTGGAATGATCCATTGGGAAGGCAATGACCGATACGAATGGTTCCAGTGCCGTCGCAGGAGCTGCCAGAACATTGCCATATACAGCCCCGAGCCGCCTTGGGGACTCCAGCTCCCCGACCCTTCCCCAAGGAGGGTGTCCAAACACGACACCCGTGTACATGCTGTTTTTTTTTCATTCTGCTTTCATCCGTTCCAACTGGCACACAATGGATTGCTTTTCCTAAAGGTGGAACGGATTTTTAACATGTGTGCATTAGCGACTCACGTAACAGCCGACTGTAAAGAAACAAAATATTTTTTTGTCAAAATTGGGGCAGTAGTGGCATTCTTAAAACTGTTATTATGTTACAATGATCAAGGCCAAAGCTGACGTGAACAAAAAGAAAAAAAAAATTCTTCGGAAAGAAACCATCTGGGTTTTGTCAAAGAAGATTTAATTGTAAAGAGGCTCTGAGAAAAAGAAAGCACAATTGTTGTATTATGTGAACAACACGTTTAAACAGACATTGTCAGCATTTATCAACTACCTCAACGTACACAAGCCTTTCTGCAATAATAGAAAATTGTCATGGTACATAAATTCATGTTGAGTTCAAACACATGTGAATCGAATAACAAAGATAAAAGCAGGGTAACTAAATGAAGAAAACCTTCATACTTCTAACATCCAAAAACGTATGTAGGATATTATAAATGGTATCATTGAAACAATACCTGCCCTAGTTAAATAGAATATGGTGTCTAACAAAATAGCAATCAAGTTTTAACAAGAAATTGTTATTCATAACAATAGAGATTGTGGTGAGACAATCGTTCATCTAAAATCACACACAGTCTATTCTCTGTCTCTCTGCCTCTCTGTCTCTGTCTCTCTCTCTCAATCAATCTCTCTCTCTCTGTCTGTGTGTGTGTGTGTGTGTGTGTGTGTGTGTGTGTGTGTGTGTGTGTGTGTGTGTGTCACTCTCTCTGTCTGTCCCCCCCCCCTCTCTCTCTCTTATATATATATATAGATAGATATATAGATATATAGATATATATATACATATATATATATATATATATATATATATATATATATATATATATACACACACACTTTTTCTGGAACTGACAGAATAATACTCAGTGGTCCACACAGATACTACTACATCATGTCTAGACTCTCACGTCGACTGAGTCTGGCTTTATTTGATTTGACAAAAAAAAGGGAAAACAGTTTTTTTTCAGCAGTTTTGCTCATACTGTTTAAGAAATAAACAGTTCCAAATAGCACCAAGGCAGACACACTTAATGTCATGTACTATAATTTTTTCAGTCAGAGTTATGAATAAGATAAAAAGATTTTTGGTGGACTTTTTTGTGTGTGTTAACACAATTAGTCTGTGTTCTCACTTGATTCTATTGACACTCTGTCTGCTTCTGTTAGAAAAGAGAGAGAGAGAGAGAGAGAGAGAGAGAGAGAGAGAGAGAGAGAGAGAGGGAGAGGGAGAGAGAGAGAGAGAGAGAGAGAGAGAGAGAGAGAGAGAGAGAGAGAGAGAGAGCGAGAGAGAGAGAGAGAGAGAGAGAGAGAGAGAAAGAGAGACAGAGAGACAGAGAGAGACAGAGAGACAGAGACAGAGAC
>CM060338.1:36102284-36107284 GCA_030674155.1 Stramonita haemastoma | reverse complement strand
ATAGGGATGCACTCGTGATCTGCTGACCATGGTGCGAATCTCGTTCAAGAAGATTCTTCCTCTGGAATTAACACAAGTCCAACTACCCCCCCCCCCCAAAAAAAAAGTCCTTCGGTTGAGACTATTAAACCCAGGACCCATGTGCAAACGCACGCAATACATCTGGCACTCAAGTTAAAACCTGATTCGCAATTCAGAAGAGCAGGCTATCGTGTGCCAATGGGAACGGACGACATAATTGAAAAACACTGTATACACAGGGACTGAATATAAAAAAAGCACACGAGTGTTTATTTCATTATCCTCGGAATGCTAAGAAGAATGAAAAAAAAGACCAACACATGAGCATGGGTTTATAGTTCACGACTTTATTTCATACTCTGGTTTCAGGTCCCAATCAGTAAGGCTCCGCAGGGGTGTGTAATTGTTTTTTTTCAGTCTTGCACTGTCCTTATCTGCAGTTACTCTTTCTCAATAAGCAGGCTTATGCAAAAGCTATAAAGGCCTCCTCTGCATGTGGAGCTGCTCACGCTAATTTTGTATGCTTAGCATCCCTTAGATAAAACAGACCTACCCTTACCTGTTCATAATTCCACATCTATTGCATCGATGATTGTAGCTTTAAGAGCCTTGTTGTTTTTTTAACTGTTGAGACTCTTTGCTAGTTCTGATGACTTACACCCCCCCCCCCACCTCCTCCCATCTGATATCCCTTTATAATATGCCCATTATCGCACATTGTGAAGATACGCACATTTAAAATCACCAAACATACAAGATAGGCAGACAGACGGACAAACAGAATGAAATGGAATGTTCGCATAACTAAAAGACTAACCTTAGTGTAGATAGAACTGTCAGTTCTTTAGGAAACGAAGCATAGACACAGTTGTTTTCAAGCCAATGCGTTCTGGCAGACTGCGTTCACATGAAGTCTGTCTTTATCTGAAATATAAGAAAGAGTACATTTGATTATGGTTTAATAATATAAAAAAACCCGATTGTATATGTAAAAGAGAACAAAAAGAATCAAAAGGTACATGCACAAATATAATAATGTTTACACATTAAAAAGTAAATGAATGAAGGTAGGAAGGATGGAATTAACAAAGGATTGGATAGATGAATGAACGTTTGTACAAATGAATGAATGAGTGACTGACTGAATGAATGAACGAATGAATGACAGAATGAATAAATGAAAGATTAAATAAATGAATGAATGAATGAATGAATGAAGGAAGGAAGGAAGGAAGGAAGGAAGGAAGGAAGGAAGGAAGGAAGGAAGGAAGGAAGGAAAGAAGGAAGGAAGGAAAGAAGGAAGGAGGGAAGGAAGAAGGGAAGGAAGGAAGGAATGCTTCTTCTTTGATTACTCAAACACCAACTTTTGTTGTTTAGCATACCTTCGTAAATACGTTGTGCTGCCATTAAATGAGAAAGTTTGTGTGCGTGCGTGCGTGCGTGCGTGCATGTGTGTGTTTATTTGTGTGTGTGTGTGTGTGTGTGTGTGTGTGTGTGTGTGTGTGTGTGTGTGTGTGTGTGTGTGTGTGTGTGTGTGTGTGTGTGTGTGTGTGTGTGTGTGTTTGAGTGCCTGTGTCTAAACGTGGAACCAGTCTGCATGCCTCTTTTACCTTTGTCATCGGTGCCCACAGCGCACAATAAAATGGGCGTACCCTTTCAAAAAGCAGAAAGGGTTTAACATGTGCGCAATAGTTATGTTCTGTGCGTCTTCACACACTCGACCCATTTAGGCCACGTTTAGACACAGGAACTCAAAAACACACACAGTTTCATCTGAAAGATTTTAGGGGAAACGGAGACGGGCACTTATGTGTGTTAGTTCCAGGGGAAAAATCCCTTCGAACATACGTCTTGATGGTAACTCAAACCTGGATCGATCGCGGGCTGCCAGATTGAGAGTGCAACACTCTAACCACCTGGCTATTCCGCCCCTTCAGCATCGCCCCCCCCCCCCCCCTTCACTTCATATGTTTTGATAAAATTCATTTTAGACATGACGAGGTGGAACTATCAACGAGGCTCGCACGGAGAAAGAGCAACGTAGGTTTGCACTCTATCTCAGTCTTTTTCTGTCTCGCTCTCTGTCTCTCATTCTCTCCATTTCGCTCGCTCGCTCGCTCTCTCTCTTTCTTTCTGTATGTGTGTGTGTGTGTGTGTGTGTGTGTGTGTGTGTGTGTGTGTGTGTGTGTGTGTGTGTGTGTGTGTGTGTGTGTGTGTGCGTATGTGTGTGTGTGTGTATGTGCGTATGTGTGCGCGTGTGTGTGTATGTGTGTGCGTGTGTGTGTCTGTGTGTGTCTGTGTGTCTGTGTGTGTCTGTGTCTCTGTATCTCTCTCTGTCTCTCTGTTGCTATCTCTGTCTCTCTCTCCCTCTCATCCTCTCCCTTTCTCTTTTTGTCTGTCTGTCTGTCTGTCTGGCTGTCTGTCTGTCTGTCTGTCTGTCTGTCTGTCTGTCTGTCTGTCTGTCTGTCTGTCTGTCTCTCTCTCTCTCTCTCTCTCTCTCTCTCTCTCTCTCTCTCTCTCTCTATCTCTCTCTCTCTCTCTCTCTCTCTCTCTCTCTCTCTCTCTCTCTCTCTCTCTCTCTCTCTCTCTCTCTCTCTCTCTCCCTCTCTCTCTCACCGCCTCTCTCTTTCATTCTCATGATTACTATATTGATCACTCTTTCCTCTCCACTGTCACCAAAGGCAGACACAGTGTCAACACTTTAACATTGTTGACACAGACTGACAGACTGACAGGCAGAATATGCCAAGCATAATATACTATTTTTTTCTGGCTAAGGAATAAGATATTATCATAACATTTGTCGAGAACATTCTAAAGGTTGCTTCTTTTTTGTGTGTGTGCATAGCTACTACAAGTGTGTGTGTGTGTGTGTATGTTGTGTGTGTGTGTGTGTGTGTGTGTGTGTGTGTGTGTGTGTGTGTGTGTGTGTGTGTGTGTGTGTGTGTGTGTGTGTGTGTGTGTGTGTGTGCGTTCCCAATAAACCCATAGTAAAACTCACCATAGCCATGAGCGTGCTTGAGTCCCAGGAAAAAAAAACTAGCAAAAAATATATAACTCTTTTAGGATTCGAACCTGCGACCCTCCAGCCAGTAGCGTAAGGCACTAACCACTGCGCTGTTGCAGCTGTTTAGTTTGCTACCTGTATGTTTGTGTCCGTGTAGTATGTTTGAAGAGCGTGAAATACCATAAGTAGTTATGTTCACTTGTATAACTTTTTATGTCTATTATTGAAGGCACATACTTCATTTCTAGTATGCTTTAATAAACGAAAAATCCTCTATTTTTGTAGTAGGTCATTTTTCTTCGTTTATACTGGTAAAATGGCTAGTCAAAAGCTCTGGTGGTATAGAGTGTGAGATGTCCAATGTTATATCATGATACAGTCGTCATCGTTAACGTGTCGTTAGTTTCAATATAGCACGTATGATTGATCGTGCGTTAAATCAAACAAGCATCAACCATACCACTACTACTAACAACAACATTACACCACCACTACCACCACCACACCCACCACCACCACCACCACCATCACCACCACCATCACCACCACCACCACCACCAACACAATAAGCACTCGTGTGCTTGCTTTTTTACAACCCAGTTCCCGTGCGTATGCAGTTTTGTAAAATTTGTCATCCGTTCCCACTGCAACACAATGGCCTACTCTTCCGATAAGCGGAACATGTCTTAACGTGTGCGCAAGATATTCTGCGCGCATTCGCACACAGGACGTTGGTTTATAGTCTCATCCGAAGGTCACGGTGACCGCGCCATTTTACCAAACTGGCTGAAAATAATTGAAAGTGACAGGAGCTGTAATGCGCCATTGAAAGGAGAAGTAACCTTTTTCCACATGAACAGATGCTGGCGTAAGTTATTTCCCTTAGCATACACCCAGAGGAGTAGATAAATGGCTTGCCTGCACCTCTAGCTCGTCTTTTGTTGAATTAATTTGCGACACATTTCTTTATATTTTTCAGACATACCTGCCACACTTTCTATTTTATCAGCAGTCTTAATTGGCTGTGTGCTCATGCTTTTACCATTCCTGTAACCATAATCATAATGCAGTTTATTTTTTGTCTTTGTAGATGTAACACGCTGTGCACAAATTTAATCTCTGTGGGCATAATTGAGTAATTAGCGTATATGTTCTTTGCTGACAAAGGTTCTGGACATGCATTTGCTATTCTGTAAACCTAATTTGCAAACGTGTAATTTGCAAGGAGGAGGGAGGAAGAAAAAGAGGAAGATGAAGAAAGAGATGGGAGGACAACATCAGCGAATGGACAGGTCTAGAACTCGACAACACCCCGAGAAAGGCAGAACAGAGAGAGGGATTGAGGGAACTGGTTGTCAAGTCCTCGGGGGTTACGCCAAGGTTTCTAGACTACGGGACAGATGGATAAATAGCTAGCTAGCTAGCTAGCTAGCTAGACAGATAGACAGACAGATAGATAGATAGATAGATAGATAGATAGATAGATAGATAGATAGATAGATAGATAGATAGATAGATAGATAGATAGATATATAGATAGATAGATAGATAGATAGATAGATAGATAGATAGATAGATAGATAGATAGATAGATAGATAGATAGATAGATAGATAGATAGATAGATAGATAGATAGATAGATAGATAGATAGATAGACAGACATACATACTCTTTTCTTTGTCAAACAAAACTGTTCACTTTTTTATCTAATGGGAAATGTAAACACTTTTCCCAACAACATTATCCCTTTTTTTCTTTGCTGTATCATCATCTCCAGTGATGTTTCTCTCCTGGTGTTTACACGCAGCTCAGTTTGACCTCCTCACCCCAGCCATACCCAGAATACCCTATAATTATGTCACATCCTTAAAGTCAAACATCCACAAGCAACTCATAGATGTCATGCAGCCTAGTGGAAATCAACTAAGCATGCTATCCACTGCTACTGGGCCACTTTGGTGGTGTTCATGC
>CM060338.1:36079784-36097284 GCA_030674155.1 Stramonita haemastoma | reverse complement strand
AAGAAATGGATGAAGAAATAACCATAAAAATATCCATGCACACTGGTGTTGTATTAAGACATCAACAGTCTTAGCCTACCCGTGACTGTTTCTGTGACATCTTCAGGGCTGGATTTGCGATATTGATCATCTCCCGGTGCACACATTTCAATCATTGTCTAATATAACTTAATAGGGGGGACGGGATAGCCTGGTGGTCAGAACATTGCGCTCGCAATTTGACGACCCGGGTTCGATTCCCGTTCAATGAATTTTTTCTCCTGGACATAATATTAGTGCTGACTCCACTCTCCTATAAAGTCCTTCGGATGAAAATATAAACCGAGGCCCCGTGTGCAAACGCACGCAGAACATCTTGCGCACACGTTAAATCCTGTTCCGCTTTTCGTAAGTGTAGGCCATTGTGTGCTGGTGGGAATAGATGACAAGTGTTACAAAACTGCATACACACGGGGACTGGATGAAAAACGGCACATGAGTGCTTATTCCATTATCCTCGATATAAAAGAATGAAAAATTTATAAGAAAATGGATAGACGTTGAATTAAAAAGACAAAAATACAATTCAATCAGTTAGAAAGCTCTGTATGCTTCATAACTCTAGGCGGGTGACACTTTAAAAAAAAACTTTCTTTTAGTGCAGTTTGTTTTCGAGTTGATTTATTTTAAGAGTTACTGTACAAACTAGGTCTACATTAAAATGGTGTCTTGCTTAAATATGTTATTCAAATTTGCCTTCAGCCATGACAAGCTTTTAGCAAAACAACTTGCACTCTCCTTTAAAGTAAACAACCCTTTCAAGTCATATTACGGCTCCTTATATAGGCAGATACTTGCAAAGGCTTATACGCAAAAAATATAATTCTGAGTGCACTTTCAGTCTCATTATGATTCCCAGATATGATCAAAGAATCAGAGTGTGTATTCTTAGCAAGACCGAAGATGTTAAGCTAGGGAACGTGCAACAACAACAGAAAATGAAACGAATCTATAGTCAGTAAACCATTTCTGACTGTAAGCTGTCTTCACCAATATCCATCTCCCGTATACTGGTATGTTTCTCGATGTATTCTATACCCATTTCAATCTTCAGAAAAACATCACAGACATTCATAGCTAGTACCCTTACTTGATCTTCTTCCGTATGGATTGCACGTATAAAGCCACAGCACCGTTTGCCAACCAAAATACTTCTTCAACAGTCTATTTTCATTCAACAAAGTAAGCAACGAACATCAAAAGCCTCGGAACTAACTATCTAAAATTCAGTGATGGAAACACGAAAAACGTTTACCAAAGTTTGGCCAGCATTAGCAGATTTTACATCTATCGAAATGTAGGAACGGAATCAAATGTTTGCTATGGGGAAAAAAAAAGTTCTGCTGGTGTGTGTTTCCTTTATGCTAGCTTCCTTGATGGCCAAAAAAGTATACATACATCGGGAATAGACTGCTTGCTCTCTCGGCCAGCTAATCTTGACAAATCACTGGTTGGGCAGGGAGGTGTCAGGAGTTTTCAGAATCACCCGGTGTTAAGTTAAGTTAGAAATCTCTGGATAGACATCGCACTGAAGCTTGACTGTTTACTGTTCAGACATAGGTCCTGACACTGAAGAGAATCAGATGAAGGAAGGAATGGAGAAAGGACAACAAAGAGGAGGAAGAGAAAAGAAAGATAGGAGGAAATGGAAAGAAACAGATAAAGAATGAATGAAAGGAAGGAGGGAAGGAAGGAAGGAAGGAAGGAAGGAAAGTAGGAAGGAAATGGGAAGATAGTAAGGAAGGAAGGAAGAGAGAAAAAGAGAAAGGAAGAAAATAAGAAAGAAAAAAGTAAGTAAAAAAGAAAGATATAACAAGAGAAAGAAAGAAAATAAGACAGAAAAAGTAAGAAAGAAAGAAAAGAAAGAAAGAAAGAAAGAAAGAAAGAAAAAATATGTAAAGACAGACAGAAAGAAAGAAAGAAAGAAAGAAAGAAAGAAAGAAAAGAGAAAGAAAGAAGAGAAAGAAAGAAAGAAAGAAAGAAAGAAAGAAAGAAAGAAAGAAAGAAAGAAAGAAAGGAAAGAAAGAGAAGAAAGAAAGAAAGAAAGAAAGAAAGAAAGAAAGAAAGAAAAAACGAAGAAAGAAAGAAAGAAAGGAGAGAGAGGAAAGACAGAGAGAGACAGAGACAGAGAAGAGGACAGAGAGACAGAGACAGAGACAGCAGACAGAGAGACAGAGAGAGAGAAGACAAACGACAGACAGAGAGAGACAGAGAGACAAGAGACAGAGACAGACAGACAAAGAGAGAGAGAGAGAGAGAGAGAGAGAGAGAGAGAGAGAGAGAGAGAGAGAGAGAGAGAGAGACAGAGAGAGAGAGAGAGAAAGAGAGAAGAAAAAGAAAGAAGGAAAGAAGAAAGAAAGAAAGAAAAGAAAGAAAGAAAGAAAGAAAGAAAGAAAGAAAGAAAGAAAAGAGAGAAAGAAAGAAAAAAGAAAGAAAGAAGAAGAGAAAAGAATAAAAGACAGAAAGAGAAAAGAAAGAAAGAGACGAAAAAGAGAAAAAAAGGATAGAAATATAGAAAGAAAAAAAAAGAAACATTACGAATGAAAATAGAAGATTTTCTAAAAGTCTGCAAAAGGCAAGCAAACTGAAAGACAAACACGCAGAGCCTTGACAGAACAACAGGCAAAGCAATCAAAAAGTTTCAATTTCACAGTCTTACATTATACGATCAGCAGCACAGTTTTCCTTCTTTCCTGATTCCCTAAGAGGGAAACAGAGAAAGAACTCTAGTGTCAAGAGGTTGGCTGAGGCACATTGTCTAACTGCTCTCAAGTCAAGCTCTCAGACTGACCAACGGGTAGCAAAAACTTAAGCAATCTCTAGAACTTTTAAAAGACCAACTTTATTTTATCTTGTCCTCCCATCATTCTCGATCTACCACAACTGTTTTCTTCACTAAATCATTGTGTACATAGATGCATGCATGAAGGCATACAGATAGACAGATAGAGAGATAGACAACCAAACGGATAGAATTTTTTTTAAACAAAAATATTTTTTTCGCTCATTCGATTTTTTTTCATATGCGACTGTTTTCGCCTGTCATAAATGTAGCTGCATTTCGACTTCGGGGTGACATGCTTTGTATGGACTCGTGACTTCATGGGTGTAGGTCAAACGGTCCGACCCACTCGGCTACAATTTCTACGGGACTGTATGTTTAAAAGATAGCTGGGAGTTTTAGAATGGCTTCCACCACTAACACCAACTTTTGCCACTTTCTTCTAGTTTTATGTTACGTAGTGTGATGGGTTGTTTTTTTCTTGGTGCATTAGTCAAATGAACACCATTGCTTTCCTTCCTCTGAGAAATCTAGAAACTTACTTTTGTCTCTCGAAAAGTGAAATTGTCATGGACGTCGATGGAATTAATTTTCACTGTTAATAAAAGCACTGTTTTTAACGGTGCCAGAGTCTGGAAGTTTGATTTCGTTTCGTCTGTTCTCCTGTCTGTTGTAAGGTGGATCGGTGGTCTAGAGATAACGCATTTGCTTAGAAAGTCAAATCTCCTGGTCCGAAGTGGTTCGATCCCTGTTTGGGCCCAAAACTTTTCCCCCCACCCATTAACCATGAGTGATGGTCTAGATGCTAGTCTTTCGGATGAGATGATAAATCAAGGTCCCGTGTGTCACACATAATTATTTCGCACACGGAAAAGAGCCCCCTGCAACAAGAGAGTTGCCCCTGGAATAATTATGTAACCGCATTCCGACTTGGAAGATACGGTTGTGAATTAAAGCTCGTTTGCCATGACATCTGGCGACTGCTTGGAATTTCCTGGAAGGAAAGGAAAACAAACACCTTTGTGCGAAGTCAAGTCGCACTGATGGCTGGCCCTCAGGAACCCCTACTAGCCACTGTCAAGAAAAGGAAGCTGGCATGGTTCGGCCATGTCACACGCCACAACACCCTCCCCAAGACAGTCCTACAAGGAACGCTAGAAGGTGGCAGACGCTGAGGCAGACAAACCAAAAGCTGGATGGATAACATCAAGGAGTGGACCCACCTGGACAGTCCAACACTCATTCGGAAGGCGGAGGACAGGGCTGGATGGCGACGGCTGGCTGCAGAATCGTCTCTCATGACTCCTCCACGACCATCCCGGTCATGAGAAAAGAAAGAAAGAAGCCATGACATCCGTAACATACCGTCCTGTTCTTTCCGACTATTAATTGTTATAGGGTTGTTTTTCTGGGGACGTGTACATATCCGTAAGTACACGGGTCCAACTGGGTTAGTATCTCCTCTGAAAGACTTAACGTGCATTCTAATTCGATGGCCCTGTCAAACTGAAAGAAAGGGCAAGGCTGGGAATCGAACTCAGAATTTTAGGGTTTACATGGTTTATCAGGTGAATGTCTAAACTGTCCCGCCACCTTTCTTCCGAGTGATTCTTTGGTTTGACGTGTAAGAAACGAGCCTACACTGAGTAATCTGGGCTATGATTAAAAAAAGCATCATCATTAACACCCCCACCCCACCATAACCACCACCATCACCACCACCACACACCACCACCACCACCACCACCCACACACCACACCACCACCACCACCACTACCATCACCACCACCACCACACCACCACCACCCACCACCACCACCACAGAACTACAACGATAATAACGACAATCAACCCTGGTTCCTTGAAGCTTTGTCTTTCAGGTTGTCACTTTGTTAGATAATGAGATGGAGTTTTATCTTTGGTGGGGCTGTTTTGTGTTTTATTTTGCTGCCTCATCATCTGTGTGACGTTACTGTCTGTTGTTTCCACGTCACTTATGTCATTCTCTACTCCCCCCCCCCCCACTCCACCCACACTCAGAGTCGTTATGGGGGACGGGATAGCCTAGTGATCAGAACATTTTGCTGGCAATTTGACGACCCGGGTTCGATTCCCGTTCAAGGGGATTTTTCTCCTGGAGTTAACATCAGTGCTGACTCCACTCTCCCCAGAAGTTCTTTGGATGAGACTATAAACCAGGCTCCGTGTGTGAACGCACGCGGAACATCTTGCGCACACGTTAAATCCTGTTCCACTTTTCGTAAGAGTAAGCCACCCTGTGCCGGTGGGAACAGATGACATTTACAAAACTGCATACACAAGGGACTGGATGTAAAAGAAAGAACACGAGTGTTATATCCCATTATAGTCGATATAAAAATAAAATAAAATTAATATTAAAATTTAAAAAATAAAAAAAATAAAAAAAATGTCAGGATCAGAAGTTTACAGGAACGTCACCAATGTCAGGTCACCGAGGGGCCACCAGCCAGACAGGCCTGCACTGCTGCTGGGTCACTTTGGTAGAGGCCAGTGGTGCCTGTTCTGAGCTAAAAACATAATTATACAGGGCACTGCCAGCTAAGGCCCTGTACTAATGACAGTAACAACTCAGTCGTGTGGCAAGACGGAGTGAGACACTGTGTGTGTGTGTGTGTGTGTGTGTGTGTGTGTGTGTGTGTGTGTGTGTGTGTGTGTGTGTGTGTGTGTGTGTGTGTGTGTGTGCTGTGTGTGTGTTGTGGTGTGTGTGTTTTTGTGGGGGGGGGGGGGGGTGTTGTGTGTGTGTGTGTGTGGGGGGGGGGGGGCGTTTAGATTTACACAGATCGATCTTTTGTGTCTGTTATGTATGTATGTTCTGTGTCCTGTTATTGGGTCCTTTATGGTCTGTCTCTGTCCTCTCTGTCTGTCTGTCTGTCTGTCTGTTCTGTCTGTACTGTTATCTGTCTGTCTGTCATGATATATTGTTGAATGTTTGTATTTAGTATGTATGTATGTATGTATGTATGTCATGTATGTATATGTATGATATGTTATGTATTATGTATGTATGTATGTATGTATGCATGTATGAGTGTATGCATGTATGGATGTATGATGTATTGCATGTATGATGTATTGATGTATACATTGCATGTATGTATGCATGTATGTATGTATGTCATGTGTGTTTGTGGTGTATGTGTGTATGTGTGTATTGTGTATGTTGTAATGTATGTATGTTGTATGTATGTATGTATGTATGTATGGGATGTATGTATGTATGTACGTATGTAGTATGTTATGTATGTCTGTATGTAGTATGTATGTATGTATGTATGTATGTATGTATGTATGTATGTTATGTATGTATGTATGTATGTATGCATGTTGTGATGTATGTATTTTATGCATGCATGTTTTCTGTTTGTCTGTCTGTCTGTCTGTCTGTCTGCCTCTTTCATCATACAGTAATTTCTGTCTCTCTGTCTCTCTCTTTCTCTCTTTCTTTGTCTCTTCTCTCTCTAACTCTGTTTCTTTGTATCTGTGTCTCTCTTTCTCTCTCCCTCCCTCACTATCTCTCTCTCCCTCTCTCTCTCTCACTCCCCCCTCTCTCTCCCTTCCTCCCTCCCTCTGTCTCTGTCTCTCTGTCTCTCTCTGTCTCTCTGTCTCTATCTCTGTCTCTCTGTCTCTGTCTTTTCTGTCTCTGTCTCTCTCTGTCTCTGTCTGTCTGTCTGTCTGTCTGTCTGTCTGTCTGTCTGTCTTCTTCTCTCTCTCTCTCTCTCTCTCTCTCTCTCTCTCTCTCTCTCTCTCTCTCTCTCTCTCTCTTCTCTCTGTCTCTATGATTCTCTTTGTCAAAAACTTGGAGAATTGACAAAAACAAAATAACAACATTCAAAAGAGGTCAGTCTAATTTGAAAGGACAGATGTTCACACTTGATATATTTTGGCAGTTGCCACATAATTATGTCATGATGTTTTGTTTTGTTTTGCTTTATTTGCTTTGCTTTGCTATGCTTTGTTTACCCCATTCTTGGGGCTGGTGGCCTGAAGAATAAATCTTGTTCATTGTTCATTGTTGACTCTCTCTCTCTCTCTCTCTCTCTCTCTCTCTCTCTCTCTCTCTCTCGTCTCTCCTCTCTCTCTCTCTCTCTCTCTCCTCTCTCTCTCTCTCTCTCTCTCCTTCCCTCTCTTTCTCTCTCTCATCATATTGTATATATCGCATTTGTTTGGGTTCTGTCCGTTATAATTTTTCGTTGTATCTTACCCAATCATTCATTTCTAAATTGTATTTTCCGTCGTCTACTTATCCACTTGCTTTTCTCACTTCTTCTATTTTATTTTTTATATCCTCTTTGCTTTTGTTTTTCTTTCTTCCTTCTTTCTTTCTTTCTTCTTTCTTTCCTTTCTTTCTTTCTTTCTTTCTTTTTCCCTTCTCTCTTCTTTCTTTCTTTCTTTCTTTCTTTCTTTCTTTCTTTCTTCCTTCCTTCTCTCTCTCTCTCTCTCTCTCTCTCTCTCTCTCTCTCTCTCTCTCTCTCTCTCCTCTCTCTCTCTCTCTCTCTCTCTCTCTCTCTCTTCTTTCTTCCTTCCTTCCTTCCTTTCCTTTTTTTCTTCCTTTTTTCTTTCTTCTTTTTTCTTTCTTTTTTCTTTTTTCTTTCTTTTTTCTTTCTTTCTTTCTCTTTCTTTCTTTCTTTCTTTCTTTCTTTCTTTCTTTCTTTTCTTTCTTTTAATATATTTTTGTCTTTATACCTTTTTTTCCACCCATCTGTCTTTTCTGTATTATCTGCTTTGAATGAAGACATTCTGAGCTGCTGAGGAGAAGAATTTAGATGTCCATTCCAATTCTTTTCCCTTTTCTATAAGGAGCACTTCACATGCTTCAGTGCTCTAGTTTTTTCCCCCATTCTTTATTCTACTTTCTTCAATTTTTTAAACAATCCATTATTACACCCATTTCTTTTTTTCCACGTAGGCCTGCAAAGTTCGTTTCAATGCATTTTCAAATCCTGCAATAGTTTTAATGATTATCTGCCAGACCGTACGGTATGTCATTTTTCATCCAAAATTGAGCAACTCAAACAATAAGCGTTTTGTTCAGATTATTTCAAATCAAAACTTTATCATCTCAGAAACATAGAATTGATGTGGGTTAAAAACTCTAAAGAAAATGTGAAGGGGAAATACAGATACGATTTATACGAACATCACCATGCACAGATTACAAGACGAACAGATGACATTATTTACACACGGGGACTGGATGAAAAAAGTACATGAGTGCTTATTCTATTATCCTCGATATAAAAGAATAAAATAAAAATAGATAACATATTTTTTTTAAAAAACCGACACCTATCCAATGCCATCACCAGCAAATGTTTTATTATATTTTTGTCTAACTGACCCAATGTGTGCATTCTTATTTTTTTTGGCTGCCTCATCTTCTACAACGTTCCCGGTCCTGCTGTTCCCACGCCGCTCACTTCAATCCCCCCACCACAGCCATACCCTGATTTGTTATGTCTCATCCCCAGGGTCAGGAGGCCACAGGGAGCCCATCAAGATTAGGCCGCCGTGGGGCCACCAGCCAGAGGAGCTCTACACTTCTGCTGGTCACTTAGGTGGTGTTCAGTGGTGCCTCATCTGACTAACACACGCAGGATGCCACCTACTAAACCCTCCTACTAACAACAGTATTAGTACAGTCGCGGAGCCAGACTTATTTAGCCGCCCACCTGAGGTAGCGACAACCAGAATGTCCCTCCAACGACCTTTGCCCCTGAACTTCCAACCCAAAGGCTTTGACACAAACTCACAGAAGTGTATGGGGAAACTAAATCTGAGGTCAACATGAGACCAGAGCGACGAGGGCCACCGATTCAGAGGCATTTTTTTTATTGCAAGATGATCAACGATGATGAGGATGATGTAATGATGCTACTATGGAAATGCATGTGCTTTGAGACTTCTTGACAGGGTTCTACTTTACGCTTACTATCATAATATATCTAGGCGTCAACTGGACCCGAGAGATACAGACACCTGCAGTGTTGGTCAGGTAGTTTTTAAGCAACACTCTCAAATTCGCATCCGTAAAGTGGATGAAGCTCGACTGTGTGGTCCCAGTCTCCCCACTGAGTCCTCAGCACACTCACTCTGTGTAGGAGCCGGCCGGAGTCCGAAAAATCCCTACGACTCTTATAGGAATCGAACCCGTGACCTTCCAGTCCAAAATCCAAGGCGCTAACCACAGCGTCATAGCGTCTAGTGCATTCTTTAAAAAAAAATGTCATCTGTTCCTACCGGCACACATTGAAAACTAGTCTCCCGAAAAGTGTAAGGGATAAAAAAAAATGTGCACTAGAAGCTGTGTGTGTAATCACACACGGTACCCAGGTGTATAGTCTCACCCAAAGGACCTATTCGGGAGAGTAAACCCAGAACTGATACTAACGCCACGGTAAAAAAAAACAAAAACCTATCAAACTGGTACTTAAATGGTCTCACAATCCATGTTCACGAATGCCATAAGATGTTGCTGTGAAAAATACATACATATTACCAGTGTGTAACTTCTTTTTTACGGTGTCTGTACCAGTATGAAGCGTCAATCACGAATAGATTGGTGACCAATAGAGAGAGGTCTTGACATAGTCATCGTAAGTGTTCAAGAGGATCTCCAATTCTAGTTTGCTTGCTCATTTCTCGTTTTCGGAGAAAATAGTCAAGTTAATTTCATCAACGTATATTGTTTTCCTTCTTCCTCAGAATAGTTCAGATAGAAATAAAGAAAGCATGGAAGGAATTCGGAATGAAAGGGTTTTATAAAGAAGGGAAGAAAAGGAGTGAAGAAAGAAAGAAAAACACGAGTATAAAGAGAAAGAAAAATGGAGGAAAAAAAACATAGGAAAAAATATTCAAACAGGGTACAAAAGGAAACAAAATAAAGGAATGATAAAGAAACAGGAAGCAAATTTACTTTGATATTTTGGAAATGTAAAAAAGAGAGAATGAGACAGCAAAAAAGGAGGAAATGATAGAAAGATAAAAAGAAAGTAAGCCAAAAAACCAGAATAGAAACAAATTAAAGAGCTTAACAAATCGAGGACAAAGTCAGACAGATTTTGTTTCAAATGTGCAAGTGAGGCAGACCAATCAAAGCAAAGACCAAAATAACTTTTATTTTTGATGAATAGATGTACAAAAAACAGATTTTCAAGAAAAGAGGTAGACAAAGCTCCAGAAAAATATCCAGGTAAACATTTTGACAGAGAGATTTACATACAGAGAGACAAACAACAGATAAACAGACATATAAAGAAAATCCCTTCAGATACTTTGTTTTATCACCATTAATAAACTTTCATTCTTGTTATAAGATAAAGGCAAAGGTGTTTCAATAACTTGCGCGGCCGTTAAGGAGTGAGACATCAGGGACCTCAGCTTCTCTAGGGGCCAGCATATTCAGGGTGGTGCCCATCTCTTCTCGATCTCCCTCGCTGAACATACCTTCCCTGACCCTAAAGAGGAGCATGTACCTATTTACAGCTGGGTGAACTGGGGGACTGTATTAAAGCCAAGACGCACAAACGGTTACCAATCCACCTGATAACCCCACTCAATTCTGCTTCTCGTTAGTGTGGGGAAAGCGAGTGCTCTGATTACTAAACTATCCCGTCCCTGAAGATTTAAACAGCAAAAAAAATGATACTCCTTTCTTCCATTTTTGATCACTGAGATATCCGGCCCGTCCCCTTCCTCTTCTCTAGAAATCGACTCTTCTACCGCCCCCCTCCCCCCCCCCCTCTCTTTCTCTCTTATGGTCTAACCTCAACCAGTCTTTATCTTTAACCTCCTCTTTGGCGTTTGACTTCTTTCATCCCAAGAAAACAGCTCTCTAAGTGTCCAGTATCTGACCCAAAGAGATTGATGGATTCTAAAGATGGTTGGGTGTTTGAAAGTTTCGCTCTGGTCTTCAGAATAGCTCTCACCCTTTAATTCTTGTTTTTGGCAGCTTTCGCTTTCTTGTTGTCTTTTTTCCATTCCTTACTGGGTGGTGGGGTGTATCTTGACTGATGTATTATAAGTTAGTGACGCCTTTGGATCTTTTGTTTTGAGGGGGAGGGGGGAGAGAGTTTCTTTTGGGAATTTCCCCTGCATGTAGACGAGTCTTTATTTTCTTGTGAATCGTTCAATATGGCTGATTTCTTGTGATGTTGTATGGATATATATATATATATATATATAATATATATATATATATATTATATATATATATATATATAATATTATATATAATAATATTATATATATATACATATACATATACATATAATATATAATATATATGTAACATTCCAGCACATAAGGAGTCGCTTCTCATCATCCGGCTTTTTGCATATTTTGTATGATGCTAGATGTATTTTGAATGCTCTTTCTACTGGTGAAAACTCCATCCAAATCGGATGATTAGTTTTTGAGATATGGGGTTTAGAAGGGGTCTCCAAATCGGTACCTGACACCCTGCTGCATATTTTGGGCTCTAGCGGAGAAAGCTGGAGATGACATCCGACTCATTTCGAAATGGAGCGTCAATATATATATATATATATATATATATATATATATATATATATATATATATATATATATATATATATATATATATATATATATATATATAATATATTATATAATGTATTTTAAAGGGTGATGTGCTCAAAGGTTTCTGTGTCCAGATGACTGTCTGCCTCTCTGCCTGCATGTCTGTCTGTCTGTCCGTATGTCTGCGTCACAGTCTGTCTCCGTCGTTTGTCTGTTTGATATAACGTGTCTAAATACCAAATATTATAATCAACTTGTTTTTATCTTGACTTGACTTGACTAGGATCCAATCCTGTGTGGAGATTTTGGCCCAAAGAGATTCCTTTCAGTGGTTCGTCTTTGACATCTGACATCAGCCCTCTCCTATTCGCATTATCAAGATGACACCACGTACAGTTAGGAGTGGAATTAGATTCTGCAAAGCCAATGCAGTGTTGGCCATCATTTACCAACCGAAACTTTGTTTTTATGTGTGTTTTCGTCGCTTTGTTGACCACGTTACTATTACAAGAGTGAAATACATGTTGTAAGCGGGTCCCAGTTTTCTATTTGCTGTTTTCACTCGCTCTTGAGTACTATCATTCTAGGGGACCGGGTATCTCAGTGGTCAGAGTGTTTGCATTCCCAAAACTAAGGTTAAGCAATTGAACGTGGTTACCAAGTAGGTGTGTGATCATTTGCACGCCTTGGCTTCAGTATTATCCTACAGTTCACCCAGCTGTAAATGAGTCTCTGCCCTCTTTAGGGTCAGGGAAGGTAAAAGCAGCCAGGGAGAGGAATGGGCGCCGCCCTCAATATGCTGGCCCCTAGAGAACCTGAGATGCCTGATGCCTTGAACCCAAACGATCACATAATTATGGAACACTTTTACCTTTTACCTATTTTTTAAAAATTATCATTCTGTTTTGAACAAAGATCTGTGATTGTTAATTAAGGTATTTTTCTGTTTATCAAAGACACTCAGAAAAATCTGTAGAAATTATTTAAAAAACCATTTTTTTTTTGTCCACGGACTTGGTTCCTTTCTTTAAGGAAGCTTTTCCTCGTTCTTTCCATTTCCGTGCGTATTTATTATTTATTTTGTTTGTTTTAAGAAAATCTCTCTTTCAATGAGTGTGTGGCGATGATGATTTTATCAGTCGTGTTTTAATCTGATCCCAGCATTTTTGGGGTTGTGTGATGAGTGCACTTGTCGTGGTAAAAAATTAATTGATATTTCTGGATTGCAAACAGTGTCCAGATCTTGAATCGACGGTTTTATTTGCTGCGTGTAACCAATTTCATGGGCTATTGTTTGCCATTTTTTCTTTTTCTCTACTCTTTGATCTTGACATCATTCATCAAGTTGATTGGTGTGTGTGTTTGTGTGTATGTGTGTGTGTGTGTGTGTGTGTGTGTGTGTGTGTGTGTGTGTGTGTGTGTGTGTGTGTGTGTGTGTGTGTGTGTGTGTGTGTGTGTGTGTGTGTGTGTGTGTGAGTGTATGTGTGTGCTTTTGTTTTTGTGTGTATATGCTATTATGTGTGTGTGTTTTTTGCATGAGCGTGCGCACGTGTGTGTGTGTGTGTGTGTGTGTGTGTGTGTGTGTGCATTGTGTGCATTGTGTGTGAGTGTGCACATACAAGAATACACATACACACAGATATATAATTATATATATCAATATAAATATATATGTATATATATATATGTATATGTATATATACATACGTATATACATATTTATGTGTGTATACTTTTGTGTGTATGTGTGTGTGTGTGTGTGTATGTGTGTGTGTGTGTATGTGTGTGTGTGTGTGTGTGTGTGTGTGGTGTGTGTGTGTGTGTGTGTGTGTGTGTGATTATGTGCCTTTGATTGTGAGGGAGTGTGTGTATGCATCTGTGGCAATGTGTGTGTGTGTAACTGCGTGTGTATGTGTGTGTTTGTATCCGTCAGTCTGTCTGTCATTTTCTCTGTCAGTCAGTCAGTCAGTCAGTCTGCCAGTCTGTCAGTTAGTCAGTCAGTCAATTTGTCTTTCAGTCAGTCAGTCAGTCAGTCAGTCAGCCAGTCAGTCTGTCAGTCTGTCTGTCTGTCTGTCAGTCTGTCTGACATTCAGTCTGTCTGTCTGTCAGTCTGAGTTATCAAAAGGGAAAGGCGTCACTGTAGTCACAATTGACACAGTACCAAACCTGCCTCAGTACATTTTGCCCACAATCGCAGTATGCCCGTTCAATACAGTCCTTCGATAAAATACAACGTACAAACATACACGCCAAGACAGGAGAAAATGAGTAGGAGAAAAAGCAGATCAAGTAGAAGGGATAGATATATAGATCGACACAAAGAAAGCGTAACAACAAATAAGAACTGAGAGACCAAAGCATTCAATTTTTTTCCCTTATTGGAATACACCCTCTGACACACAAGCACGTGCACAAATGCACACACACGCAGGCATGCACGCCCACAAGCACACACAAACACACACACACACACACACACACACACACACACACACACACACACACACACATGTACTCACGCACTTACATATGCAGGCATGCATGCACACATGTACACACAAACACACAGACACACACAAACACACACACGAGTGCGCGCACGCACGCACAAATACACACACACACGCGCGCGCGCACGCGTAAACACACCCGTGCAAGCAGATATAAATTGCAAGCATGTACACACACACACACACACACACACACACACACACACACACGCGCGCGCGCGCGCGCGCGCGCAACACACACACACACACACACACACACACACACACACACACACACACACACACACACACACACACGCACACAAACACACATACACAGTATCAGTACATCTGCCTTAACATTAAGGTTTGAATCAGTTGGAGATTAAATGTTTGTTGAATACATATTTATCTCTTTAAAAAACATTATCAACATACCCAGTGGGGATTATGCGTTTCTTAAATGTATACTTATATATTTTTAAAATCATAGGTTGAACTGTTGTTGGTGATTGTGGTGTGTGGGGTAGAAGGTTGCTATTACCTTTGAACATTTTTTTAAAAATACATATTCCCTAATCAGGGCAAGGGCAGATGGAAAACGTATGTACATACTTACTCTGTAACCATTAAAAATAAAGTTATTCACTCATTTATTCATCATTCATTCATTCTCTCTCCAGAAAAATAAAATACTCTAGAATGTCCGATATATCGGCATGATTTATAATAATAATAATACATGGAATTTGTATAGCGCTATCTCTTGTAAGACAAATCAAAGCGCTTGCATTTGACCTACAGAGCCACAGATCATGCTCCCACCAGGCGCAAAGATCCCCAACTCCAACTCCCCGATTTTTCTTCAGGATGGTGTCTAAACACGACACCTGTGTGCATGCTGGTTTGTTATAATTTTGTCATCCGCTCCTACCGGCACACGATGGCCTACTCTTCCAAAAGGTCGAACGGGGTTTTAACGTGTGCGCAAGATGTTCTGCGTGCATTCGCACATTCATTTCTGTGAGTTTGAAACAAAATATCTTCGGAAGTCGAGCAAAATAATGATCTTGGGATATCTAACGTCAGAATGGTATTTTAGGGATGTAAATGATGTCATATATTCAACACTAGACATGAAATAATTCTTCGTGGAGCAAGTTATTTTGTGGGTTTCTTTAATTAACTCCCCTGAAACGGCAGTCCTTTATGAATTTTAGTAAGTATAAAGAAGACAACAGCGTTCTTGCTAAGGGAGGCAATTCAAAGCAATGGGCGATAATCCTTTATGAATTTTAGTAGTTTTAAAGAAGGTAACAGTGTTTTTCATGGTCAGGGGAAGGAATTATAGGCGTCGCACATTACCGCGACATGGACCAATAGATATATAGGCAAAATCAGATAAACGAAAGGTAAATTGTATTTTTAATATTTTTCCCAACATGCTTTTGAAAAAAAAAAGTTGATTGTGGATGTTCTCTGTTCGGCTTAGCAGATTATTGCTACCTTCATCCCGATACAAATGAAAAGGGAGTGAGAGAAGGCCTTGTAAGTACATATCTCGCACACCTTGCATGTAAATTTATCCAAGGAACAGCAGGTTATATAAATGAGCGTTAAGCCAGCAAATGTCTTCAGGCTGTTGACAATTTTATTTTATTTTTCTCAGGAAATGTGTGCGTTTCTTGTCTTTCTTTCTTTTTTATTTAACGGAAGGAGCAAACGTGTACCTACAGTGACCTGTTCGTTTACTTACCGCTTGTTCCTTTATCTTACTGATTGTCAGATTGTTGTTTTGTAGTTGTACTTTTTGCGAAGGCGTTCCTTCTTGATTTGTTGATAGTCCCTTATCAGGGCATTGAAGGAGGGAAATAATTTATGCGAATGCTTATCTGTAACCCTTGGAAAATAAAGATCTATACATATATAAAGATCTCTCTCTTCTCTCCCGGATTGAATCACAATACTTCATAATAATCAGGTCTTCCGCTTTCAATGGTAGACAGAGCGTCAAGCTATATGAAAATACAATCAATTTACTATGGTTAACACACACACACACACACACACACACACACACACACACACACACACACACACCACACACACCACAATATATATATATATATATATATATATATATATATATATATATATATATATATATATATATACGCGCACACACACACACTCATATATATGTGTGTGTGTGTGTATTATATATATATATATATATATATATATATATATATATATATATATATATTTATCATTTATTACCACTTTAAGTCACGGCAGATGTCTCTGCGTGAAATTCGGGTTGCTCTTCCCGGGTAGAGCATGTCACCACAAGTGCAGCGCCACCCATCTTTTTCCTTTTTCCTGTCTGCAGCTGTATTTGTTTCTATATCAGAGTGGCTTTTTTCTACAGAAGTTTTCCAGGGACAGCTCTTTTGTTGCAGTGGGTTCTTTTACGTGCTCTAAGTAATGATGTGTTACACACAGGACCTGGGTTTATCGTCTCATCCGAAAGACTAGCGCCCAGACCACCACTCATGGTCTAATGGATGGGGGAAAAGTGTTGGGTACAAACGAGATGCATATAGATTATAATGTCCACGCAGCTAGTATAGATAGCTAGATCCACATAATTATATGTTATGGCTTTCACACGAACACAGCTAAAAGTAGTGGTATGTTTGGTTTGGTTTGATTTTCTCAAATGATGATACGAATCTGATTTTTTTTGCTGGTTCTGAGGGTGTACTTACTTTTGTGTCTTTCACGTTGTGCCTCGTGTATGAAAAAAAAATCATATGCATAAGCTGCTGATTTAGTTTTCCACCTCAAAACATCCATGATGTCAGCAATGGCCTTGACGGCAGATTGCTTATGTAACATACCAGCTATTACGCGAATGTCATTACCATAGTTACTGAACATGTAAGTCGATGTTGTCGGCTAATTATCCATGGATTAGTGCGATGTTCTCAGTTGTTTCGCTTTGCATAGTCTATCACTTTGTTTGGCCTTTGTTTTGGCTTTGTTTTTCTTTAATCTTGTTTGAATGTCCGTATATTTTTTGATAGTATATCATACTTGTTCAAATTCGTTCCTAATGCAGCGACACTATATTTAAAAAAAATTAAGTGTTAAAATGGCTCCATTTTTGGGGGTGGTGGTGGTCTTACAATCCTTTCATTGACTATTTTCCTCCAGGAATAACTCAGCAGTAAGTGTCACCAAGATTTCTAAGAAACCGGATTCTGTGATGTAACAAGATGCTTGACATGAATGATCGATTTTGCTGTCTGGTTTTCTTCTATGGGCCTTCTACGTCGACGAGTAGGGGTCATTAGAAATAGCCTGAAGACCAGTAAGGGAAAAACTCCCGACAGATCACTGTCTAAAAGAGGTTCTAGAGTTCCAATGGTCGAATAATATTTTAAGTTCTGATTGTAGGAAGTGTGTGTGTGTGTGTGTGTGTGTGTGTGTGTGTGTGGTGTGTGTGTGTGTGTGTGTGTGGTGTGTGTGTGTGTGTGTGTGTGAGAGAGGAGAGAGAGAGAGAGAGAGAGAGAGAGAGAGAGAGAGAGAGAGAGAGAGAGAGAG
>CM060338.1:36067284-36072284 GCA_030674155.1 Stramonita haemastoma | reverse complement strand
CCTTCTAATGACTAGCATTCTGGGGTTACTTCAATTTCTGTGCAAAAATAGAAAATGCTCTCCTCGATGTCGATCGAGATGCAGCTATCTTGATAGTGTGTGTGTGTGTGTGTGGGGGGGGGGGGGGGTCTCATACGTAAACATCTCACTAACAATGAACTTCGGATCTGTAGCCGAGGTAAAGAATAGATCAAAGCCTCGTCTAGTGATGAACATGTGCTTGATTCTTAAACTTTCTGATTTTAGAATATTATTATCATAATTATGATGCAATGACAACATTGTTTTATAGGACAGAAAAGAACTTAGACTGGTAGTAAACGTTGCATATTTGTGTCATCATTCTGTAGACTCTACATTAATTTCTTCGTCGTGTCATTAAACCAAATATTGACACTTTTGATATTCAATACTGCTAAAGTAGAACCTGTAATTTTTTTTAATAGTTTTTTTGTCATATTTCTTTTTCTTTAGAATTGATCAGTTTTTGATACATTTGTTTGTTATTCATCGCTGGTATGCATCACATTTAAATACGAAAGGATCTTTTATTTGAAGCCTTTGTATAGCAATAGATTTTCGACTCAGTAAGTGAGATGACTATATCTTATTAATTCACTCACATTTTAGATAAGATCTAGAAGACTTTTTTTTTCCCAAAAGACAAGTCTTTTACAAAATTTCAGTCACTCAAAAATGTGAACGTGCATACCACAGTTACTGAAAAATCAAGTGTCAAATTGACAACGTGTGTTTATATATTATTACTTTCCTAGTTCAACTTGACCACTACAGTTTCCCTAGACAAAAACTCAGACGCTGTGAACAATTAAAACAGTTACTGAAATATGGTCAAGTATTAAAGTGACAAAGTGTGTGTATATATCATTACTTTCCTAGTTCTATTTGACCACTCCAGTTTCCCTAGACAAAATCTCAGACGCTCTGACCAAAATAATATCGTTTCTCTGATTCAGTTCCAGAATTCCTTATCACTTTACAAACGTGACGTCAGCCTCAGCCTTGAGCGGTAATGCTGTCTCTAGAATGAAATAACTGCCACAAGAATACCGTTACAGGGCCATGACTACTCAGATTAGTACATTGGCTTAGTTTGTATGTAGGCCTACGACCCGGATTCGATTCCGGTCGAGGGGATTTTTCCTCTGGAGTCAACATTAGTGCTGACTCCACTCCCCCCCCCCCCCCCCCCCAAAAAAAAAAAGTCTTCGGATGAGACTATAAACCGGGCCCGGTGTGCGAACGCACTCAGAACATCTTGCGCACACGTTAAGTCCTGTTCCGCTTTTCGTAAGAGTAGGCCATTGTGTGCCGATGGGAATAGATAACATTTACAAAACTGCATGCACACGGGGACTGGATGTAAAAAGCATAAGAATGCTTATTCCATTATCCTCGATATAAAAGAATAGATAAAAAAATTAATAAAAAAAAAAAAAATAAAAAAAAAAAAAAAAAATAAAACAAATAAATAAATACGTACACAAGATACTTAATTGCTTTCAGCTTCATTTGCTCTTTTATTACAATATTCTTGTTAAAGGGACAAGAAAACCAGTAAAATGTCAGTGTTTATAACGCTTCATTCTTTTCTAAAGCAATCATGAAGTTTATTGTATGTAATCAATCGCGCTAAAAGAAACAGCTATTTCAGCAGCAAGTTTAAACCAAGAAATAAGCAGAAAACATTTACTATACTTTTAAGCCCTCTACATTCTCTGATGTTACGAGAGAGCTTTTGCCCTAAAGGATCGAATCTACCAGCTGTCCTGTATTACTCGTTTGAGGTTTACTTGCTGGTTAAGAAGAGAGTATACATAAATACTTTGCTTTTTTTCTAGAGGGAAACGTCTTCTCAAATCCCCGTTTAAGTAGGTCTTGAGTTTCGATCCTTATTGACTGTAAGAAGCAAGAAGGGGTGGGGGATGTTTTCACCTCTTTCTCACTGAACATATTAAAACTTACAATATTTAGTGAGAGCAGAGAGAGAGAGAGAGAGAGAGAGAGAGAGAGAGAGAGAGAGAGAGAGAGAGAGAGAGAGAGAGAGAGAGAGAGAGAGAGAGAGAGAGACAGACAGACAGACAGACAGACAGACAGACAGACAGACAGACAGACAGACAGACAGACAGACAGACAGACAGACAGACAGACAGACAGACAGACGGACAGACAGACAGACAGTCGCACAGACACACAGACACATACTGACAGGCATACCCAAAGAGATCCAAGCATACAAACAGACAAAAGGCCAGTCATCCAAATAGAAAGACAGAGTCAGCATGTTTAAAACAAAAACGACAAAGACAATTATGTTAATGTACGCGAGTGCTTGTATTCTTGCGTGTTTGCTTATGCAAGTGTGCATGCATGCGTGCCCGCCTGTACAGGAATGTGTGTCTGTGTATGTGTTTTGATGTTTTCATATTTTTAAATTCCTGTATTCCTCTGTTTCGAGGAATGTGGAATAAGTACTCGTGTGTTGTTGCTGGTTTGTTTTTTACATCAAGTTTCCATGTGCATGCGGTTTTGTCAATTTTGTTTTCCGTTCCCACAGGCACACAATGACCCACGCTTAAAAAAGCGGAACAGGGTTTAGAGTGTGTGCAAGATATTCTGCATGTGTTCACGCACGGAAGCTTGTTTTATAGACTTCTTAAATGACTTGTGCGATCGTGTGTGTGTATGTGTGTGTGCATGTATGTGTGTGTGTGTGTGTGTGTGTGTGTGTGTGCGCGCACCGTGTGTGTGTGTTTGTGTGTGTATGCGTATGTGTGTGCGTGTGTGTGTGTGTGTGTGTGTGTGTTTGTGTGTGTGTGTGTGTGTGTGTGTGTGTGTGTGTGTGTGTGTGTGTGTGTGTGTGTTGTATCAAATTCAAAACAACCCTCTTTAGTACCTTAAAAAAGTATGCAAGTCATTGTTGTTTCTCTTTCTTTGAAATACGTTTCAAATCAAAGAATACAATCACAACATGTCCATGCCTTTTAACTTATAACAAAAAAAACACATTTTAAATTGTTGCATAGTTTTAGCATTTTGATTTCCTAGATCAGAACAAAATCTCTATTTGATTCCTTCACCTTTACTTATCCCGTAGTCCGTAGTCCGTAGCCCGTGGAGAACCACTGAGGATTTTGCAGCCAGCTTCCTCCATTCCTCGAACATCTCTGCTTTCTATAGCAAATCGTTCCACTTAAGGCCAGACCACTCTCTGATGTTGTCTTCCCATCGTTTTCTCTGTCTGCCTCTTCGTCTCCCTCCTAGTACTGTTCCCTGTAAGACAGTCTTGGCCAGTCCAGATGTTCGTGCGATATACCCGTACTACTTCAGTTTTGCTGTTTTTTCACAGAAGTCAGGAGCTCTGCATATGGCCCTATGGCATTATTGATTCTGTTTTTCATTTTCTTGCCAGTAACGTAATCTCTGTATGCGATACCAAGAAGACTGTCAAAACATATCATGACAACAGCAATGAATATAATAATAATAATTATGGACTCTCTGTGACGCAGGAATGATATTTGTGACGCTCTACCACGAAATGAGTCGCCTAGCACATTACCCAATTTTGCGCTAGGAGCCGTTAAATGCAAGTGGGAGTCAAGTTGTCAATTTTAAGATTTTGATTGATTATTAAACTTTGTCCGTTATTCTACCTTGTAATGAAATATCAAGGCATAATCTTTTTTTTTATATTCCTTTTGTTTTTAAATGTGTTTTGAAAATACCCAATCCCTCATTCCGACAACCTGTTACTAAAATAAATTTGCCCATTCCTCATTTTGTCACATCCTGCAGTCTATCATTTCAATTTGTAATAACTTTGCACAGAATTGTCCGGTTTTCAATCTGTTTTTTTGCATTGAGTAGCCTTTTTATTGCAGATTAATAACTTGTCAATATTGACCTCTGGTGCAATGCGACTCCTTATGTGGTGGAGCGTCACTTTTGTCACTTCCTCTCGGTTTCTTATGACCTGCCCTTTGTTCTTGAAGTCGGCCATTCCTATCGGCTAGGAGCTGTCTATTAGACCCAGACCATTAGTTTTCTGTTCCCGACAAATCTTGACAAATGAGTGTGTAAAGGAGGAATCAGAACAGCTCCCCTTCTCCTGTGGTCTCTCCTTATCTTCCTTCGTCTGTGAATTCAAGGACGGGACGGTGATGGACTGTACTTCCTGTTGGAGTTTGCTTTCCTTACAGCCCAAAAAGAAAAAAGAAAAAAAAAAAAAAAAAGTAGGAGGGAAAGAAAGATAGAAAGAAAGCAGGGATGAAAGATAAATGGATGAATGGGTAAACAAAAACACAGGAAACAGTGAGAAAGGAAGGAAGGAAGAAAGAGAAAGAAAGAAAGCAGGAACTAAAAGAAAAGAAAAAGAAAGAAAGAAAGACAGAAAGAAAGAATGAAAGGAAGAAAGAGAGAAAGAAAGAAAGAAAAAAGAAAGACAAAAAAAGTAGAAAGAAATAAAGACAGACAGAAAGACAGACAGACAGACAGACAGAAAGAAAGAAAGAAAGAAAGAAAGAAAGAAAGAAAGAAAGAAAGAAAGAAAGAAAGAAAGAAAGAAAGTAAGAGAGTAAGAGAGACAAGATTAAAAAAAGAAAGAAAGAAAGAAAGAAAGAAAGTAAGAAAGTAAGAGAGACAAGATTAAAAAAAGAAAGAAAGACAGAAACAAAGAAATGGAAAGAAAGAAAGACAGAGAGAAAGAAAGAAAGAAAAGAAAAGAAAAGAAAAGAAAAGAAAAGAAAGAAATATAGAGAGAAAGAAGGAAAGAAAGAAAGAAAAAAAAAGAAACATAGAAAAAAAGAAAGAAAGAAAAAAGAAAAGTTAAAAAGAAAGAAAGAAAAAGAAATATAGAGAAAAAGAGTACTCATCGAAATGAAACTACAAATAGAAAGAAATATGAAAAGTGTTTCCAATGTCGGAATGCAGCTACCTTAATAGGTAACACAAACGGTCGTACACACACAAAAAACTTA
>CM060338.1:36034784-36042284 GCA_030674155.1 Stramonita haemastoma | reverse complement strand
AGTTTTCTTGCTGTATCCAGTCACACGAAAACCTGACAGATTATGTCTTTATTGTCGGGATAGCCAATCTGTTTTGTGTACACAACCCTAAAAGAAGTATTGTACAGGCAGATCTAAATACCATTTGACCAAGGAGCTTATAAAAGCTCTCTTGTGTACACAACTCGAAAAAAGAAAGTTACATGCAGATCTAAATATCATTTGACAAGGGAGTTTATGACAGCTCTCTCTGTGTACACAAATAGACAAACAGAAAAGGTACACGTGGCTCAAAATACCACTTGACCAGGGAGTTTAAAACAGCTCTCTCTCTCTCTCTCTCTCTCTCCTCTCTCTCTCTCTCTCTCTCTCTCTCCTCTCTCCTCTCTCTCTCTCTCTCTCTCTCTCTCTCTCTCTCCACAAATAGACAAAAAATTAAGGTACACGTAGATCTAAATACCGTTTAACCAGGGAGTTTATAACAGCTCTCTTTGTGTACGCAGACAAAAAACTAAGGTACACGTAGATCTGAAAACTATTTGACCAGGGAGTTTATAACAGCTCTGTTGTGTGTGTACACAACTCGGAAAGAAATAAGGTACAAGCAGACCTAAATACCATTTGACCAGGGAGTTTATAACAGCTCCCATCCTTAATTCACCAAGTGACAACAAAGATCAAACGATTAGTATTGAAAAAATCGTCACCGCAATGACCTGGCCATTGCTGTAATTAATCCCAATCCAGTTATTTCACCCTTCACTCACAAGCAATCAAACGCTCTTTTCACTTGACCGCATTTCTCATCATGTCCAAGTTCTCAACAGCGCCGTGTCTTTTCCTTGGAATTGAAAACGAAAGCAAAGGATTCAAAGAAACGTTCTCCAATCTGATTAAATCAAATTCAAGCAACCGTCTCATTCATGAATTAAGATTTGAACACTTTGTAGCTGTGTTAAAAATCACTGCAAAATAGAAAGAGATGAACTACTACACCCATGAGTCACTTGATTGCTAACCAGAAATGACAAAAACAAGTATTGATAGAACACTTCTGGCACAAAAGCAACACGGTTTATGTTTAATGAAATGAATATATTTTCCAAGCCAAAGAAGCTTGCAGATGTCTACAAACGGAGAGACAATGTTAATAGTTATTGAAGACTTTAGTCATCTTGGTTTGGGTCTAGTTCCAACATTGAAACTTGTGCATTTCTGATTAATCGTAGAAAGGAATGATACCGTTTTTAGTTCGCCTTTTTTCTTTTTTCTTTTGCTTTGTTGATTTCTGTGTCCTTAAAGTGTTACATTTGTTTCAAGAGCAAACACAAGTTTCATGCCATTCTTTACAGCAGATACTAGCCATCAGGCAGTAATTGGTTGCAGAAATGCGACAATTTTGGCTTCGGTGATTACAGGTATTTAAAGTAACGGTTCTCATTATTGGGAAGTTGGGTGATGGAGATGACGACAATAAATGAGAGAGAGAGAGAGAGAGAGAGAGAGAGAGAGAGAGAGAGAGAGAGAGAGAGAGAGAGAGAGAGAGAGAGAGAGAGAGAGAGAGAGAGAGAGAGAGAGAGAGAGAGAGAGAGAGAGAGACACAAGGCAAGGCAAGGCAAGGCAAGGCAAGGCAAGGCAATGCAAGGCAAGGCAAAATTCTTTTATTCGAGGATAATAGATAAGCACTCATGTGCTTTTTTACATCCAGTCCCCGCCCTTTTCAGGGAAAACATCAAGATAAAAAGATACTCAACAGTAAAACTATATGCAGTACAAAATAACATAAAGGAATAAGGACATTATACATAATAAGAAAATAAAAATGCACACTTTCAGAAGACGAAAATCAGAAGCCACAATAAAATGATTTTGATTATAAAAGAAAAAGAGAAGCGTTAATAGATAAAGAGCAACCAAAGAAACATAATGAAATAAACAACTTAGCAACCAAGAAAAGTCCACCCAAAAATACTTAGCTACAACATTGTTACAACTCATAACAACAAAATGAACTCAGAAGGAACTAAAGATAATACAATGATTATAATGATGACAATAAGAATAATATCAACAATAGTGATAATAGTATGATAATAATACACGTAAAACTCACTCCTACACGTAGGTTACACACACACACACACACACACACACACACACACACACACACACACACACACACACACACACACACACACACACACACACACACACACACACACACAGAAGAGAGAGAGAGAGAGAGAGAGAGAGAGAGAGAGAGAGAGAGAGAGAGAGAGAGAGAGAGAGAGAGAGAGAGAGAGAGAGAGAGAGAGAGAGAGAGAGAGAGAGAGAGAGAGAGAGAGGGCAGACAGACAGACAGACAGACAGACAGACAGACAGACAGAGACAGACAGACAGACAGACAGACAGACAGACAGAGAAAGAAAGCAGGAAAAAAAGATAAACAGCAAAAACTGGAAGAAGGAACGAAAGACGGATAGAGAGAAATTTAAAAAAATAGAAATTCACAGAGAGAGACAGAGAGAGAGAGACAGAGATATACAGACAGAGACACACAGAGACACACAGAGACACACAGAGACACACAGAAATACAGAAAGACAGACAAACAAAGATAGAGAAAGCAGGAAAGAAAGAAAAGCAACGAAAGAAATAACATAAAGATTGCAATGATCATAAAAATAAATAGAAACATTACCACAAACTCAAAGGTACACGCGCAGTGATTTTTGCACAAGAGGAAAATAAAAACCAGCATAGCCAACAACCTAACCAATAATGAAGTAAACATGGTCATAAGCAAGCAATTAACACGTGTGCAGTAAAGGGCTTCTTTTGCTACGCATATTACATCAACAATTCTCCATAAATCCGGCATTTGTGTAGAATGTTACACAGAAACGGGAAATATTTGCCACAAGACGCTACAGAACTGAGTGAAGCGGAGAACGGGATAGCCTGGTGGTTAGAGTGATGCGTTCGTGATCTGCTGACCCGGGTTCAAATCTCATTCAAGAGGAGTTTTTTTCTCTAGCGTTAACACCAGTGCCGACTCCTCTCCTCACCAAAAGTCCTTTGAATGAGACTATAAATGGAGGCCCCGTGTGCCAACCCACGCAAAACATCTTGCGCATACGTTCTGCTTTTCGGGGGAGTAGGCCATTGTGTGCTGTTGGGAACAGATGACAACATTTAAAAGTAGCATACACATGGGGACTAGTTGTAAAACAGCACATGAGTGCTTATTCCATTGTCTTCAAAATAAAAGACTGAAAAAAAGTCTTGAAAACTCCCCCGAAAATAATGGAATCATAAACAATCCTTAAAATCCTAATCCCTGCATGGGGTACAGAATTGATGCTGTCTTGGTGAATATATACGCCCCTAGCTGCAGGAAAAGAGAAACTTAAACTTGTATGTAAATAGGCATCTGTCAGTCTCTGAAGACTATGAAGTTGCGCTCTAGGCTCCACAGCGCAAAGCATGATCAAGTAAGTATGGAGGGCAAGCTGTTACTCATGCAGCAGACCCCCCACCCTCTCCACGTCGCTGGAATGGTCCATTGGAAAGGCAATCGCCGATACGAGGGGTTCCAGTGTTGTAGCAGAAGCCGCCATAACATTGCCATATACAGCCCCGAACCGCCCTGGGGACAATAGTTCCCCCGAATTTTCTTAAGGGATGGTGTCTAAATAGGACACCTGTGTGCATGCTGGGTTTTTTTGTTGTTGTCATCCCCTCTTACTGGCAAACTTAGCTAAGTAAAAAGCTGAATCTTGCAGTCTTAATCTGAAATGGTAGCACAGCATATAGTTTGTATTTATTTTATTTTATTTTGTATTTATTTTGTACCACTTTAAGTCACAGCAGATTTCTCTTCGTGAAATTCGGGCTGCTCTCCCCGGGGAGAGCGCGTCGCCACAAGTGCAGCGCCTACCCTTTTTTTTCTGCATGCAACTGTATTTGTTTCCCTATCAGAGTGCAGTATGTGACGCATTCCTAAACAATAATTTCATGGTGGATAAACCTAACCTATTTTAAGGCGGTTTCTGTTTATGTTTTAAAAGAAGCCAGGTAAAAAGCAACAACAACAACAAAACCTCATATATATCTAACATTGCTTTTTTGTCAATCTGAAAAAAGGAAAGATTCTGTGTCTGGCTTTTTTCAGTTCCACAAAGAAATAAGATTAAGACCTCTCAGTGACCTTATTTCTCTGGTTTGGGACAAGCCCAAAGAACGCTAAAAACAAAACAGACATCAAAGGAACAAAGACAGAAAGAAAAAAATTTTAAAAGGATACAAACACGAAACAAAAATAATTGAAGAAAGAGAAAATAGAAATAAAGACACAAAGAAAGAAAGAAAGAAAACAATAAAAGAACGATAATCATACAGACTAAAAGAAAACTTAGGACAATAGAGAGACAGTGGAAAAGAAAAGAAAGGAAAAAAAGAAAAAAGAAAAGAAAGCGAGAAAAGAAAAAAAATGAAAGAAACAATCTAAAAAGAAAGAAAAAAGGAAAGAAAGAAAAACATACATCAAGTAAAAAAAAAAAATCCAAAAAGACAAAAAATGTAATTTCGATATCTGACCAATTGGCACGCAAGATGGCTATGCTGTACCCTCTTCAACATTAAAAACAGTTCAATTGTTTAAAAAAAACCCAGCTAAACAACACAAGAATAAAGAAGAAAAAAGCTCAGAAAAAAAACATTATATACATATATAACGTAGGCATCCGACTGTCTCAGAAGACTATGGAGTTCTGTTCCAGGCTTTAGAGAGCAAAGCCTAGGTAAGGAAGTATGGAGGGCTATCTATGATAGCCCTCCATACTTCCTTACCTAGGCTTTGCTCTCTAAAGCCTGGAACAGAACTCCATAGTCTTCTGAGACAGTCGGAATGAGTCGCTTAGCACATAATCCACTTTTCCGCTAGGAGCCATTAAAGGCAGGTGGGGGTGAAGTTGTCGATTTTGATATTTTGATTTATTATAAAACTTTGGCACTTATTCTACCCTGTAGTGAAATATCAAGGGATAATTCTGATTCCTTTTGTCTTTAAACGTGCTTTGAAAATAGCAAAGCCCTCATTCTGACCACCTATTAGGATGCTAAACTTGTCAATTTCTCATTTTGACATTTCCTGCAGTCTATCATTTCAATTTGTAATACCTTTTGTTAGAATTTTTCGATTTTCAGTCGGTTTTATGTTTTATATAGCCGTTTCATTGCAGATTAATAGCATGTCAATAACTAAAAATTGTCCTCTTGTGCAATGCGACTCCTTATGTGGTGGAGCGTCACATATATCATATAGCATTGATGTCGTAGACTTTCCTCATACCAGAATATGCACTTGGTCTCACTCATAATCACATCACCGTGAGATGGTCAAAACACTCTAAGCGAGACGTATGTGTGTATTTCGATTTCCACACCAACAATTGGGCAGCCATATTTAGTTAGTTATTTATTTATTTCTTCATACCACTTTATGTCACAGCAGATTTCTCTGCGTAAAATTCGGGCTACTCTGCTTCCCAGGAGAGAGCGTTGCCACAAGAGCAGTGCCTGCCTTTTTTTTTCTTTTCCCTGTCTGCAGTTGTATTTGTTTCCCTATCTGAGTGGCTTTTTTTCTACAAAATTTTGCCAGGGACAACCCTCTTCTTGCCGTGGGTTCTTTTACCTTCACTAAATAATGATGTGTAACACACGGGACCTCGGTTTATCGTCTCATCCGAAAGACTAGCACCCATACCACCACTCATGATCTAATGGATGAGGGAAAAGTTTGGGCCCAATAGGCCATACTCCTACTTTAGAATGTTCTTATCTTTTAATAAAAAATACCCGCTCTGACGCGAAGATTTTGTCATCGAGAAAGACCACCACAATTTACCATTTTAACGATCAACAATAGTTTAATACTCGTCTTCTAGCACAACAAACGTGGAAATAAACATAAAGAAAAAGGTGTATGTTAGTGAAATGACAGTAAAATCAACTGCCTGGGACAGCTTCAAAAAGTGAAATAAAAAGTGAGTAAAAAACATAAGCAACAACAATTAAAAAAACCTATGTGTTATATATATATATATATATATATATATAAAACACACACACACACAACACACACACACACACACACACACACACACACACACACACACACACACACACACACACACACACACACACACACACCAAAGAAAAGATAACATTTCTGAACAAGTTATTGCAAGAAGCCTTTTGCTCTTTAACGTTGAGGATGTACTTTTTGGTCTTGCTTTGTTTTGTTTTCTTTTTGTTCTGTTGAATTTTTTTGTATTTTTGCTGGGTATAATTTCAAGTCCAAACCGTATGCTAACAAGATCAAGTGGGCTTGCAAAAACAATACTGTAAGGCACTGTCCAAGAAGAAAGAAAAAGAGTCAGACCAAGGAAGAGATGGGAGGACAACATCAGCGAATGGACAGGCCTAGAACTCAGCAAAATTTTGAGAAAGGCAGACCAGAGAGAAGAATGGAGGGAACTGGTTGTCAAGTTTCAGGGATGCCCCCACAGTCACCAGACTAAGGGATAGATAGATAGATAGATAGATAGATAGATAGATAGATAGATATATAGATAGATAGATAGATAGATAGATAGATAGATAGATAGATAGATAGACAGATAGATAGATAGATAGATAGATAGATAGATAGATAGATAGATAGATAGATAGATAGATAGATAGATAGATAGATAGATAGATAGATAGATAGATAGATAGATAGATAGATAGATAGATAGATAGATAGATAGATAGATAGATAGATAGATAGATGTATTTTTTAAAGTTCTTTGATCGAAGATATCGATGGCATGGTGACACAGAAACAATGATGACACGGATGACTCGAATAATGATAATTTAGTAATAATAGTGATGATGATTATGATAAAAAAACACGATTCTGAAGAGGATGAAGACAATGACAATAAATAGTGATCATATAGGAATAATAGTGAATAATACTAAATAATAGTAATGATTATTATGATAAAAAACGATTCTGATAAGGATGAACACGATGGCGACAATAATTATTAAAAAAACTACTACTACTACAACTACAACTACAACTACTACAACTACTACTACTACTACTACTACTACTACTACTACTACTACTACTACTACTACTACTACTACTACTACTACTACTACTACACTACTCTTCTTCTTCTTCTTCTTCTTCTTCTTCTTCTTCTTCTTCTTCTTCTTTCTTCTTCTTCTTCTTCTTCTTCTTCTTCTTCTTCTTCTTCTTCTACGACTACTACTACTACTACTACTACTACTACTACTACTAACTACTACTACTACTACTACTACTACTACTACTACTACTACTACTACTACTACTACTTCTACTTCTACTACTACTTCTACTACTACTTCTAACAAAAATACAAAGAAAATTTAAAAAGCAAAAAAAATATTGATGGGTTGGTGATCTAGAAGTAACGC
>CM060338.1:36004784-36027284 GCA_030674155.1 Stramonita haemastoma | reverse complement strand
AAGCAGCGAGGGAGAGGAGATGGGCGTCGCCCTCAACATGCTGGCCCTTAGAGAAGCTGAGGTCTGTGATGCCTCTCTCCCCTACGACCACTTAGGTTATGGGACACCTTTACCTTTACGCCGTGGGTGCGCAGTTGTGTAAATTTTGTCATCGTTCCCACTGGCACACTATGGCCTACTCTTGCAAAACGTGGAATGGGTTTTAACGTGTGCGCAAGATGCTATGCGTGCGTTCGCACACGTAACCCAGGTTTATAGTCTTTTCTGAAGGATTTTTGGAGGTAGTGGAGTCGGCACTGATATTAAATCTAGAGGGAAATTCTTCTTGAAAGAAATTCGAACCCGGGTCAGCAAATCACGAGCGCTTCACTCAGACCTCCAGACTATCCCGTCCCACCGTGTAACACATCTTTATATGCAAAACCTTAACAAAATATGGATGGTATGGAGATAATACAACCCCCTAGAAATTGAGACACTGTAGCTTCATCTATTATATGTGATCATGGTCTGGATTGTAGTTTTTTTAATGTAGCATTTTTAATGATGTGTTAAACTGAGATTCTGGGTACAGTGTGGGTTTAGCACACGTAAAAGAAGCCATGGCAATGACAGAGCTATTCCTGGCAAATTACTGCAGAAAAAACACTTTGTTTAGGGAAACAAAACCTTTAGCAAAAGGAAAAATAATGGAGGAGGGGGGAGGGGGAGTAAAAAGGTCTACGATAACCTATGTGTTCATAGGGGAGCGAGGCATCGGACTTCAGCTTCTCTATGGACCAGCATATTGAATGCGGTGTCCATCTCCTCTCCCTCGCTGCTTTACTTTCCCTGACCCTAAAGAAGGCAGGTACCCATTTACAGCTGGGTGAACTAAGGAACTGTACTGAAGCCAAGGCACGCGAACGGTCACCCATCCTACCGGTAACCACGCTCAAAAAGCTGCTTAACCTTAACTTTGGGGAAAAGCCAAGTGCTGTGACCACTGAACTCTTCCGCCCTCAATTAATTCATCACACTACTAACGCATCGATCTTCTTTAACCGAGATGTACAGCACAAAAGCTGCACCAGACTCCCTGCACTGGATGACATCCACCCTTTAACCTGTCTCCCCCTCCCCCCCTACTTTCTTCATAACCTCCCCCGGGAGCAGATGGGGGGTCTTGCACTGAGAAATTGAATGAGTCTTGGGCCTGATGGAGACTATCGGCTTCACGATTGTGTGTGGAACAAGCTGCTCTGTGCTGGTAATCTCTCTCGCGGCTGACCCAGTGTTCTGTTCATGTGATCTACTCAACCGTTGACCCAGTTTTCTGTTCATGTAATCTATCCGAAGGTTGACCCAGTCTTCCGTTCATGTAATCTCCTCAACATTTGACCCAGTCTTTTCTTCATGTAATCTCCTCAACATTTGACCCAGTCTTCCGTTCATGTAATCTCCTCAACATTTGACCCAGTCTTTTCTTCATGTAATCTACTTGACGGTTGACGCAATCTTTTGTGTATGTAATCTACTCAACGGTTGACCCAGTCTTTTGTCCATGGAATTTACGCAACGGTTGACCCAGTCTTTTGTCCATGTAAGTTACTCAACGGTTGACCCAGTCTTCCGTTCATGTAATCTACTCAACGGTTGATCAAGCCTTCCGTTCATGTAATCTATCCCACGGTTGGCTCAATCTTCTATGCATGCAATCTACCCAATGGTTGACCGAATCTTCCATTTATGCAATCTATCCCACGGTTGACCCAATCTTCCGTGCATGCAATGTACGTGCATGCAATGTACCCAACAGTTGACCCAATCTTCCGTGCATGCAATGTACGTGCATGCAATGTACCCAACAGTTGACCCAATCTTCCGTGCATGCAATGTACGTGCATGCAATGTACCCAACAGTTGACCCAATCTTCCGTGCATGCAATGTACGTGCATGCAATGTACCCAACGGTTGACCCATTTATGCAATGTACGTGCATGCAATGTACCCAACGGTTGACCCATTCAAGCAATGTACGTGCATGCAATGTACCCAACGGTTGCCCAATCTTCTGTGCTTGTACCTGTAATCCTCCATCATTACACCTCACATCTGTCCCTTACATTTAATCAGCCTTCTCCATCTCCATCACCTTGCTGTGGTGTGTTTACTCTGTGTGTTCGATTCATTTTACGTCTTTTCACAAAATGTGATATTAGACATTAAAAAAAAAGTGTGTGAGTGTGAGTGTGTATGTGGGGAGGGGTGGGGGTAGGAGGGGGAGTTTGGGAAGTGGGAGAAGGGGGTTAATTCACTAAATCTATACAGAACAGTTAAAACCAAACCACACACACACACAAATGTACCTAATTCTTGAATACAGAATAGTAAAAATCCCAAATTCTAAACAGAATCTAACGCATGAACAATAAAACTATGTATAATCATAACCAACAAGAGAAAAATCTAATCAACAGTGGGAAATGTCTTTTAAGTCCGTAATAATCATAATAAAAAAACCAATAGGACAGTGCAGTAATGATTTGAAAAATGTATACCTCAGTAATGGATCATTGAATATTTCTGATGAGGATGATGAGGTAAAACAGGTATATAACTTTTCAGCATGCTGCATATCAATATATGATCAACAGTTATACTATGTCCACATGTGCAAGAGACATGTCCAACATATTTTGTTTTAAAACAGTTCATTTCCCATCTGCAAGCCAGAGAAACAATTTCTTTTATACAATAAAAAATCTGTTTCATATATTTTAACAAAAGACTGAAATTTTACCATCCCTTCATATACACCTAGACAACCAAGTGTCTTTTTGTCATATTGGAATAACTTTTGTTGTGCCTTTTCCACGATCTGATAACATTCTTGTAGTGACAAATGAAGTGTCAAATTTTCCACATCTGTCACTTGTTTTGCCCCATTTTTTGCTAAAAGATCAACTTTTTCATTGTAATGTATACCAGAGTGAGATGGAATCCAACAAAAAGTTATATCTGAATCTTTTAAGGTGAGGAGATGAATTAAATGACAAATCTCAAAAACAAGTTCTGATCTAACTTTTGTTTGCATAGAGCTGATGGCTTGAATTACTGATTTTGAATCAACACAAAAAAGAATGCAGAAAACAGCTCTTGGGAAATCGATTAAGAAATTGAGTGCCATTAATAATAATAATAGTGTGTGTGTGTGTGTGTGTGTGTGTGTGTGTGTGTGTGTGTGTGGTGTGTGTGTGTGTGTGTGTGTGTGTGTGTGTGTGTGTGTGTGCATGTGTGTGTGTTTGTGTTTGTGTTTGTGTGTGTTTGTGTGTGTGTTATTTATTTATTATTTTATATCGAGGATAATGGAATAACCACCCATGTACTTTTTTACATTCAGTCCCCGTGTGTATGCAGTTTTGTAAATCTTGTCATCTGTTCCCACTTACACACAATGGCCTACTCCTACGTAAAGCAGAACAGGATTTAAGGTGTGCGCAAGATGTTCCGCGTGTATTCGCACACGGGACCTCGGTTTATAGTCTCATCCGAAAGACTTATACTCATCTCTCCCCAAAATTCCCCTGGATGAGACTATAAACCGAGGTCCCTGGTGCGAACACATACAGAACATCTTGCGCACACGTTAAAACCCGTTCCGCTTTTCGAAAGAGTAGGCCACTATGTGCTGGTGGGAACAGATGACAAATTTATTGAAGCTGGGGACATGATGTAAAAAAAAACCCACAAGTGCTTGTTGTATTATCCTCGAGATAAAAGAAAAAATAAAATCAATAAATGATAGATATCATGATCCGTCACGTTTTTTTTTTTTTTATCATGTCTTATTTTGATTACGTGTATACAAATGTTAATATCAAAAGATGTCTCCATTGTTAAAAAAGTCTTTGTTTGTGTGGGATTTTTTTTTTTTAATCAAATTTTGATTATATATCTTCAGCATTTTGTATTCACTCATCATGACCAGCACCCTTATAAATTATATTCACAGACTTAGCATTATAAAGGCAAAAACAAATCAAAACAAAGCAAAAAACGGGAAACGGAACCCCTTTACAACTGGGGTTAGCACTGAAAGACCACCAAAAAACCCCAAACTACAAACAACCCAATCATACCGGACAGTTTGCCATAACGTCCACAAATTTCTTTAGGGGAAACTAGTTTGGAGGAAAAGCAGATGGCGAACAGCAATGAAATCAGATATCTAAGAAACATGATTAACTACGATAGATCAAACAAGATGTGCAAGAAAGAAATATTGTTTGAAAAACAAACAAACAAAGATCTGTTAAGACCTAATATAAATAACTAGCAAGGCACACTTTCGTAGAAAAGAAAACCAAAACAATTTTTTTTATAAGCACTCTTGGAACCCTGAACTCACATAGAAAATGTTGTACTCTCACAGTAGCTCTGCACAAAGAAACAGGCACTATAAATGATGATACGATTTCATAATATCTTGGACATCCCTACGTTAAGTGTATTCCTCAAAGTCAGTATATTGCTTCTTAAACTCTGTGTGTGTGTGTGTGTGTGTGTGTGTGTGTGTGTGTGTGTGTGTGTGTGTGTGTGTGTGTGTGTGTGTGTGTGTGTGTCTGTGTGTGTCTGTGTGTGTCTGTGTGTGTCTGTGTGTGTCTGTGTGTGTCTGTGTCTGTGTCTGTGTGTGTATGCGTGTGTGTGTGTGTGTATGTGTGTGGGTGGGTGGGTGGGTGGGTGGGTGTGGGTATGTGTGTGTGTGTGTGAGTGTATGTGACTGTGTGTGTGACTCTGTGTGTGTGTGTGTGTGTGTGTGTGTGTGTGTTTGTGGGGGAGGGGTGGAGGTTGTATACAGAAAAGAAACCCACACCATTGGTGAGCTTCAGAGCTCTAGCAATGGAACAAAAAAATATCAATATGACAAGACTACAGTGGAGTTTAACACTACTAATTATTACGCTGCGCCTATGTCGTTCATGTTATTCATACCTCTACCAAGCACAAAGTTCATTTCAGCCCCCGTTGTTTTGTTTAGTGTTTAAGACCCAACAATACAAATACCTTTTAAAAACAAGATTATACACTTTTCTGTCTCTCATCGACTTAACCCCGAATCATCCCTAATGGTCACACCAAGGTGACCACCACGCCACCACTAGTAGTGTCCACAATCAGATCTGGTCAAAGTAAATGTGACGCTCCACCACATAATAAGTCGCATTGCACAAGAGGTCAATTTTTAGTTATTCACATGCTATTAATTTGCAATAAAAAGGCTAGTCAATGCAAAAAAACAGATTGAAAATCAGAAAACTCTGTGAAAAGTTATTACAAAATGAAATGATAGACTGCAGGATGTGACAAAGTGAGAAACGGACAAGTTTATTTTCATAACTGGTGGTCTGAATGAGAGCTTAGGTGTTTTCAAAACATTTAAAAGCAAAAGGAAGCAAAATCAGGGCTTGATATTTCATTACAATGTAGAATAAGGGATATAGTTTAATAATCAATCAAAATCTCAAAATTGACAACTTGACCCCCACCTGCCTTTAATGGCTCCTAGCGCAAATTTGGGTAATGTGCTAAGCGACTCATTCCGTGGTGGAGCGTCATAAATAAAGACCGGGTATCAGATATCCCCCAAAACATTCTGTACAAGCCAAAACTCACTCTCCAAGTAAACAAAAACTGTAGCAGACACACTAGAGACAAAGAAATAGAGAAATGTACACGGAAAACAACAGTAAAGAATACGCCAAAGTGTGATTAAACGCATAGAATGGTGTAAAGAAGCTGTTATTGTTGGCGCAAATTACCCCCAGCTTAACACTCAGGGGGTCAGCCAGAATATGTAGTATGTATGTCTCACTACAGTCCATCTGGGAGTCAATGTGAGAGCATGAAATACGCTGCATTAGAATACACCTGTATGTCATGGCTTGTTTTATAGTAGAGAAAGGCTGGTGGGACTCTCATGTAGCCATTAATGCATACTAGACTAGGAATTTGAGCGTGTAACTGTTTTCAAACACTTTTGCAATGTAGGTGGCCATACTCCGATCTTGGGATATTTTTTTCTCCTTCGAAGGTGAGGGCCGGTTATAGTGAGCATTTACCGTGCCTGACGATAATCTCCACCTGGTATTTTACAACACAACACAACACCTGCAATTTTTTCCTAGGCTCTTAGCCAACATCATTTGTGACGCTCCACCACATAAGGAGTCGCATTGCACCAGAGGTCAATATTTAGTTATTGACATTTTATTAATCTGCAATGAAATGGCTATACAATAGAAAAAAACAACATTGAAAATCGGACAATTCTATGAACAGTTATTACAAATTAATATGATAGACTGCAGGAAATGACAAAACGAGAAATGGACAAGTTTAGCATCATAATAAATGGTCAGAATGAGGGCTTGGGCATTTTTAAAGCACGTTTAAAAGCAAAAGGATATAAATTATGACAATATTTCATTACAAGGTATAATAATGGCTATAGTTTTACAATCAATCAAAATCTGAAAATTGCCAATTTGACCCCACCTGACTTTAATGGTTTCTAGCGGAAAAGTGGGTTATGTGCTAAGTGACTCATTTCGTGGTGGAGCGTCACATTTGATTAATTGCCAAAGCTTTTGGTCTGGGCCAAGTACGATATAGTACAAAAGGTTGTTATCCTCCCCCGCCCTTAACACACACACACACACACACACACACACACACACACACACACACACACACACACACACACACACACACACACACACACACATGTGCTTTTTGTGGGATTATTTCTTGTTTGTTTGTTTGTTTGTGTTATATATATATATTTTTTTTTTATTATTTTATTTTATTTATTTATTATTATTTTTTTTTAATTATTGATTGATTTTTTTTTAATTATACAATTGATAAGCTGGTGCTCAAGTTAGCTGCGATTTTTTTTTATTATATATATATATATATATATATATATATATATATTATTATTATTTTTTTTTTTTATGTACCTGAATGCACTTATTTGATAGAACGCTGACATGTTTTAGTGTAAATCTATAAACACAAGTGCTTGGGAGTGAAGGACTGAGAAAAAGGAAGGAAATTAATGTGATTGTTTTTCCTTTCTGCTTCGAATCCATTGCTTTGTAATGTATTGTTTTTCTTTGTATGCACCGTACTTGTTTTGGAGGAGGGAATTGATATAGGTTTGTATGTGTGTGTGTAAAACGATTTTTAAGGAATCATGCATTATTTTCCTTGTGTGCGTGTGGTATATATATATATATATATATATATATATATATATATATATATATATATATATATATATATATATATATATATGTGTGTGTGTGTGTGTGTGTGTGTGTGTGTGTGTGTGTGTGTGTGTGTGTGTATGTAGTTTCTTCTTTTGGTGTGAATATTTTTCAAGTTCATTTTTAATCTTTTCATTTGTACCACATATTTTCTTTAAGTTTTTCCTTGTTCAAATATGACTTTCTCTATTTTTTTCTCCTTTTTAATTTTTTTTTAAAATTTTTATTTTATTTTATTTTTTAGATGGATGGCTTGATGAAAAAAAGCAATTGTACTGCTTACTCAATGTACCATCTGGAAATAAAAGTTTGACTTTGACTTTGACTTTGACTTTGACTTTGACTTTGACACACACACACACACACACACACACACACACACACACACACACACACACACACACACACACACACACACACACACACCTATACTTTTACCGGGAGACAAAAATTCTGAGAGGAAAGTAAAATCAGTGTACAAAAAAAACAATAGGGGAGATAGTTTCAAATAGACAGCAATATCGATATGAATTGAAAGACCTGCTCCACTGAAATTCCTCCTCATTATGGAAGTCCTTTTTTCATTTTCAAAGAGGGCGGGATAGCTCAGTGGTCAGAGCGCTCGTTTTTTCCAAGTCAAGTTAAGCAGCGTCCAGCGTGGTTACCAGCTACATGGGTGACCGTTTGCGCGCCTTGGCTTCAGTACAGTTCCCCCAGTTTACCCAGCTGTAGATGGGTACCTGCCCTCTTTAGGGTCAGCGAAGGTAAAGCAGCCAGGGAGAAGAGATGGGCGTCACCCTCAATATGCTGGCCCCTAGAGAAACTGAGGTCTCTGACGCCTCGCTCCCCTACGACCACCTACGTTATGGGACACCTTTACCTTTTTTACCTTTCCTTTACATTTGAAAATTAATCAGCTGCGTAAGATTGCTTGTATCAACGGCAACAGTTCGTTTGCTACATTGTCATCAGTACAGAACGTAGTGGTGTGTGTGTGTGTGGGGGGGGGGGGGGGGGGGGGGCAGCACCACATAACAGTAGGGTAGATGAACTGCAGTGGAATGATCTCAGTGAGACAACGGTAGTCAGCTCGGACAACTGTGCTTCTCCCCCTTTCCCTTCACCCATCCCCTAGTCCCGCATACTCTGGGGGCACCAAAAAAGATTTTGAAACCAGCTTCCTCCACTTGCCGCGGTCCTCTGCTTTCTATAGCAAATCGTTCCACTCAAGGATTATCCATTCTCTGATGCTATCTTCCCCTCGTTTCCTCTGTCTGCCTCTTCGTCTCCCTTCCTTGTACTGTTCCCTGTATGACAGTCTTGGGCAGTTCAGATGTTCGTGTGACATACTCTTACAACTTTAGTTTCCATTTTTTCACTGAAGTCAGGAGCTGTTCATGTGGTTAAATGGCGTTGTTGATTCTGAATTTCACTTCCAGATTAAGGATGCGATCCCTTTATGAGATACATACCAAGGAGTTTGTGAAAGCAGGTCATCTCCATTGCCTGTATTCTTCTTTCAATGTCTGCTGTCATGGTCCACGTTTCACATACGTACAAAAATAGACACGATCAAGAAATGCATGTGTGTGATCTTGAACCTGGTAGAGATATCCTTTTCGGTTCAGAGGACTTTCAGTTTGGTCATTACAGCATGTGGGCAAGTGTGAGTTGCCTTTCTCGAAACCGGCTTCTAGTTTTTGTTATCGTTCTGGGCCTCATCCATCCATGGGTATATTCACTAGAGCTTGGTTCTGTGCCCACCTTGGCCATCTCCATCAAAAGAACCCCCCACATTAAAGTGGCGTGGTGGAGAAACTACACAGTTCATTCCTGACCCAGGAGGGTGGGAGACCTTTAGCACAGTTGCTAAGGCAGACCAAATTGAAAGAGTTTATCAGAGCAAGGGGGGAGGAGAGAGAGAGGAGAGGGGCCACTAAACATCCTCCAATCATCACGCTCCAGACAACAGCCTCGTAACCTTTTGTCAGGGACTCATCTGGCCACACCACCACTACGCCTGGTAAAACTTGTATTGTAGTCTTATAGAAGTCCTACCCTTACCAATCGATACCGTGGTCTTTTTCATGCTTTATACTACCGTGCATGAGATAATCGCTGTGGGAATGATGTAATGCGGACAAAAACCTTGCAGCAGCCACCCTTCCGTTTGAGCTACCTCCCCTTACATACACTCATCTCACCTCCAACTCATCCTCTCCCCCTTTCAACGACCTATATAGATTGTAAATATCTCTGTATATTATAAAAAGTGGTAATCCTTGGAGACAGATATTTTTTTTAAGAAAAAAAACTTGGAGTAGGAGTAAATCAAGTCTGTTTTGTGTGTGTGTGTGTTTGCTCCCCAAAACTTAGGAACTATGAAGACAGAGAGCAAACAACAGAAACACATAAACAGATCACAGCTGAAACCTCAGGTGTAAGCTGCATTGTACAGTCACCACAGTCACCTCTACACAATACAAGTCAGAGAATGGAGAACGTTGAGCCTCCGCTGCAGTTGACTTCATTTTGTTGTTGTTGATGTTATCATTTTGTTATCGTGGTAGTGTTGGTATTTTTGCTGTTGTTGTTATTATTGCCCTTTTTCCTTTCTGAGATACGATATGAATTTTATGCTTTTTTGTATGAACACTTTTTTTTTGGTATGCTTTCTATTGAATGATTGATAGGCCTGTTAACTGACTGATTTTTTTAGCAAAGTAGTACATGATGTGTTTGGCTAGTCAAGCGACCTCTTTTTACCTTACTTCCTAATTTTCTAGGAGTAAAATTGATAAATAATCAGAGGGACCCTAACACCTACATCTGTGTGATGTGTGACATAGGAAGTGTATTCTAGAGATATCATTCTGGAGACCTGTGCCAAGCTAAGGGTTGTCTTTAATACGAAACACAAGGACTTTGGGTAGTGATGATTATTGGCGAGACTGGGGAATAGGAAGAGTCCAATCACTGAAAGGTGCCTGGTTAAAAAGAAAAGAGTGAACAGAAAGCCCACTGATCCGCGTTCGAGTGCGTCCATCTTCCATTAATCTTGGTGTTATGTGTGCCAGTGTGCCTGATATGATTTGTTTTTATTGTTTATGGCTGTCCGTGTTTCCTTTGGTATAGAGTCTGCTAGCACGTGTATTATGTTTTGCCATAATGGTTCCGCCAATACAGTGGGCTGCTGCCAGCTTTTTTGATGTTTTGCCAATATTGGATATTATCATCGTGGGTTTCTTTCATACGGTGTCTGCCGGCATGTCTAATATATTTTGCCAGTATTGCTTACTCACTATATTTATTGCTTTTGTTTTTAATACAGTGTCCTCCTGACTTGGCTGTTCTGGGCTGGGCTGTTTCGTCAGGGAAGTATGTGGCCATTTTGTGTCCTTTATCGGGTCCATGGCCTTCCACATGCTGATGCGATCGCTGCACAGAATCAATTTTGTCTCAGACCTTCAAAAAGTTTTTTACAAGGTCACGTACAAACAACTCGTGTAGCCAAACAAGTTATAGGCTGTGCTCTTAAGATAAGAATCAGTGAATATACTTTGCTCAGGTTTGAATACATCATCCACTACACTATAAACATGAATACCTGGTACGTAACACAGAGACTAGTTTTTTTATTTAAAAAAATACCCAGATGTAATTCGGAAGTAAAAAAAAAAAAACACGGGCATTTGGGCAGACTACAATTGACCTTTTCTCTACGGGCTGCACACTTTTGGTCAAACAACCATCTCCTAGCTCTTCCTTACAATGCACCCACATAGGGGCAACAGTAGCATACAAATGAGCTCTGTGCATGTGTAGAGGGGAAGAGGGGTTCTCTCCCTTCACGTAGGAATAGTGTTAATCTGACATGCAAAACATGTCCGAGCGAGATTGTATGGGTATGAATATTCTGAAACTTTTTCACTGGATTCAACGATTCGACTTTGTAGACCATTCTGGAATAGAAACTTTGAATGAAACATATGTGGATTTCATGACTATTTTCTGACTTGGTTTGCTTCCATTGATGACATACTGTATGTGCATAATGATGCTATATAAAAAGTCTTGAGTAGTTTTAGGTCACTCTATTTTATTTCATTTGATTTATTATTTTATATCGAAGATAACGAAATTAAGCACTCGAGTGCTTTTTTCATCCAGTTCCCGTGTGTTTGCAGTTGTGTAAATATTGTCATCTGTTCCCACCGGCACACAATGGCCTACTCTTACGAAAAGCGGAGCAGGATTTAACGTGGTGTAGACTCTTAGAAAACATGTTATCACTTTTCCCTAGAAATCAAGCCAGATAAAATCAGAAGGTTATAATGAACGTTTTTGGTAGTTATTTAATCAGCTAATGTTACCCAATAATGACCTCAGTGGTTTTAAACATTGTTTTATGCTTCTTTCAAAGTCAATCACGTTTTGTAAAAAAAAGGATATGAAAATTGAAGTATGTACACTCTTTTTTATTTGTTATCTTTAGAGGTTCTTGAAAATAACGAAATGCTTTGTTAGTTCTTTTAGTTCTTTTTTTGTTTCTTTCTTTCAACTCACACAGAATGCAAATCCTTTTTTCATTTGTTTTTATTACTTTTATGCTTTTTTCTAGGATAATGGAGTATGCACTTACGCTTTTTTTTAAAAGCTTTTCACATCCAATTCCTGTGTGTATGCAGTTTTGTTAAATTTATCATCCGTTCCCACCGGCACACAATAGGCCACTCTTCCGAAAGCGGGGTGGGTTTTTATCGTGTGCGCGAGATGTTCTGCGTGCGTTCGCACACAGGACCTCAGTTTATAGTCTCATTCGTTGTTCTCACCGGCACACGATGACCTACTCTTAAGAAAAGCGAAACAGGATTTAACGCGTGCGCAAGATGTTCTGCGTGCGTTCGCACACGGGGCCTTGGTTTCTAGTCTCATCCGAAGGTCTTTTGGGGAAGTAAGCTGTCTGAGTGCATAACTATGACTATCCCAAGACAGAGTAAACATGGAGATCCATGACATATCTTCCTAAGTCTTTGGATGGACGACACATTTCTATCCATACAGCAAACAGTTCAAAGAAAAACTAAAACAATAACTATTTCTGCTTATAGAGTCTCTAAGTAAATACGTATTTCTTTTTTTCTTCAGAACTCCTATATGAACTTTATCACTAAGACATGTTATGAAAAAAAAGTCCTCTATATATCCTAAAAACATTAAATTACCAATAATAAAAGTTGTAGGGAATAAAAAAAAAGATGCAGGCTGGTTGTAAGGGCTGATGAAGTCTTCTTTACCATCCCTAAGAGACGAAAATGGAAATACTAGGAGAAAATCTCACGCTCACAAGGACTGGTTCAGACAGCGCTTGAAGGCACAGTAGTGTAGAGAGAGACAAGACTTATGAGAAGACAGAGGAGACGGGAGGACATCTCAGAATGGAAAAATCTCAGGCTGAGTACACCCCTGCAAGAGGCCATAGACACTGACAGAAGGAACAGAAAGCCACAGAATGTGTCATACAACGCCTGTAAAATGGTTTACGGGCATTTCAACTTAAATCTACTGACCTATCGCTATCGTCACTCTCATCGGTAGGAGCTTTACGCATTTTTTTTTTTACAGGGTTTTGCTGTTTCTGTCTCTGTCTCTGCTGAGTTCTATGATTTTTCTGTAGCCGTCCCAGACCACTGATCTCAGTGATGTTGGTAATGTAGGATCTTGGTGGTCTAGTTTTGTTCCCCTCTGCTTTCAAACTTACCATGATTTGTATGATTTTAGTTTTGTTTTTCTCATTTTTTTTTTTAAAGGTCATTATATGTGGATAGGTGTGCTGCTTTATTCTTTTTTTTCTTTTCTTTTAATGTTTCATTGTTTTTTTTCAACATCACAAAACGCACTTCTTCTTCTTCTTTTTTTTTTTTTTTAGTTTCCAAACGTTTTATGGAATATTGAGCGAAAACCCCATTTTCTACTTCCGAGCATACTACTACTGGTAAAGCATATGCATTGTCGTCTGATGTCTCACTCCTCCGCAATCTGCTTTATGATGTTATGATTTGGGTTAAAACTTGAAGCTGTTTGTCATGTGCATCACATGTTTAGCGCAAGTAAAAGAACCAAAAGCAGCAAGAGAGCAGTCTCTGACAAGATTAAAAGAAAACAACAAAAAAACAGCCATACTCTCTCTCTTTCTCACACACACATACACACGCACACGCAAACACACACACATACACACACACACACACACACACACACACACACACACACACACACACACACACACACACATACACACACACACACACACATACACTCATACGCTCAGAAACATACTCATGCAAAGAGAGAGAGAGAGAGAGAGAGAGAGAGAGAGAGAGAGAGAGAGAGAGAGAGAGAGAGAGAGAGAGAGAGAGAGAGAGAGAGAGAGAGAGAGAGAGACACTGACACTGACACTGACACTGACACTGACACTGACACAGTTTTATTGTCCATACAGCATTACAGCCCTGTCATGGCTTGGCTTCGCGAACGAAGATTAAGGGCACTGTCCACGTCTGGTGCAGGCTCGCTGGTGGCTGTTCAGTCCAATGCGTGACAAACAAACCCGGCCGCAGCGGCTGCAGGGGAAAGTCGATTCTGGGGTTGATGTAGAGCGGACGCGGTTCTTCCTCCTCATTCGCCTCTTCTCAAGGGCCGCTCTGCGATTGTCCTCAAAGGAGGAGACCGACTGATGCACAGTGTGTCGCCAGGCCTGCCGGTCAGCAGCAAGGACTGACCACTGGTTATGGTCTATGAGACAGGCTGACAGAGATTTCTTCAGAGAGTCTTTAAATCTCTTCTTTGGTGCGCCTCTGTAGCGGTGTCCGGTGGAAAGTTCACCGTAGAGAACCATCTTTGGTAGGCGATGGTCCTCCATTCTAGAGACATGCCCTGCCCAGCGTAGCTGCGTTTTCAGCAACATGGCCTCAATGCTGGTGATCCCTGCTTGCTCCAGCACCTCAGCATTCGTGGTGAAGTCGCTCCAGTGGATGTCGAGGATGGAGCGGAGACAGCGTTGGTGGAAGCGTTCCAGAATTCGCAGGTGGTGTCTGTATGTGACCCATGACTCAGAGCCGTACAGGAGGGTGGTCAGTACCACGGCTCTGTAGACACTGATCTTGGTGTCTTTCTTCAGGTGTTTGTTTTTCCAGACACGGTGGTAGAGTCTGCCAAAAGCACCGTTTGCCTTTGCCAGTCTGTTGTCTACATCTTTATCAATCTTTGCGTCAGAGGAGATTGTGCATCCCAGGTAGGTAAACTGCTGGACTGTCTTCAGTTCTGTCTCACCAATTGTAATGTGAGGTGGGTGGTACGCTACCTGAGGTGCGGGCTGGTAGAGAACCTCTGTCTTCTTCAGACTGACTTCGAGTCCGAAGAGCTGGGCTGCCTCTGCAAAACAGGATGTTACATGCTGCAGGGCGGTTTCTGTGTGGGCTACAAGGGCAGCATCATCAGCAAAAAGTAGCTCTCGAATTTGTTGCTCCAGGGTTTTGGTGTGGGCCTGAAGACGCCGCAGGTTGAATAGGCTGCCATCTGTGCGGTAGCGTATGAAAACTCCGTCTTCGTCATCAAGATCTTCTGTGGCCCGCTGAAGCATCATGCTGAAGAAGATAGTGAAGAGGGTTGGTGCAAGAACGCAGCCCTGCTTCACCCCGTTTGTGATTGGGAAAGGCTCTGATAGGTCGTTGCTGTTTCTGACCTGGCCACGCTGGTCTTCATGTAGCTGGATCACCATGTTGAGAAACTTTGGGGGACAGCCAAGACGCTCCATGATCTGCCACAGGCCCTTCCTGCTCACAGTGTCAAATGCCTTGGTTAAATCAACGAAGGTGATGTACAGTCCCTTGTTCTGTTCGCGGCACTTTTCTTGAAGTTGTCTGAGCACGAAGACCATGTCAGTGGTACCCCTGTTAGCTCTGAAGCCGCACTGGCTCTCAGGGAGGTGGTGTTCTGCAACAGCAGGTACTAGTCTGTTGAGGAGAACTCTTGCAAGGATTTTGCCAGCGATGGAGAGAAGAGTTATCCCCCTGTAGTTGGAGCAATCTGATTTTTCCCCTTTGTTTTTGTAAAGGGTGATTATGATTGCATCACGAAGGTTTTGTGGCAACTTTCCCTGCTCCCAGCAGCAAACAAAAAATTCATGGAGCTTGCAGTGCAGTGTTTGCCCCCCGTTTTTCCATAATTCTGGTGGAATACCGTCGACGCCTGCAGCCTTCCCACTCTTCAGTTGTTCTATGGCTTTAGTTACCTCTTCCAGGGTTGGGGCTTCGTCCAGTTCTTCTTTCACTGGTTGCTGTGGGATCTGGTGGATCACTGTGTCATCAACAGTGCGATCAGCGCTGAAGAGGGTTTGAAAGTGTTCAGCCCAGCGGTTCAATATGGACATCTTGTCTGTGAGGAGTGCCTGGCCGTCAGTGCTGCGCAAAGGACTCAACACTTGGTGAGAGGGTCCATAGACTGCCTTCAAAGCTTCGTAGAAGCCTCTGTAGTCACCTGTGTCAGCGCAGAGCTGAGTTTTCTGGGCGAGGTTAGTCCACCACTCGTTTTGGATAACTCTAACCTGGCGCTGGAGGTTGCTGCATGTAAGACGAAAGGCAGCTTTCTTTGCTGGACAAGATGGTTGTGCAAGGTGAGCCTGGTGGGCACTTCTCTTCTTCGCCAGCAGATCTTGTATTTCTTGGTCATTTTCGTCGAACCAGTCCTTGTTCTTCTTGGTGGAAAAGCCCAAGACCTCTGCAGAGGTCTGCAGGATGGCAGTTTTTAGGCGGGTCCAGAGCGTTTCTGGACAGGGGTCAGAGGGGCAGTCCTCGACTTTCAGCTTTGACTGGAGGTTGGACTGTAGCTCAGCCTTCACTTCAGCGAACTTGAGGCTGCCAACCTGGAGTTTCTTTCTGGGGGGACCTCCTCGTTTTGACTTTGGCTTGATGTGAAGGCTGAGGTTGCATCGCACGAGGCGGTGGTCTGTGTGGCATTCTGCACTGGGCATCACTCTGGTGTGCAAGACACCAGACAAGGAGGAATAACAAGTTCAGATGAATTCGTGTAACATAATAACATTTTTCAAATTTTCCTCTCACTTCGCACTTGCATATACTACTGCACATTCTAATTGCCACGCAGGTACACACACACACACACACACACACACACACACACACACACACACACACACACACACACACACACACACACACACACACGCACGCACACACGCACACACACACACACACACACACACACACACACACACACACACACACACTCTCTCTCTCTCTCTCTCCTCTCTCTCTCTCTCTCCCTCCCCCCCCCCCCACACACACACACTAACAGAATCAATAAAGGACCATCTAAGGACTAGTTACTCTGTTCCGTTATCTTTTTCCTAATATTCATTGCTTCTCCAATGAATTTAGCTAGACTTTCTATTTTCTCTTCACTGCTGACAGATAGAATATTTGCAACAGAATTCATATCAGCAATGCCTTTAAACACACTTAGCGCCTCACAGTTTCTGCGTTTATCAGAATAGGCCATACAATCGAAAAGAAAGTGAAATTCGTCTTCTGTGGCATTTCGGCATGAAGGGCATATATTATCGTTAGAGTTATCTTCACTTAAAAACCAATACTTACAATTTTTAAGGCCACTGACTCTTAGCCGAAATCTACTGAGACTGATCTTGTACCATTTGTTGGTTATAAAAGACAGATATCTTTCTGTTTGAAAGACACTTTTGAAGGAACTATACCACATATATTTGTCATTATTTTCTAAATCCGAATGCCAGGTCTGTTTGTAGCATGAAATAAGTCTATCTTTAAATTCATTAATGAAACTATATTCACATCCTACGTCTCTACTCAGCCACACAATACCAAATCCATTCACACATAAAGTTTTCTGTACATTTGACACCCAATTGAGTCGACCAGATTCATGTTGTAAGATTAGCATTTCATAAGCCTGTCTACATATTCTAGAAGCTGGTTGTTTAAGAAGTTTTAACCAGTATTTAATGCTTTTTATATATGTCCTTATGTATAACGGATATCTACCACTTTCCCGTAAACTAGATGGTTTGATGCATGTAAAGGAACAGATAGAAATCTCTTTATAGCAAATGTGTGAACTTTTTCAATTCGCTTGCCTTCTTCATACAATCCCCAAACCTCAGATGCATACGTTAATATTGGTTCTATCTGAGTATCAAACATCTTCCAAAACAGTTTTAGATCTGTGGTATTCAGTTTTTTCATAGATTTCTGTATTTCCATAACTCCTCTTTTTCCTCTGTTACAAACATCTACCAAGGCACTATTAATGCTCAGCTTTGTTGTGAAACCCATCCCCAAATATTTATATGAATTGGTAACCTTAATTTCTTCATTCCCATACATCCACTTTTCCCTAGAACCTAAGTACCCTCCCTTTCTAAACACCATTACATTAGTCTTTTCAAGATTGACAACCAAGCATAATCTATCTGCTTCTCTCTTAAGTCTGTTCAACTGATTTTGGAGACCAATAGCAGATTCAGATAATAAGATAACATCATCAGCAAACAATAATAGAAATATTTCAACAGTATCAGTCATTAGTTGAATGCCATGCTTTCCTGCTCTGGATACTTCAAGAGCCAATTCATTTATAAATAGAGAGAACAATAGGGGACTGAGTAAACAACCTTGTTTTACTCCTTTTGGACAAGCAAAATAATCTGAATAATAACTCTTATCACGCACACATGCCAAAACAGAGTTATAAACACTTCGTACCGCCTTATACATTTTTCCACATACACCACATTTCCTCAATACTTCCCACAAATTGTTTCTATTGACTGAGTCAAACGCCTTTCTAAAATCTACAAAGGCAACATAAAGTTTAGTGTGTCGTTGCAAGAATTTTTGAACAATGGCAAAAAGCGTAAAAATATGGTCAACTGTAGAATAGCCTGCTCTAAAGCCTGCTTGCTGTTCAATTATTTTATCTTCTTCCATAGCCCATCTAGAAAGCCTTTTGGTTAAAATATCTGTGTATATCTTGCTAACCACACTAGTTAAAGCTATTCCACGATAATTACCTGGTTGGTCTATATCCCCTTTCTTATAGATGGGTACAATCATAGATTTTGACCATTCCATAGGAAAAAGGCCAAAATCAAAGAGTTTATTGAAATAGGCAACAAGAAAATCAATGACCTCATTACCAGCATGTTTCAACATTTCGCTGACAATCTTGTCAGGACCTGCACTCTTTCCAGACTTGAGTTTACCAATGCTGGCTACAACCTCTTGTCTAGAAATTGACTCATTACAGGTTGCCATGGAAATATCTGATAAGTCACCCTCTTCAATTTCAACACTTTCTTCTTGCTGTGGTACATCATCTTCTCCATTAAACAGTGTAAAGAAATGGTCGTACCACTGATTAATGCTAATGTTATTGTAAATTACTCTTTTTCTGTTAACTGACCTAATAATTTGCCAAAACAATTTTGCATCATGAATTGATTCTTTAAGCTTTTTTAATCTTGATTCATCAAATTCATTTTTCTTCCTTTTTAACAAAAGTTTATATTGATTTCTTTCTGTTACATATGCTATCCTCTTTTCATCACACAACCTTTTTGATCGTTTAAATTTTCTTAATAACCCTCTCACTGTTCTTTTCTTTCGTTTACATTCATCATCAAACCAGTCATTTGTTCTTTTCCTATTACCTGTCGTTCTTACCATGCAAGCAGCTGCACTGTACATTGATTCCATGAATATGTTCAAAGAGCTGTCAATATCAGTATTGATAGATATGACAGCCTGCTCTATCTTCTGTTTGAAGACTGCGGATTTTTGTTCCTCTACATAAGTGTGTAGACAGTCTTCAAACCAGATAAAACGATCCTCAGTGCTTGCATTGTCTACTTTCTGTGGACTGATGTCTTCCTCTGTTTTTTTCCATATGAATTCAACTGGCAGATGCCAAGAATCAATATGGTCACTGACATTAAGTTCACAGCAGTTGAGAGAAAGCATATCTTTTGACAAAATAACATAATCAATTACACTGCATCCATGTGGTGAAACATATGTGAAATCTCCACTAGAGACACTATCACAACAACCATTCAGTATGACACAATCAAACATGAAACATAAGTTTAACAGGGACTGGCCAAAGTTATTAACAGTGCTATCTTTTGAACTTCGCTGTAAAACATCGTTACCTAAAAAGTCATCAATATTATCATCATCATCGAAGCAAGATGCAAAGTTAACTACATCCTCCTGACATGGCTGTGCGCTCCCGGTTCTTGCATTCAGATCACCAAGGATCAGTAAATGCATGCTATTGTTTTGTAGAACTTGCATGAGGCTTTCTTCTAAGTTTACTATACCATCTTTAATCGCCATTGTGTCATACAACGGACCATTTTCTGGTACAACGTAACATGCCACCATCAGTACATCCTTGTCACAGTTAAACACAGACTTCTTAACCTTAACAGCTACAGTATTTTCACAAACAATATTAACTACTGAGATATAAGCTGACAAGGATTTCTGAATTAGCAAAAGAACACCACCTGAATTCCTGCCTAAACGAGACAACCTTTTAGCAGGAGCAGCAACTTTAACAAAATCATGAAAAATTCCACTATAATCAAATGAATCATCAATGAATGTTTCTGTCAAACAAACAACGTTAAAAGTAGAAACGTAATCAATGAAAGCGGTATTATTTAATTTACTGTACAAATTTTCAACATTGTAAATAAGGAATTTCAAAGTCCCAAGATGGTCCAGCCTGTCCTATGGTGCGTTACGTGTTGACCGTCTGGGTCGCGCATTGTTGGCTGGGCACTTGTTGACAGGAGGGGAAGAACGAGGGGACCAGGAGTGGCGCAAACCCGTACCGGACTGACTGCCACGTGCAGAATTCCCTCTTACACCACGTTGACCACGTGCAGTTGGTGTCGTGTCACTCTGACTGTCCTGGTTCAAGTGAAGGGAGGAATCCCCTTCCCCGCTTTCCTCGATCCGACCACGTGCTTTACGTGCTCTGTGGCTGTGGCTGCCCAACTTGGAACCAAGAGGGGAATCACCTCTTCCCCCTCCATCCTGTTGACCACGTGCGCTGCTGTTGTGACTGCTGCCACTGAAGCGATGTGGGGAATCCCTGCTGCGGTGTCCACGTACCTCTGGCTGTTCAGGGGTCCTAGCTTTCCCAGCTTTTGCAGAGGCACTGGTATCCATAGATGTCCTTGCAGTGGCTGCAGCTTCAGCGTAGGTTTGTGGGTCAGGTTGTCTGGGCTCCACCACAAGCCTACCTTTCCTAAAGTAGGCCACCTTGCCCTCCCTCCTAGCCTCTGACACTAAGCTTGCTTGCTTCTTCGTCAAGTCATTAGCAACCCTGACACCACTCTCTTTAAGCCTCCCCCTGAAGTCACGGTTGGTGATGACAGCCATTTTGTTCTTCCATCGCTGGAATTTGACAATCATAGGCTGTGGTTGTCCGTCTCTACTTACACCTACTCTATGTGCTCTGGATATATCATCAGGAGTCCAGTGTCTTGGTCCTGCTCTGTTGAGGGTGTCAGCTATCAGACTGGCACAGGTGTCATAGCTCTCGAACTTCTGTGTCTGAGGCACACCAAACATTTTTAGATTGTCTCTTCTGGAGAAACTTTCTAGTTTTTCGTAAGCGTCTTCTAGTGTTTCCACTTTACTTTTCATTTTTTCAAAAGAGGAGGATAGATTCTGAATATCAGTCTTGTTTTCTGAGTAGCCACTGAAGAGAGTTTCGACGTCTTCTTGGGTTTCAATCAATGATGAGGTAAGAAGCTGGGTTTCTTTTTCTAAATTTCCGCACCTCTGTCCTATTTCCTCACATTTAGTTTTCACCTGTCCAACATCATTCTTGATGTTTGCCATGTCGCTTGCCATGGTGGACATGGTGTTTTCTATTGACTGCATCCTCCCTCCTAGAGACCTCAGCATCTCCAGGATCTGGGCACTGACATCCTCTGCCACGCCAGGGACAGCAGAGTCAGCTGAAGCCTGAGAGGGGGGACACATGACGGACCTATTCCCTTCATCCACACGTGTGCTGTTTGTTGATTCCATGTTGTTTGTCTTTCCTCTCTGAGCAGGCTGACTGCTGTCTGTAGGGCCGGGGTTCAGTTTGACATCCCCACAACAGAGCAGGTAGGCAGCCAGAAACACGAAGAGGGCAACGTCCACTCTGTTCCTTACAGACACAAGTCTTGTGCGCATTTTGAAAACAAATATGACTCGCTTGGTCATAAAGTTCATGTAGACTCCTAGGAAAAGGCCACACCTGACACGAAAACACACACTGCTCAGCGGCATGGTTACTGACAGTCACACAACACTTATGGCACCGTAATCAGCACGCTATCAGTCAGCACACTGTAGGTAGCTACTATCAAGAAGTTTGATTGCACTCTTGATTAAGGAAAAAAAGCGTAGATATCAGACAACATTAAGGATGGAGTTGTTGTTACCATGAGATATCTCACCGACCCCCCATTTAGGCAGAACAGTGAGGGGGGGGGGGGGGGGGAGCTAGTTCTGGTAGTTCAAGGCAGTCCAGGAGTTTTACGTTCTTTTAATGACGTAGAACATTATGTGACGTCATATTTAAGAAACTAAAACTGTCGTCATAACTTTTATAGATTACTAAATTCTGACTTTTATAGATTAGTCAACTCTGACTTAAAGGAATAACTAGCACACGTGAACCTTTGATACGGAGCAGAAAAAAATAAGCAACTGGAAAAACACCACAAATAGTTTATCAGCAAAGTATTGAGTGATAAAAATAAAACTTTTTTCAGAAGAAAAGCTCTGGTAGCCAAGGCCACTGGAAAAGAGCAGCTCCTCGGTAGACACAATGTAAACAAAAATGTAGAAAACTTCAGTACTTTACAAACCACACAGGAACACAAAAACGAAGCTGGAGTCAAAAACACTTTCACTATTACAAAATTCAACTGTTCACAAACTTTTAACCACTATAAAAGAAATATTTAACACAGAGCTCTTAAAACTGTTGCAGCACTTATTAAAGGCCGATCACTCCGAGAAGTGATAAAGAGAGAGAGAGAGAGAGAGAGAGAGA
>CM060338.1:35984784-35997284 GCA_030674155.1 Stramonita haemastoma | reverse complement strand
AAAGCAATAAAATCAAGACAAATCAACAAGTAGTTCAGATATAAAAAGATAATTAACTGACTGGAATTTTTTTTTTAATCGATAAAGACAATTTAATTTGTTTATGTTTAGTAAGGCAGTGAGTTTGGCCCAGGCCAAAAGCTGTGTGGGGTATTGATGTCAGCTAATTGCCAAGGCCTACACTAGAATGTTGTAATGTTGTAAAATGTTGTTTTGAGATTGCCTTCAGCCATGACAAGCTCTTAACAACAACATGCACTCTCCTGTAATTAAAGGAGAAAAATTCCTCTGAGTTGCAGTATTGCTGCTTATATGGTGAGGTACATGGAAACAGTCATACATGCAAACTGCTCATTCAGTGTGCAATTTCAATCTCACAGTGATTCCCAGGTGGGATGAGTGAGTCAGAGTGCACTCTCTGGGTGACCCCCAGAAGGTTACACTTGGGGAACACACAACAACAACACAGTGAGCAGACTAGAAAGTAAGTCTTAATGGTACAAATCATGTGTCACAACACAAATTAAAAAAAATTGTATTCAATCAAAACAATACAGCAGAAAGGCACAACCATCAGTACAAGAAGCATAAATCAATGTAAGCTGATGAAGAGCACTCCTGTTAGTACTTCTTAAGTTTTGTCCACTATTTAAAAATATCCCATTGTGTGTGTGTGTGTGTTGTGTGTGTGTGTGTGTGTGTGTGTGTGTGTGTGTGTGTGTGTGTGTGTGGAGAGAGAGAGAGAGAGAGAGAGAGAGAGAGAGAGAGAGAGAGAGAGAGAGAAACTCTTCTTTATGTGTGTGTGTGTGTGTGTGTGTGTGTGTGTGTGTGTGTGTGTGTGTGTGTGTGTGAGCAGAGAGAGAGACAGACAGACTGATACAGAGAGAGAGACAGACAAACACACACACACACACACACACACACACACACACACACACACACACACACACACACACACACACACACACACAGAGGGAGACAGAGAATTGTGTGTATGTGTGTTGGGAGGGAGTGGAGACATAGTGGGGGGGGGGGGGGGGGCAGGGAAGAGAGAGAGATGGGTGGAGTGGTGGTTGGAAAGAGCTAACAGCTCTGGTACCATGACAACTTACAGGCACCTGCCGAAAACAAAGTAATAATTGGGGGGGAGGGGGGGGGGGGGGAAGAGAAGTGTGGCCGTGGATGGTAGACTGTAGAGAAAGAGGAAGGGTTCAACAGGTCAGTGTTGACAGCTACTGTCACTGTCTGCTCTTTCCCGACGACGTCACAGACTGAATGGAGGCAACATTACCGAACAATCTTCAAACTGATTTTGTTTCTCTTCTTATGTTTATTGGCCAATGTACAACCGCTGAATATGATAAAATATGCAAGATAATGTAAAGAAAAGTTCAACAGATGGTGCCAGTAAAGAAATATGAAATGAGAGCAAACCTTCATTTCATATGACTCCTTTTTACATTTCCACACATCTCATTTTTGTCAACCACATCAACACAACAGACTCACAGAACAAAGAATACTGACACAAGAACATGCATAAACATATTATTTGCCTAATCCATTACAAATTCAGAGAAGTACACTTACCAAAAATAACTATTTTGCTGATTTGTCCTCAAGACTATTGTTCCACACACACAAGTAACAGTGCACTTCCAGCAGAGAGAAGGTGTGACACAGCACTCATTTTTACCTAATACGTCACTTTCTCCCGTCAAATTCGCAGAAAAACGTCACAGACGCGTGTTCTATTCCACAATTCATCGAGGCAAACAGCAAACAGTGGACTGCCCTGTGTGATATAATTTTGCTAATCACATTAATTCTGCCAGTAACGTGTATATGATCTGTGACGCAAAACGGATTTTTTTAGACTACATTTACTCATTTGATTTCAAGCATGAAACTGCAGCTTGATATTAATTTTCGCTCGATAAATAATCGATTTGTAACCAAATTTTGTGCAATTATCGTCTGCTGACTTGGTGCTGAAAGCAAAAAGTTGGTCATGATCTGTGACGTGGCTGGTAACGTACAAACCCGAAATTCACAATCTTTGTTTGTCAAGAAAACTATTTAAAAACACCAGTTCTTTACGTGAATATTTCAATGCATCTTTAATCTTTAGTTCTATGAAAGAATTTTTGACTAGGGGTTACGATCTTTGCAGTAGTGAACTTTAGAAGCGAGTAGGGGTAAGTGTTCCGGTTTTTCGTCGCCATTTTTAGGCCATTTTCGCCAGAAATTTCTCTCTCATAAACATAATTTTCTGTTCTGGGTCTTGTTTCTGCTCGCACTGTTTCCTTGATATATGTGAAATGTATTGAGTGATGATAAATGGTTCAAACATATTTTGTTTAAGTGTAATGGAAAGTTTTAGAGGGTGACCCCCAATGACCCCAACAGTGGAGAAATAGTCACATACATACATACATACATACATACATACATACATACATACATACATACATACATACATACATACATACATACATACATACCTACCTACCTACCTACCTACCTACCTACCTACCTACCTACCTACATACATACATACATACATACATACATACATACATACATACATACATACATACATACATACATAACACACTCACACTAACACTCTCTCTCTCACACACACACAAACACACACACACACACATAGACACACACACATATACACACACATACACATGCACACACACACACACACACACACACACACACACACACACACACACACACACACACACACACACACACACACACACACACATCATATGTGAGCGCGCACACATTCTTTGAATGTGACACATTTTCATCTTTCTTTTTTTGTGTCTAATATCACTTCGAGTGAACAGACGTTAAACTGAAGAAAGTACACACACACACACACACACACACACACACACACACACACACACACACACACACACACATACACATACACACACATATATATATACAAACAGTGCTTGAATACTCCTTGGTAAGGAAATTACATTCCACCTTTCTGGACTAAACCATGCCAAACGACAATGTCGATTGCATCTTGAGACAGGAAAACATTCTATGGAACTAATAGAAAAAAGGTTTCCTGGTCCTGAAATGTCTGAGCAGGTAGTAGAAGATCGTGGAGAAGGGAAGCGAGTAATAATATGTGACGCTCCACCATATAATGAGTCGCATTGCACCAGAGGTCAATTTTTTTATTATTGGCATATCAAACTGCAATAAAAAGGGCTATACAATACAAAAAACAGCTTGAAAATTGGACTATTCTATGAAAAGTTATTGCAAGTTGAAATGCTACACTGCAGGAAATGACAAAATGAGAAATTGACAAGTTTGGCATCCTAATAGGTGGTTAGAATGAGGGTTTGGGTATATTTAAAACACGTTTTAAGGCAAAAGGAGACGAAATTATGATTTGATGTTTTATTATGAGGTAGAACAATGTATGTACTTTAACAATCAATCAAAATCTCAAAATTACGAACGACCCCACCTGCTTTTAATGGCTCCTAGCCAAAAAATGGGTTATGTGCTAAGCGACTCATTTTGTGGTGGAAGCGTCACATATTCGGTGAGTCCACATTGAAGATCAGTGATAGGAAGTAATGATCGACTTTTTAAGTATCTACTTCTTCCTTGAGAAAAGTTAGCATGGTTTAGCAGTTTGTATGGTACACTGGTGGACGGGATAGCTCAGTGGTTAGAGCACTCGTTTTTTCCCCCCTTGCCAAGGTTCAGCAGCATCTATTATGGTTACCAATCGGATGGGTGACCGTTTGTCTGCCTTGGCTTTAGTACAGTCCCTCAATTCACCCAGCTTTAAATGGGTACCTGCCTTATTTAGGGTCAGGGAAGGTAAAGCAGCGAGGCAGAGGAGATAAGCGTCGCCCTCAATATGCTGGCCCCTAGAGAAGCTGAGGTCTCTGACGCCTCGCTCCCCTACGACCACATAGATTTTTGAACACCTTTACCTTTAACTATGGTACACTCACTACTTAGCCTTAGCATTTGACATAATTTGCGGGATTACAGAATATACGACCCGTGGTCCAGTTAGTAATAAGTCCCAATCTTCGTGAGAGTATTTAGTGTATATGCCAATGCACGTGCACACACACTAAAACCTGTACCACCTTTCGGAAGAACGGGCCATTGTGCGCTGGTAGGAGGGGATGACAACACAATATAAAACCAGCAAGGATTCAGACAGGTGTCGTGTTTAGACACCATACCTGAGGAAAACTCGGTGAGTTGGAGTTCTCATGATGGTTTGGGGCTGCATATGGCAACGTTCTGGCGGCTCTTACGACGGCAGTGGAACGGTTTGTATCGGTGATTTCCTTTCCAATGAACCATTCCAACGACGTGGAGAAGAAGAGGGGGGGGGGGGGTCTGTTGCATGGGTAACCGCTTGCCCTCCATACTTACTTACCCAAGGTTTGCGCTCTAGAGCCTAGAGCGCAACTCCATAGTCATCTGAGACAGACAGATGTCTATTACTAATGTATTGAATAGATTCGTGAGCCTTTCATGAACTACTGGAAACGCTGAAGAACTGTGTCACGATCCCTGAGGTGAAAATGATGACTTACACTGGAACTTGAAGAAGGATTATTCTTTATTACAAGTTGTAAGTATGTTTGACACATGCCATAATGTAATCAGTCTGCAACATTTATATCAAATGTACTGAACTAGTATGAAATTATTTAGGTATCAAAATGCTTTGAAAGAATGTTTGAGAGAGAAAAAAAATATCTATGCAAATTCAAATGGTTTTTGATTCAACAACCTCAAAGGATATGTTTCATCTAATTCCCAAAATGATACGTGATGTGATATGGAAAAAATATACCAAACCTCAGTCATGAATGCATTATTCTGCCAAAATGGACTGATAAGATGGAAAATACAACCTTCAAGGAAATAAATCATGTTATATAATGCTGTGTGTACATTAGGTCCCCCGCAACGAAGACATAAGGAATGGGATCATGTATTTCTTTATTGTCGTTCTGTATGAGTCTTGAAAATTAAGATTATATTACTATGGTAATCTAAATATTTACCACTACATTGGAAAAATCCAAACGTTTGTAGGTTAACACTTCAAATAAAATCAACATAATTCAGTGTTTTGCTTTCTTGTTTAGGAAAAAGAGAAGATGCATACGGCAGGTGTTTTTGTCATAGAAGTATGCAGTTTATTGAACTTGGCGGTTTTTCTACTCTATTTTCGTATCTGTCAGTTACATCCGCTGTCTATAATGTTAACATGAGCTTCGTAGCTTTAGTTGAGTCTTGAATTTGTCTCTTGCAGCTGTATCTGATTGTTTGTTTTGCTTTTGTTTTGTCTTTGGCTGCAAATGTTCTATTATTAATCTCCGGATTTTAGTTTTTCCGATGTAGTTTTTGTTCTTGGATTCGTTTGGGTTTTTTCTCGTTGTTGTTTTTTTACAATATTTGGTCTTAGTTTTTCAATTGCTTTTCTCCATTGCAATATTCTCTCTTGCCAGTCACTGTACATCTATTCCAGCTCAGGTTGTTTGCTATTCCCTGTGGGGATGCGGGAGGATGTCAGTATAAATAGCATCCCCACCTACTTGGAAATTTCGTGATGCTAGAAATGTCCTCTTTTCTATCAAACTCTGTTTTCTACGTTATTTCTTTTCTTCCTGACATCTCATTCTTGTCTATTTTGTGCCTTTATGGTCCATTATCGTGTCTCTTTTTTTAACCAGAAATAATCAAAAGATAACAACTCCCTCTTATGCCAAATTCGAAAGCTCTGGGCCTGACGTTATGCGCTCAAAGGCAGCGCGTCACATATAACAGACAAAAATGGATGCTGTTTGAAAGTTCGACAAAAATAACATTGTTTGGTCATTAAAAGATTGACTCAAGGACAGAGTTGAAAAGAAAAACACCGTAATGTTTCATGAGCATTTCCACAGCAATGCCTCTCTACAAAAGTTAAATAGTGTGTATACACACAATGGCCATTCTTGAAACAAAAGTTGTAAACATTTTATCCCAAGACACATATTAGAGTATTTACATATGCAAGTCATTATGTAAATTAAAAAATATCAGGTGACAATATCAATTTCGAGTTCGTTGCTCAGCTAAAGCTCCGAGGTTCACCAAAAGTAGAATTTTACGTTCACGACTGTTTATCCACCGCGGCTGCTAACCGTCATAGCAGATGGTGTCTACACACGACACTAGTGTGCGTGTGTTTTTGAAATCTTTCCATCTGTTTTCTTCTGGCACAAACGGCGAACTGTTCTGAAAAGTGGATCAAGATTTTAAACGTATGTCTTTTTCGAAGGATTTTGTGGGAGAGTAAAGTAGGTACTAAATTAAACTGCAGGGGTGTATGACCATTGAAAAGATTGTTGTTGATTGTGCTATTTTTCATTCTGATCGGTCGTAGCAAAAATTTCAGTTAAAAGAATACGTATCCTGTAAATAAACTGTTTTGTATTGAAGACTGATAGAGAGATAGCTTAATATCTCCTGTTTTTATTTTGAATAGGTGTTCCGTGTGCTATCATCACTTGTGTTTGTTTGTTTTTAATCCAGAGCTGAAGTACACAAAAACTAGCCTGATAAAACAAGGGACTTCTCATCTTAATAGTTCGGAAAATCTCAGTCTTGGCAACAAGTATTGCGACATGACTTGTGCAAAATCTGCTGTATATACACCTTGCCCTCCATACTTACTTACCCAGGCTTTGCGCTCTAAAGACTTGAGCGCAACTCCATAGTCTTCCGAGACTGATGGGTGCCTACTACTACACCTTGCAAAATCTTTTCAGGAAATAAAAAGATACAGAAAGAGAGAGAGAGAGTAGAATCAAGGGCAGAAGAGATAACACTACCAGAGGAGAGTGGGTGTGTAATCTACTTGGGTTTGGCGCATTTGCTTGTTTGTTTTCAATGTTTGTTTGTTTGTACATCTTTTTTTTCTTTTTTAAAGACAAAAGGTTTAACAAGTAAACATTCTCCCTAATGCCATGCTGTCGCAAATGATTAGGGATATGTATCATCATCCAGTCTGATACAGATTTCTTCAGTAGAGTTTGGTTTTGTTTTGGGTTTCTTTTTTGTTTTTATGTTGGTTTTATTTTGTTTTTTGCTGTTGTTCTTTTTTGTTTGTTTGTTTGTCTGTTGTTGTTGTGTTTTTTTTGGGGGGGTTGGGGGCAGTGGTACTGGGACCAGCTAAATCCTGAAATGAGAGAGATAGACGTGTGAAAATGTGGCTGTGTGCTTGTTCATTGTTCAAACGTGATACAGTTCGATTTCATGTCTATCTAATTATATTGACAGCTGAACATAATACGTATGGACTTCTATCCAAATGATTTGTGTCATTTATTCCATTGTTTTTGTCCTCGAGGCTGTATTAGAGTTGACACTTCATGAATTAAGTTGAATCAAATAAAGCAATACACAGATCAAGTTGTGTGTGTTTGTGTGCGCGCGTAGTTGTGTATGTCTGTGTGTGTATGTCTGTGTGTGTATGTCTGTGTGTGAATGTGTGTATGTGTGTATGTGTGCGCGTGCGTGCGTGGCGTGTGTGTGTGTGTGTGTGTGTGTGTGTATGTGTGCGTGTGTGTGTGTGTGTGTGTGTGTGTGTATGTGTGTGTGTGTGTGTGACTGTGTATGTGTATGTGTATGTGTGTGTTTATTTTATCATATCTATTTTTTACATTCTTTTATATCGAGGATAATGGAATAAGCAGTCATGTGTTTTTTTTACATACAGTCTCCGTGTCTGTGCAATTCTGTTCCCACCGGCACACAATGGCCTACTCTTACGAAAAGCAGAACAGGATTTAACGTGTGCGCAAGATGTTCTGCGTGTGTTTGCACACATGGCCTCGGTTTAGTCTCATCCGAAGGTCTTTTGGGGAGAGTGGAGTCAGCACTGATGTTAACTCCATGGGAAAATCTCCCTCGAACGGGAATCGAACCCGGGTCGTCATTTTGCAAGCGCAATGTTCTGACCACTAGGCTATCCCATCCCGTGTGTGTGTGTGTGTGTGTGTGTGTGTGTGTGTGTGTGTGTGTGTGTGTGTGTGTGTGTGTGTGTGTGTGTGTGTGTGTGTGTGTATGTGTGTGTATGTGTTGTGTGTGTGTGTGTGTGTGTGTGTGTGTGTGTGTGTATACTTGTGTGTGTGTGTATGCACGCGCGCACGCATGCCCTCGCGCCCACATGAAGCATAAACTCCCACTGCAAACATGAAAGGAGATATATACGCTGAACACATTAATTTGTACTGTCATAGGAGAGCTATTATCAGTAATCACATCTCGAATTATCAAATCTGCAAGTCAAATTAGTGTGCTATAAGTGCGTATAACTCCATTCAAACGGTTAAACATTTTCATCTTGCCAGGCAAAATGTAAGGTAATCTTTTAGGGGACAACGTGTGAGTAAGCGTGAAGATAAATAAAAGAATGTGCAGATGCGGAGACAAGCAATGCGTGTGTGTGTGTGTGTGTGTGTGTGTGTGTGTGTGTGTGTGTGTGTGGTGTGTGTGTGTGTGGTGTGTGTGTGTGTGTGTAAGTGTGTGTGTAAGTGTGTGTGTGTGTGTAAGTGTGTGTGTAAGTGCGTAAGTGTGGGGGGGGGGAGTCTCTGTCTGTCTGTCTGTCTGTCTGTCTGTCTGTCTGTCTGTCTGTCTGTCTGTCTGTCTGTCTGTCTGTCATTTTATTTGTATGGGCTCTACTTCTTTATCACCATCCTTTTCTGGAGTCTTATTGTTATTCTCCTGTCTGTACACTCAAGCTACTATTGAGCTGAAGACTTATCCCATTCATTCCTGTATGTAATCCACTGGTGATCAAAGTTAAAACCCTTACCGACCACTGTTGTATATGTTCAATAACCATGTTGATTCTGTAACCAGCATTCTATACTCAACAACCTCGAAAGCAATTCCCAACCTCCATTCACTGTGTTTCACACAACGGCCTTTAAAGCAATTCTAAATCTTCAATCAGTACGCTATTTGCAGCAGTCTTAAAAACCATTCCCATATCTCCAATCACTGCGAATCACACAAAGATCTCAAAATCAATGCCCTATCTCAATCAGTACGCTTTGCGCAGCAACTGCAAGATCAAGTCTTACACTTGTTCTCCAATCAGAACTCTTTACACAACAACCTCGAGATCAAGTCTCATTATCCAATCAGCACGCTTTACACAACGACCTCAAAAGCAAGTCCTATTCTCCAATCAGAAAGCTTTACACAACGCCTTCAAAAGCAAGTCTTATTCTCCAATCAGTACGCTTCACACAATGACCTCAAAAACAAGTCTTATTCTCCAATCAGCACGCTTTACACAACAACCTCAAAAGCAAGTCCTATTCTTAAGCGTAACACATTTTCGCTATAAACGACAGAAAACATTACCTTCTATCTGAGCTTTCAAAGATAAAGAATCAGCACGCTTAATACAGGAATTCTTAGGTGAAGTGTTGTTTTTCAATCAGCAGGCTTTACAGAACAGCCTCAAGAGCAAAATGCAATCCTCCAATCAGCAGGCTTTACAGCCTCAAGAGCAAGTCCCTTCCTCCAATCAGCAGGCTTTACGCATCAACCGTATAATTTCAGTAAAGGAGATCGGACTAATTGGCTCACATGAAACTCCTGTATTCTGGGAGGACATCTTGTCTTACATCAATCCGCATATTATGATTAGATGTTAAGTATGTATACATAAGTGTTAGAGGCAGTATTCACACAGACTACTGTTTCCTAATATGGATGTCACGTTTTATTCTAATTTTACATTGTCTGAGGCCAAATGCTGGAACTGTGCCAGAAAGGGGAAGGAGGAGAGGGTGCAGAACAGTTGTTTGCGCTTTGTTGAAAATTACAATTCTGGAAACAGAAATGCAGACGATCTATGATTCTCTAAAGAGGCCGTTTCTGTGTGATTGGTTATTTACGGCTCCTGCAGTGGAAAAACCAGAAATTCTGGACAGTTTGATGCATCGAATCCCTAGCTTGTTTCTGTTGGTTTTTTTCTGATCTTGTTATGATTTTTGCTTTGTCCAGATTGTGATTTCAATGAGATCAGTGCTGAATATGATTTAAAGCTGTTGTTGTTGTTGTCCACGATATAATCGCTTGTTTTTCCTACTTCTTGTTCTACTTGTTGTTGTTGTTGCTGTTGATGTTGTTGTTGTTGTTGTTGTTCTTCTTCTTCTTCTTCTTCTTCTTCTTCTTCTTCTTCTTCTTCTTCTTCTTCTTCTTCTTCTTCTTCTTCTTCTTCCTCTCCTCCTCCTCCTCCTCCTCCTCCTCCTCCTCCTCCTCCTCCTTCTCCTCCTCCTCCTCCTCCCTCCTCCTCCTCCTCCTCCTCCTCCTCCTCTTTGTCGTCTTATTCTTCTTCTAAAGAATACATTTATACTGTGTTGTTTGTCTTTGAAGACTGTAACAAAGTTCTTAAAGGAAGGAGAACAATAGTCCGTAGACTAACATTGTGATACAATTCAGTTTAGATAAACTGGCACATACTGTGTAATGTAGTAATCCAGTGCATACACAGTGGTTTTAAAATCACCGGAGGTAAGATTTTTGTACTCAAAGAGCATATTAATATATTAACCATATTATGTAAGATATAGGTCAGAAATCGTAGCGTGTACATCTAGGTCATCTTTCTCAAGATATCCATAGTTATGACCCAACGCATCCCAAAAGGTACATTTCTATGCACGTTTTGTGAACAACAACAGCTAGATTTTTTTTTTTTAAGTGATTCTAAACTTGATTTTATATGAGACTTTTGTGAACGAAAAAGAACAGCGCCTTTATTCTGTATTGTGTTGTTATTTAAAGGTTTGTTATTAGCATCCTTTCTTGTATTATCGTTGATATTCGCTCTTTGTCGGCTGGTTATTCATTGAGATCAGATCTAAAACGATTTCTGTTTTGAAAGTAAATTGGTTTTGTTTTCTTGGAGAGCTTTTTCATCGGGATCACTTGTCATTGTTTAATCTATTGTAGCTTCACACGCTCAGCTGAAGCATCAGGTTCCTCTTCAATCTTGAGTGTTGGTTTAATGAGAGGATCCACATCCCAAAGGTTCTGAAGTCCTAACTACTCCAGGGTATCAATCCTGTAGTGATATGTTCTATCAAGTATGAAAGCTAAATATAGATATAAAAAAAAAGGTAAAGGTGTCCCATAACCTGTATGGTCGTCGGGAAGCGAGGCGTCAGAGACCTCAGCTTCTCTAGGGGCCAGCATGTTAAGGGCGGCGCCCATCTCCTCTCCCTCACTGCTTTACCTTCCCTGACCCTAAAGAGAGCAGGTACCCATTTACAGCTGGGTGAACTGGCGGGACTTTACTGAAGCCAAGGCGCGCAAACAGTCACCTATCCAATTGGTAACCACGCTCAACGCTGCTTAAAACATTGGCTAGTGGAAACCAACCACTCTGACCACTGAGCCATCCCCGTCCCCACGTGAAATATAGAAAAGTACGAATTCGGTCTTTTTCCCTATAAAATGTTTTGTGTCAAAGATAAAACACGGTTTTGTGGGACAACCCTGTGTTTACTTCACAACACTTTTACGTGCACACGTATATCTAAAAGATAATCATACAGTGCAAAATAGAGAAAGAAAACAAAAAACAGAAAAAGGCACACAACATAATGGTTATTCATTATCCTAAAAACAAAAAAACGATTTGAACTAGAGAAAATAACTGAAAATGCCCTGTTACAAACACAGGGAAGAATGCATAAATATACACAATCGCCAGCACTCAGATATTCTGAGAGTTATGACTAAGTAAAAAAAAAAAAAAAAAAAAAAAAGACAATATGGGCATTAAATTATATCTGTTGATGAACTACCAGGTAAGTGGATTATCCTGTGTGACCTTATTTGTTTTCTCCTCTGTCTTTCTCCTTCTCTTCTCTACTGTTTTCCCGCTATCAGTGGATCGATGGTCTAGGTGGTAACGCGCCTTGCCTAGAAAGCAAAAAGTCCGGGTCGGAGTTTGCTGTGATTTGTATCCCGTTTGGGCCCAAAACTTTTTCCCCATCCATTAGACCCTGAGTGGTGGTCTGGGCGCTAGTCTTTCGGATAAGACGATAAACTGAGGTCCCGTATGTTACACATCACTATTTAGCGAACGTAAAAGAACCCACAGCAACAAGGGCGTTGACCCTGGCAAAATTCTGTAGAAAAAAGCCACTCGGATAGGGAAACAAAATATAGTTGCATACAGGAAAAAAAAAAAAAAAAAAATGGGTAGGCGCTGCGCTTGTGGCGACGCGCTATCCCCGATGAGAGCAGACCGAATTTCACGCTGAGAAATCTGCTGTGATATAAAGTGGTACACATATTTTCTTGCAAAATTTTGAGTAGTTTATCCTCAATATTGCACAAGTCATAAAACCTAGTTGAAATAAAACAAAAAAGATTAAAAAAGAACAAAAAAGAACCCG
>CM060338.1:35974784-35979784 GCA_030674155.1 Stramonita haemastoma | reverse complement strand
GTGACTGAAGGATTCAGAGATCGACAGAAAATGATATGAATCTGCAGTAACCTTTTCTGTGTTTGAGTTTTCTACCGCCAAGGATCTGCCGAAGTACAATCTACACACTGTTATCATCTCTGTGCACATAATGATGCGTGATACTGTACTTCAGAAAGTCATACCTAAAGCATGGAAATCTATCAATTCATAGATAGCCTGCACGTTCCAAGTAAGGGTTTGGATAAAAAATGGCCAATATGATCTTAGAAAGCTTTTTTCATTACATACGGTATTCGACTTGATAGAATAAAATGTTCAGGTATTCTGAATCATTATGGTACTATGAAATACCTTATTTTTTTCATTTAATCAACTTGCACAGAATAAAGAATAAATCTACTCTTTCTCTACCATACAACAGGTAATTGAAACCCTTTAGGAAAAAATATTTAATACAGAACGGCACTCATGAAGATTGCCTTCATTGCTGTCAGTAACGGAAATAAGCAAAATAATTATCATTGTATCCTATTCTTGTTTCCACCCACGTAAAGAGTTTCAGGTAAACTGGCTTGGAATGGACATCATTTTCATGTGATTAAAGCACACACAGTTTGCGTAAAGCAATCGTTGCCTTGGGGCTCATCCTAAGCAGGATTATAGGCAATGATCTTTTACGTTTTGTTCACAGCATGATTGCATTTCCAGAGGCCTTTGATAGTATCCTTCCCTTCGTGAAAGTCAACGGTCTTTCTTTTGTCATAGAAAATGCATCCAAAATCCGATTGTGGATGATGAGATACTGCACTAAGAAGGATTAAAGCGTATTGGAAGTACGACATAACATGCTGTCTCTCTCTCTCTCTCTCTCTCTCTCTCTCTCTCTCTCTCTCTCTCTCTCTCTCTCTCTCTCTCTCTCTCTCTCTCTCTCTCTCTCTCTCTCTCTCTCTCTCCGGGGGGGACGGATAGCCTAGTGGTCAGCATTGCGCTGGCAATCTGACGACCCGGGTTCCATTCCGGCCGAGGAGATTTTTCTCCTGGAGTTAACATCAGTGCTGACTCCACTTCCCCAAAAAGTCTTTCGGATGAGACTTTAAAACGAGGCCCCGTGTGCGAACGCACGCAGAACATCTTGCGCACATGTTAAATCCTGTTCCGCTTTTCATAAGAGTAGGTCATCGGGTTCCGGCGGGAACAGATGACATTTACAAAACTGCATACACACGGGGACAGGATGTAAAACAGCACAAGACTGTTTATTCCTCACTCACTCACTCAGTCCCATGTCCCAAAGGACGTAGGGGGGACATGAGAGAAGACGCAACAGAGATCTTTTTCCATGCTTCACGATCCTGTGTGGCTAGTAGGAGGTGTTGCAGGGGTTGGGCGGTCCAGTCTTTAATGTTGTCAACCCATGATTTCTTTTGGCGGCCTCTTCTTCTCTTGCCCTCGACTGTTCCTTGCAGGATGGTTTTTGCTAGGGTGTTGTGTCTTGTGGTGTGACCAAACCACATCAGCTTTCTCCTCTTTATGGTGGAGAGCAAAGGCTCTTGGGGGCCCACACGCTTTTTGATTTCTTCTTTCACATAGTTATTGGTCTTGTGTTCTTTGTATGATATTTTGAGGAGTCTTCTGTGGCACTTGTTCTCGAATGCTTGGATTCTCCTCTCTAACTCTGCTGTCAGAGTCCATGATTCACAGCCATATAAAATATAATATAAAAGAAACAATCAATCAATCAATCAATCTGTCTGTATGTCTATCTGTCTGTCTGTCTGTCTGTCTGTCTGTCTGTCTGTCTGTCTGTCTGTCTGTCTGTCTGTATAACTGCTTATGCGAGTGCATAATGAAAAAACATGCAACGACATGAACACAGCACGCGCACTAGACTACTATCTGTTCATAGAAAAATTGCAGTCGACAAAAGCATCAACAACTGTGTACCAAATTGTCTTCATAATAAAGGAAACACAAGTCGTTTTAAAGATGTGGTGCATTTGTGTACAGCCACTGCTACTGCAGTAGCAATAGATTTCAGAGGCAATCTTATACAATAATTCAAAATCAGAATGGCCTAGTGGTAAGAACATCAAGCTTGCGATCTGAGGGGACCGGTTTCAAGCCACCACCAAAATACAGAACATAATTTTTATTATTGCCTAAATGGTAAAATCCGTTCTGCCTTTCGGGGTAGAATGCTTTAGCAGGCTGGTAAGAGGTAATGACAAAATACTGGTGTCGTGTTCAACCATCATCTGGAAGTCAAAACCCGGCTACTTTAACGGTGGGCAGAAACAGTCGCACAATCAAAAATGGGATAGCCTAGTGGTCAGAACATTGCGCTGGTAATTTGATGACCCGAGTTCGATTCCCGTTGGAGGGGATTTTTCCCCTGGAGTTACCATCAGTGCTGACTCCACTCTCCCCAAAAGTCTTTCGGATGAGACTGTAAACCGAGGCCCCGTGTGCGAACGCACGCAGAACATCTTGCGCACACGTTAAATCCTGTTCCGCTTTTCGTAAGCGTATGCCATTGTGTGCCGGTGGGAACAGATGACAATATTTACACAACTGCATACACACGGGGACTGGATGAAAAAAAGCACGTGAGTGCTTATCCCATTATCCTCGATATAAAAGAATAAAATATAATAATTTCACCATTGGTAAACCTCAAACCTCTAGCCGAGGAACAACAAAAAAATTTCAAACAAAACAACAACAACAATAACAAAATAATGTGTAGAAACGTGTAGAAACGCATGCAGCAGCAGCACACACTAGAGCAACAATAAACCCAGCCGACTGTTCACTGCCGCTGAACATGAATAGACACAGGCAGCAATTCACACTGGGGCAGTTAGTGCTCTGAACATAGGTAGGTAAGAGAAGTGCTGAATCAGATTCATAGATGACAGGGAAAAGAATGGTAGGGAAAGGGGCACATTTTTCCTTTTTTGTTGTTGCTTTTTTGAGTTTTTTTTATGTTGTTGTTGTTGTTGTTGTTGTTGTTTTGTTTTTGTTTTTTTTTGCCAATGAAGAGAGACGTGTGAAGCGCCCACCAAAAAGATATGAAAAAGATGGTGCTCCATGATCTGCATGCAACTGAGGCCTTAAAAAAAAAAATAATAATAAAATAAAATAATGATTGATATAACCCAAGACGAATAAGTATAAGAGGATACCCACCGACATCACTAGCTGACTGGTATCACACTGGCCTAGTACTCTGCCTTTTCTGTATAAAAAAAAAAATGAAGGAACGGGCTTTCCAGAACTGATGGTGTTTTTTTTTCTGGTCTCCTTTGTTTAACATTATTTCTTTTTCAAACTGAGCTCCGTAAGCACAGCTTGGACTGTAAGGGTAGTGAGGTGCATGCTGAGATGCATTTTATTTATTTATTTATTTATTTATTTATTTATTTATTTATTCATTATTTATGTATGTATTATTTATTTATTTTATTCTGTTATATCGAGGGTAATTGAGTAAGCACTCGTGTGCTTTTTTACATCCTGTCCCTGTGTGTGTGCAGTTTTTAAAATCTTGTCATCTGTCCCCACCGGCACACAATGGCCTACTTTTACGAAAAGCGGAACAGGACTTAACGTGTGCGCATGATGTTCTGCATGCGTTAACGCACGGGGCCTCGGTTTATAGTCTCATCCGAAGGATTTGTGGGGGAGTGGAGTAGGCACTGGTGTTAACTCCAGGAGAAAAATCCCCTCGAACGGGAATCGAACCCGGGTCGTCAAATTGCCACCCACCCACGGCCACCCACCCACCCCCCTTCCTCCAGCCAAAATCCAAAAAGAAACTATTTCGGTATTGGTTTTGCCTTACAGCTACCCCATACCTTGCAGAAGATATGACTTGCTGGGTTCAGGGGGCTTGTATTGTTTATTTGCACGCTTGTTTTTTCTTTGTGTCGGCTTTTTATTTGTCCTTTTCTATGATTGTGTGTTGAATATTGTCTTTTGTTTCACAGTTCTAAGAAAAAAAGGATTGTTTTGATTTTGCCTCATGCAGGCAGACCCAGTTAGGGGAATATACCATCATTTCATTTTTTTAAAAATAAATATTGAAATAGAAAGGTTACAGGGATTTTTTTTAACGAGGGATGAACCAGTTAGACAAAAAGGCATCAGCAGTATTCTTTCATATTTTCGTGCCATGTTTCATACTTTTTGTGGTGTTTTCCAACAAATTGCAATAATACAAAACAGTAACATATCAAACAAAAATACATTTCTTCAGTAAAAACATCAGTCGACAGTTTAAAATAAAGCTATTACCTAAAAGGCTCATACGCCATATTTGTCTGTTATAGATATCACAATATTATCACTATTCTATCGATTTAGTGATTTCCAAAACTAGAAGTATCCATGCAATCCACTAGTCTTTCTGAATATCTTTCTTTTCTGATTTCTCTCCAGCAAATGGGCAGACTTCTGTGACATAGCCAATCAGCCCGGTGCCATTTTCACCGACAGTCAAACCCTTGTTGTCAGGCAGCTGTCTGGGTACGTTTTACTCGTCTCTAAGACTTTTGCCTTCAAACTGATAGCTCCTCTGTAATGACATCTCGTGACCTAGATTCTTTACCAACCTAAGCTTTGACAGAGTCATTTGGTATTCTCCATCTATTTTTGTCATTTATATTATCAATTACTTATCACGGATCCTTTATATATTAATTACTTATCACGGATCCTTCGGGTGAAACTATAAACTGAGCCACCGTGTGCGTACGCACGCAGAACATCTTGCGCACACGTTAAATCCTGTTCCGCTTTTCGTAAGAGTAAGGCATCGTGTGCCTGTGGGAATAGATGACAAGATTTACAAAACTGCATACACACGGAGATTGGATGTAAAAACATATGAGTGTTTATTCCATTATCCTCGATATAAAAGAATAAATAAACATAAAAGAATAAATAAAAATAGAATGAATAAAAATAAAACTTATTTCTAAAATCTTTCACGTCACTTTTTAAAAGTTTTCAAAAAA